>CM053752.1:100372229-100585967 GCA_028658305.1 Pachyuromys duprasi | reverse complement strand
CCCCTCTCCTTCCCCCCCCCCATGCTTTTTTTAAAATCTATTTTACTGAGATTTCTTACAGCTCTATGTCCCTTTTCTACCCCAACCCCTTCCAACACCGGGTAGGAGAGAAAGAAGGTGAATGGGGAGAGGGGACATGGTTCTCTTTAGCTACTTCCTGCTGCTTAGGGATGTAATTAGTTTCCTGGGACAAGTCCAATCTTCCTTGTCAGGATATCTTCAGCTTCTCATCAAATGGGAACAATGGCAACTGGGAGCAGCAGGGAGCAGCAGGCAGCAGTAGGCAGCAGCTAGTAGCCAGCAGCAGGCAGCAGGCAGGCGGCAGGCAGGGAACAAGCAGGCAGGCGGCAGGCAGGCAGGCAGGCAGGCAGGCAGGCAGGCAGGCAGGCAGGCAGGCAGGCAGGCAGGCAGGCAGGCATCTTCTTCCTTTGAGGGAGCCTCCCTGCCCTCTCTGGGCTCTGGCATTTATTCATTCTCAGAGTCCCCAGAGTTAAACTATCCACAGCTGGCAAAGATCACGCCCCTCTCAAAGCCCTCACGAGGTAAAGAGTCTGCTGCTGTGGGCAATCTGAAGCAGCTCCATATCCTACACCTGGGATTAAAACAAAACCATGTTTACATAACATAACTGAGTTTTTAAAGAAGTCAAAACATCCACTACGCCCATCCCTTCTTTCTCTCTCTCTTCCCCCATCCTTTCCTCTGCCCTTTTCCTCCCAGAACTTTTGGGCTTCGTATTTTCTCTCTGCTTTTATTATCCCTCGTTTCTGTTCTCTCCTACTGCTCCTCTTTTCCCTTACAGATTCCTTTATTTTTGTTTTATGTACATGTCTGTACACCAGGCGCATGCCTGGTGCCTGTAGAGATCAGAAGAGGACATCAGATCCTCTGGAACCGTAGTTACAGTGGTTGTGAGCCACCATGTGGGTGCTGGGAACTGAACCTCACAAGAGAACCTCTTTCCAGCCCCATGTTATTACTAATTTAGTTACTTTTTTCACCAATGAGTCTTTGAGTGTACCTGGTTTGTGCATGCAAGGCTGCAGAATGGATTACTGGTAGAAAGATTGCTTGAAGAATATGAACACTTAAATACACATTGCCTGCTTGTCATGCAAAAATACTTTTTAAATTTCACAAACCTGCCAGTCATATAGAAAATAAACTGTTCTTTTCATAGTCTGACCACCAATGGATATCATTATTTTATATTTTCTTCAATATGGGAACAAAATAACATTGAGTATTTTATTTTGGTAGTTTTCAAGACAAGGTCTCACTATATAGCTCTGGCTTTCCTGGAACTCCCACTGAGTATTATTTTAATTCTAAGTTCTATGATTATTGACATCTTTGGGAAGATCTTATTTTTGCCATTTGTTTCTTCCTTATTTAATATTTGCATTCCCCTCATTTCTCTGTGGGCTTGTTTTTTAATGTACTTATATGTGTTAATTATTAATATCTTGTTCTACATGCTATGAGTTTTTCCCCATTCTATTAGTTTTCACTTTATAATATAAAACTTTTATGTATTTACCCATATCTGTCCATCATTTCCTTTTTTACATTTTTGTATTATATTTCTTTATTTGTGTTTGGAGAGGAGATACATACCCAGGTGCTTGTGTGGACCCTGACAGCAATTTTGTTGTGAGTTTTAAGCTATGAATCACATTTCCCCAACAAACACAGGACTCATCATGCTTTCTGTCTCCTAAGAGAATTTTGATGGTTGGTGTCTTTCAAAGGATTTGTTCCTTTCAGTTAAGGGATTGAAACTGGGGACCAGACTTGTTTGTCAAATGTTCTTATCTGAATTCTTAGCATTTCTTTCACTTCTGATGTAACTGTGTCTTCTCACCTTTTATTCTGGGCCAATTTGGCTAGGAATTGATAAATGCTAACAATCTTTGCAAAGGCCTGCTTGTACTTATAGCTGATCGATTTCTGTCTTCAACTTTATTGCCTTCCGTTTATGTTTTTTTCTTTCCATCTACTTGATTTGCATTTAACTTGATCCTCTTTTTCTCTTTGTTAAGTTGGGAGCTTAGATTATTAAAATGTTATTTTGTCTTCTGTTGATGTAAATATTTGATGCCACAGCTCCATGTAACCATTGAGTTAGCTGTATGTTCGTTACATCTCTTGTTGTTGTTGCAAAATCCCTGACAAGAACAAGATTTTTTTTAATTTAAAAACATTTTAAATATTTTTTATCATACAACATGTTCTGATCAGACTTTTTCCCTCCTCTAACTTTTAGCAGATCTTCCCCCCACTCAACTGCATGCCCTTTCTTTCTCTCTCTTTAGAACACAAGCAAAAAATATTTCTCAAATATGTCCCTCAAAAAAAGAAACACACAAAACAAACCCATAAAAACACAAAATCAGAAATCGTAATATACAAGCAGAAGACTAATAAGACAAAAAAGTAAAAGTACTGTTGAGTTCATTTTGTGTTGGCATGAGGCCTGCCCTTGGGCATAATTAATATACTCATCGAGAGACCAGTTGAGAAAACTATTTTTTTTTTCTTTGTAAGAGGGTATCAGTTGCAGACCTCTTCAATGCTAGAGCCCTGTCTGACTTGAACCTGTGCAGGTGCTGTGCATGCTACCACAGTCTCTGTGAGTTCATCTGTGTGTCAGTCTGTTGTGTCTGGAAGATACTTCCTTGGAGTCATCTCTGCCCTCTGGAGCTCACAATTACCATTCCATCTCCTCTTCCGCATAGCTCCCTGTGCCCCTAGGGAAGGGGTTTGATGAAGACATCCCATTTAAGGCTGAGTCCTTCAAAATCTCAAAGTGCATTGTTCAATGGTGGGTCTCTGTGTTAGTACCCATGTGCTACAAATGAAGCTTTTTTGATGATGGCTGAGCACTACCCTATGGGTATAACAAAATGTCTTTAGGAGTTGTTTTATTGCTATGTTCCTTTAGCAAAACAACAGTATTTAATTTTCACTTAGATCCATGAGCTACCCAGTCTCAGGATCTGGGTCACCAGAGTGGCGTTTTTCTTATAGAGCAGGCCTTGAATCCAATCAGAGAGCGAGTAGTTACTCCTACAGTATTTGAGCCACTATTGCACAAGCGTATCTCACAGGCAGACCGCTGTTGTAGACTGTAGGATTTAGCTGGGCCATTGTATTTCCCTGACAAGAAGCAGGTTAAGGGCTGATGAGATGGCTCAGGGGGTAAAGCTGATAACCCGAGTTTGATCCCCAGGATTCACACAGTGAAAGGAGAAAACAGACTTCTACAGGTTGTCCTCTGAACTACTGCAGAAAGAAAGACAGACAGACAGACAGAGAAACTTAAAAAAAAAAATCTACTTAAGCCAGGAAGTGTTGATTTCAGGAGACACAGTTCCACCATGAGGAAGTCTTCGTGGCAGAAGCTTGAGGTATCTGCTCGTGCGGCATCTTCAGTCAAGAAGCAGAGAGAGATGAGCGCTAGTGTTCCAATCTCTTTCTCTGTTTATTCAGTCTACAACCTCAGCCCTTGAAATGGTGCCACCCACAATTAAGGTGGGTTTTTCATCTCAGGTAGCCCAACCTGGATAATCCCTTACCCATGTGCCTGGACGCTTGTCTTCTATGTGATCCTGTCAAACTGACAATCTATATCTTCCATCACAAGCTGCATTCAGTAAATGTCGGTGTACTCTCTTTACTTTTGTTGTACTTTATTTTATTTGGTCTTTTTTTTTTTTGAGACAAGGTCTCAGTGTATAGCTGTGGCTGTCCTGAAACTCCCTAAGAAGATCGGGCTGGCTGATCTACCACCCTAATGCTGGAATTAAAGGTGTGTGTCACTACATCTGGAATATCCTAATTTTTTAGAATATTGAGCTCCTCAGGGATTCTAGGGTAAAAATTCAGGGCTGCACTCACTCTGCTAACTGAACTACATATCACCAGCACTGCAATTTAAAAGACCTAAAAATTTCCCCTGTGACTTACTTCCTGGATGACTAACATGTCCCTTACAAGCGCGTGGTTCGCTTCTAGGCCATCACAGAGATTTTTCAGTTATCTTTCCGATAGCCAACTTTTGTTTAAGTTTTTGTATTTCCTCCAAGCCTGCTAATGATCTTTCCTTTGATTCTATTGTAATCTAGGAAGATGCTTTGTATAATTAATTATTTTAAATTTACTAAGTTTTTTTTTTTTTAAAGGAATGTTTATTGGTCTGGTACTAGGAGGAAATCCTTTAAAAACCAATTAGAGGCCAGCTTGGCCTACACAGCTGAGGCTGCACAATGACACTCCATCAAAAAAAAAAAAAGGGGGGGAGGATGGTGATGGCCTTTAATCCCAGTACTCTGGAGGCACAGGCAGGCAGGTCTCTGAGTTTGAGGCCAGCCTGGTCTACAAAGTGAGTTGCAGGACAGTCAGGCCTACACAAAGGAACCCTGTTTTTAAAAAAACCAAACCAAACCAAACCAACAACAAAAGATTTACAGTTCAATCAGGATGAGGGCAAGTTTGTTGATAGTGTTGTCTATAATCTTTCTGACTTATTTTTTGAAACAGGGTCTCATTACATAGCCCAGACTGGCCTCATACTTGCTATGTTGCCTATGCTGACCTTGAACCTGTGATCCTTATCCCCTGCTTTTTAGCCACCTTTTCCTATGCCTGACTCATCCTCTCTCTGTCTCTCTCTCCCTTCCCCTCCCTCCCTTTCTTGTCTACCTATTTTTATACTGAGAGAAAAATGTTGAAATTTCCAAGTATGTGTCTACTTAATTCTTTAGAATTCTGCCAAAACGTGCCTTGTGTAGTTTTAAATCCCTCAGTATGCATTCTGTGTTCTTGGTGAGTTGACTTCCTTCTCCTTATGTGACATTGTTCTTACAGCAATATCTCTTGTTCTAGTCTATTTGACAATGTGCAGGATAGTTTTACATCAGTGTGACACAAACTTGAATCATTTGAGAGGAGGGAACTTTTTTTTTTTTTAGAAAATGCTTCCATATGATTGGGCTGTAAGCAAGTTTGCAGGACATTTTCTTACTTACTGATTGAAGTGGGAGGGCACAGCCCATTGTGGGTGGTGCCATCCCTGGGTCCTAGGTTCTATAAGAAAGTAATCTGAGCAAGCAAGCCATGAGGAGCAAGCCAGTAAACAGCATTCTTCATGGCCTCTCTTAGCTCCTATCCCAAGGTTCCTGCCCTGACTTCCTTAACTCTTAGGCTATATGATGTACAAGGATAAGCCAAATAAACCCTTTTTCTCCCCAGGTTGCTTTGGTCATGATGCTTCATTGCAGCAATGGTAGCCCTGACTAAGACAGACAGTAATTGAGCAACTCTAGTTTTTTTTTCATTATAATCTATGCCGCATATCTTTCCCCATCCTTCACCTTGGCTTAAAGTGGGTTTCTTGCAGACAGAATGCAGTTGATATTTCAGCTTTTTAATGTGTCATCTGACTATCTTCTTTGTTATTTAGACTGTTGCCTTAGTGAAAACATTGAAACAGTCTAATTAAAATACAGCATTTTGTTAGCTATTCTTTATTTTCTCTGTCCTTGTTTCTTTTTTCTCTTTTTGTTTTTGATTAAATATTCTTATGGTTCAATGTTATTGAGTTTCAGACTTGGAACAAGTGGCTGAGGTGCCTATTTAACATATCAAAGCAGATCCAGCCTCTAGGTTCTCCCAGCATCCTTCAGTCCCTACCTGTTACCAGGCCTAGCTGGCATACCTTGCCCTTTGTCCTGAACTTCCCTGCCCAGGGCTGGTCTTCCTTTCCTCCAGAAGTTTTCCCTATATAATCCAGACATTTTGTTCTCCCAACCCTCTCTCCCCATCCCACCTCTCTCTCTGTGTAAAGTGCCTTCTCTCTCTCTGCTCCCTACTTTTCTGTATCCCTCTGTACAGTGACTTCACTGACTCCTTCCTGTGAGGTCAGTGAACTTCAATAAACCTTCCTTTATACTCAAATTTGGCTCAAATTGGAATACCTGTAACCATTTTGTCTTTGCTATTGGCTTATTTCTACATTGTATTCTAAAAATTATTTTAATTAAATTTTTATTTGTGTGTGTGCATGTGTGTATTAATAAGGGTTCTCTAGAGGAGCAGAACTGATAAAATGAATGGATATATATATATGTATATATGTTTATATATATATATATATATATATATATATATATATATATATATGGTTTATTAAAGTGCTTTACAGGCTGTGGTTCAGCTAGTCCAACAATAGCTGTCTACCAATAGATGTCCAAGAATCCTGTAGTTGTTCAGTCCATGAGGCTAGATGTTTCAGTTGGTCTTCAGTATATACTGGAATCCCAAAGATGTAGACTCTAATGCCAGTTGACACATGGACCTGCCACGAGAACAAGCAGGCAAAGAACAAAAGTTTTGTTCTTCCATGTCCTTATACAGGCTGCCAACAGGTGTGGCCCAGATTAAAGGGGTATCTTCCCACCTTAGGTGATTAAGAACCCTTCCCCTCTCTACACACACAGATGTACCCAGCTACTTCGGTTTGGTAAATTCCAAGTTTAGTCAAGGTCAAGTTGACAACCAAGGGTAGCCATCACAGTGTGTATGTATGTGTGTATACATGTGTACATGCCATGGCACATGTGTTGAGGCCAGGGGGCAACTTGCAGAAATGGGTTCTCTCCATTCTGGCAGAAGTGGTTTATACACTGGTTCATCTCAGTGGCCCTCATACACCTTTTTTCAAGACAGGGTCTTACTGTGTAGCCTTGGCTAACCTAGAACTCACTATGTAGACCAGGCTGGCCTCAGAGTCATAGAAATTCCCCTGCTCCTGTGACTGGACTAACACATATTTTAAATTCCCTGGATGTACGTGTGCATGCCTTTGTAAGTATGAATGTGGGTGCATGCAGGCTACCGCACACAGGTGGAGGACCACCTAGCATATTAGTCTTGCCTTCCACCTTGTTTGAGAAGGGTCTGTGTTGTTTTTTTTCCACTGCACAGGCCAGGCTAGCAGGCCTTTGAACTTCTGTGAATTCTTCTGTCTCCACTTCCCATCTCACCCTTGGATGCCAGATTACAGGTACCCACACTATATGTTCAGCTTTTACATCCGCTCTGGAGATTTGATCTCAGGCCCTCACACTTGTGAGGCAAGCACTTTTACCCACTGAGCCACCTCCCTAGCACCTTAAGATTCTTTAGAAAAACATCTTTTGATGTTTGCCCTATCTTATATTGCAGTTGTTTGATTACTATCCGCCTATTTTCAAATATCATTATTGTTTTACTCTACGTGTGATGGCCCTCCAAAAGGCTCATGTGCTAGGGCTTGGTGTCTGTGAGAGAGAGATATTTGGGGAGGGTCTAGAAACTTTAGGAGGTAGGACATCACTGGAGGAATTTGTTAGATCACTGCAGATGATGGGACCTTAGCGGGTGCCTTGTCACTGCCTTCTCTATGTCTCGTCCTGCTTCTTGCTGCCAGGAGGTAAGCAGAACCCACCATCCACTGTGCACTACTGTCTCTATGATGCTCTCTGTCCAGCTAATGGGACCAGTGACCACACAGTAAACTCTCTGAAAGCATGAGCCGAAATAAATAGTCCCAGGTCTTCAGGCTGTTCTCTCAGGCACCTTGAGAAAAGTAACCATTATGTTGCTTTGTGTATAGAACAAAGTTCACCCAGAAGCATGCCTCCGATCACTCCTTCCCATTCTCTGTATTATTTTGTCAAATATTTAGCTTTTACATGTATTTGTGAACCCACGATAACGTTGCATTTTAGCTTTCCTTTAATTGCCGCTGTTTCCATTCTTATTTCTTCCTGTAGATCTAGGTTCTCTGTAATTTTTCTTCTTCCTAAAAACTTGTGCCGTGTCTTTAGTGTGAAATATGCAGGCAATACACTTTCCGTGTTTCCTGAATAAGACCATAGTTATGTCTCCTGACTTTTTGAAAGATATTCTCACTAGGTAGATCATTCTGGGTTGACAGGCATTTCCCCTGATTCTTTGAAAGAGGTGACACTCAGAACTCTGTCTTGTGTCGTTTCTGCTGAGAAATCTGCAGGCCTCATCTGTGTACCTCTATATGTAACGTGGCTTTTATCTCTGGTTGCCTCTACGATTCAAGTTTTTCTTTTCATCTTTAATTGTAAGCAGTTTGAATGTGACATTTATTTTACTTTGATTTACGTATTGTATGTACGTGTGTGCCATTGTGCACCCAGGAAGGATGTCCAGTGTCCTGCTCTATTGCTGTCCACCTGAATTCTTTGAGACGGGGGTCCTTCACGGAAACTAGAGCTCGGCTGGCAGTCCGCAAGGCCCACCGGCCCTCTGTCTCAGCCCTTACACAATGCTATAGCTTTACAGACGTGTGCTCATGCCAGGATTTTTAGTGTGGAAACTGGAGATTCAAACCCAGACTCTCACATCCACACAGCAAGCTCTCTTACACAGTATGCTGTCTCTCCAGCCTCTCTCTCTCTCTCTTCCCCTCCCTCCCTTCCTTCCTTTCTTTTGTTATTTTCTTTGCTGCCATTTGAACTCCTTGGATCTATGATTTCTTTTTTGTTGTCTTTTATTAATTTGGAGGCAGTTTCCAGCCATTATCTCTTTAAGTATTTCTTATGACCCATTTTTCTTCCTCTTGTGTTTCTGGGCTGTAGCTCAGGGCTCTCAGGCCATGTGGTACTGTCCCACAGCTGCAAGTCCCGGTCCTTTCACCCTTTCCCTGAAGCATTCAGTGAGCTTGCAGTGCTTTAACTCTACTTCCACGCCTGAATTCTGTGGGGGTATGCTCAGATATTTTCCTTTTACAGATCTTCCAAGCTCCACTCCACATGAGTATCATCATTGTTCCAGACAAATTTAAAAAACTGAACAATTTTCTTCATTCCACCCCATACATCCATCTGGGACCATATTTATGCATTTATTTATTCTTAATACTACCAGGCGATGGTAGTGCATGCCTTTAATCTCAGCACTCAGGAGGCAGAGGCAGGTGTATTTCTGAGTTTGGGGCAAGCCTGGTCTACACAGCGAGTTCTAGGACAGCCAGGGCTACACAGAGAACCCCTGTCTCAAAATGCAAAAGGAAAAAAAAAAGGTCTTAATGTGCAACACTAACCTGTGCCCAAGTTCTCTACAAGAGCAATAAACCATTTCTCTAGCCCCATCTGTCTTTATTTTCAAGGGTCAGCGAGCTTTTTCTAAGAAAAAAAAACACTTTTTATTGATTCTTTATGAATTTTCACATCATCCACCCCAATCCCACTCTTCAACTAGTCCCTTCATATCTGCCCTCTGCCCTGGCAACCTCTCCCCTCCCCCTTCAAAAGAAAATAAAAAAACAAAGCATAAAAACATCTTGTCAGGGAAACTAGTATATCACAGTATGTTACACAGTATACCCTTTTGACCACACATCTTTACCTGAAAATGTTCATTGTAATGAGACATTGGTCTGGTTCGAGGCCTCTGGCTTCTGCTATATTATTAATACTGGAGTCATTGGACTCCTGGCATGTAGTTTCCCTGTGTTGTAGAGATCTTGTAGTTTTGGATCTGCAGGACCTGCCCTTCCACAAGCTCCTGCTGTTCACAGATGGGGTAGTCACTGGGGTGGGCCAACCCAAAGCCCTGGATCTGGACCTGGCTGGTAGCTGAGTTGGTCAGCCGGCCAGCTCTCCTGAGTGCTGCGGACAGTGAAGGGGCAGGGCCAGCTCTCCTGAGCGCTGCAGACAGTGAGGAGCTGGATCAGCTTTGCAACGCCCCTGGATAGCAACATGGTCCCAGGTGGCAGCCAGAGACATCTGCACAGACTTCAGTAGCGATATGAGCCACAGACATTGACACAGACCCCTGCTGTTGCATGGCCATGGGACCCAGACACAGACCTCAGCAGCAGCACAGCCTGCTGAAGGTGGCAGCCATCTCCCTTCACAAGGCTCAAACTATTCTGCTTCTGTGTCTCTCCCACCTGTCCACCACATATACGCGCATCTGCTGCGGGAGGGGCACACAGCTGGGCCTGTGGCTGGCCCCTGTCTGTGCTGTGTGGTAGGGAGGAGGGCGGACCTCTGGAAGTCCTCCCCCGCCTGTCCTGCATGAAGTGGTGGCAAGCAGATCTCTGGGCCTCCAATGTGTTTTCAATAAAATGGAAGCTGTACTATCTCCCCATTCTAGAACCTCATCTCACCAAGGGAAACAGCTGTATTGAATTGTGATTTGTCTGTCTGGGGACTGCGGGGGGAGGTTGTTGCTTTTTCTGTTTTGGTTTTTAGTTTTTCAAGGCAGGGTTTCTCTGTGTAGCCCTGGCTGTCCTGGAACTCATTCTGTCGACCAGGCTGGCCTCGAACTCACAGAGATCCACCTGCCTCTGCCTCCTGAGCGCTGGGATTAAAGGCGTGTGTGCCGCTGCCTGGAGTGATTTGTAGTTTTCAAAGTACCTCTTCTGCCAGGCATAACGCACATCTATAATCCTGACTCTTGGGAGGCTGAGGCCCCAGGCACATAGCAAGAGCTTGTCTGAGAAAACACACCCCTTCTTCCCCCCCCCGCACCCCCTCTTCCGCCAAACCCTTTTTACTAAGATGTAGTTTGACTACAATGGTGTTCTTTTCTTTCAAGAATGACATTGGAAAAATCTGATGCTTGTATAAAATTGTGAAAGCATAGGAATCAAAACACAAAGCACTCCATCACCACAAGTAGATTCTGTCTTTGTGGTCAGCTCCCCGCTCTTTCTCTGGGCTTGGATAAACATTATTTTGTGTCACTATAGGTTTTCCTTTTCTAGAACTTTCTATAAACAAAACCATACAAATGCATTGTCTCTTATGTTTGATTCCTTTCATTCAGCATAGTTTTAAGATTCAGACATGTTTCTATGTCTATTATTCTATTACTTTTTTTGGTGAGTAGTAATCCCAGTCGTGGCCATATAGTAATTCATTTTTCATTCATAAACTGGTAGACATCTGGGTTGCTTTCAGTTAAGGGCTATTCTAAATAAAACAACCATGGACATAGATATATCAACACTTGTGTGGACAGATGTTTTATTTCTCTTGGGTAAGTTCCTAGAATAGAATTGCTGTGTTTTAGGAATACGTCTAGTTTAACCCAGTAAGATGACCTTACTGGCGTCTTTACAATTTTGCCTTCCCACCAGCGACCTATGAGAGTTCCAGTCACCAATACTTGGTGTTGTCAGTCTTTTTTTACTTTTATTTTTTCATTAGTTACATTTTATTAACTTTGTATCCCGGCTGTATCCTGCTCCCTCATTCCCTCCCAACCCCACCCTCCCTCCCTTATCTCCTCCCTGCCCCTTTCCAAGTCCACTGAGAGGGGAGGTCCTCCTCGCCTTTCGTCTTGCCCTAGTTTATCAGGTCTCTTCAGGCCTGGCTGCACAGTCCCCCTCTGTGGCCTCGCAGGGCTGTTGTCGGTCTTTTGGCTTCGCTGTCTCATGGCACGTCATTATAATTTTAAGCATATTTATGAAATGACACTAAAGGCTGACCATCTTTTTATGTAATTGTAACCATTTACACATCATCTTCTGTGATGTTTCTTCTCAGATTTATTGATCATGTTTACTTGTCTTATTATCCTTAGTGTATCTTGGATACAACCTTCCTCATTTATGTTTTTTAAATTCTTGGCTTATTTTTAATTTAATGATTATATTATCATTTCTGTATGTGTGTACATATACATGCCATGTATAGTGTGGAGATCAGAGGACACTTTTCATTTGTTAGTCATCCCTGAGCATACATTAGTCTTAGGTCATTTGTATTACCTGTTACACAGTACTCCAGAACAGGGTCAAGGCATGATTTATTTCTCTACGCTCTGATGGGTTATTGAGGTGCTCCCTGTGTTTTGCTCTCACAGTTAGTCTGCAGTGAACCCTCTTTCTTGTTTACACATGCATATATTCTCTAAACTACCCCTAGAAGAGGCACAGGATTGCACATCTTGACGTGTCTTCCAACTTTCTCCTTAGCTGTATTTATCTTACTATTTAGCTAATGTACCGAGTTTCTCATTTGAAGACTTATCTTAAATTTCCAAGATCATGCCAGGCAATAGTGGCTCACACCTTTAAGCCCAGCACTCAGGAGGCAGAGGCAGAGGCAGAGGCAGGCAAATCTCTTGAGTTTGAGGCCATCCAGGTCTACAGAGTGAGTTCCAGGACAGCCAGGGTTACACAGAGAAACACTGACTCAAAAAATCAAATAAAATTCCAAGATCACTTAGGATTTATTTCATAACAGCCCATTCTCAGATTTTGGGTGCACTTTCTTTTCCAGTCTCCCTAGGTTAATAGTTATGTAACCGTAGAGCCCTTGGTTCATATTTGCTTTCCATTTTTTTTATTGTGGAGACAAGGTCTAGGCTGGTCTTAAGCTCACTATGGAGGGGAGGATGACCTTGATGCTCCTCCATCCACCTTCCATGCTCTAGGTTAAAAGTAGTGCAGTGGCTGCTGCCCCTGCGATGGTTTTCCTGTGCTAGGGATGGGTCCAGGGCTTCACCACCTGAGCATCAGAGTTCTGTTTACCCTCTTAACAGGTGTCTCAGTTACTGTTCTCTTGCTATGAAGAGACACCATTCTAAACACCAACTGGCAACCAAACATTCCAATATGAGTCCATGGGACCATTCCTATTCAAACCACCACAGTGGGTCTCGGGTCTTCTGTCTGCTCTGAGTACCCCTGTCATCTCTAAAGGATGCTTTTGACCATGAGGGCTTGGCTCTGGCAAGCGTGGTAAAGGAGTGTCAACGGTGCTTTTGTCCAGATGGCGCTCTTGGTCCTGTTTCGTAGAGCACCACTGCCTACCCTAGGGTCTGGCCCTGCCTTTCAGCTCTAGTATTTCCTTTCACTGGATAGGCGATGAGCAAGCACAGCTTTTACTGGCTCATGCTCAAGACAGCTCCAGCCTCCTCAGCTAGGCCGGATGACGCTTGGTTCTGGGAACTCCTGGAACCAGCCTCACTAAGCACAAGGCCTCTCTTCTCCTGTATGGACTGTACATTCCCCCTGCCATGATTATCTATTTCTGTCTTTCAGAGATCCATGGAGTTTCTCGACTTACTGTAAACTCTTGTTTCTTGCTTTTTCTTTTTTTAAACAACCGTGAATACATGAGCACACATTTTTGTTCTTTAAAAACTTATTTAAATGCACATTTATTTATTTACTTGTGAGGGGGCTGCGTGCACCATGACGAGACAGCTTATGGGAGTTGGTTCTCTCCCTCCACCATGTTTGTCCCAGGGATAGACTTCAAGTCACCAGTCTTGGCAGCAGCACCTTTATCCACCGAGCCATCTTGTGGGCCCCACATGTTTCTTTTTCTACAGCAATCAGAAATTCAGGCAGAACTGTGTACCAGGCTTTGATCCAGTCTTCCAGCTGCCTGTCCTACCCCCTCAGATGGAGTCTCACTCTGTTGCCCAGGCTTCCTTTAAACTCCTGTTCCAGCCTCCCAAGTGCTGGGACTATGGGCATCCTCTGCCGTGCCATGTGCTTATCCTCTTTAGATTCTGCCATCGCTGGGTCTTCCTTGGATCTCTGACCTCGGTTCTCTATGTTCCTGGATTTCTCTTTAGCTACAAGCATCTCTCTGTCCTGAGCATGGCTCTTGTCTCTCTGTGACTCCATATCCATTCATGTCTGTCTGTCCCCTGTTCTTGAAGCCCCTCTGTGCCCTCGACCCCTTGATCTCAGTGGCTGTTCCCTATCAGTGCCAGGCTCTGGCCCCCAAGGCTGGCTGGCTCTGGATCAGTTTGTGGGTAGGGGAGCCCCAGATTGCTGCAACGTGGAACAAGCATTTCCAACACATGCTCTCTCTGGCAGCCTGCCACCACAGCCCACTGCCTGCCAACATCACACTTCAACTTAAAGAGGGAAAACTGCCAGACCAATGTTTTAGCTACAGCCCCGTGTCACGGCTGCACGGGGAATCTCGCAGCAGCCCCTGCCAGGAGCTAGAGCTGTGAGGAGGACTGGAGAAGGGGCTTGGGCTGCTGGATGGGGATGAGGATCCAAGCCCCCACCTTCCCTAGCCACTCTGATTCTGGGCACCAGAATATCTACTTGGAATCGTCTCTGGGTTCTGGCCTAACCTGAGTGCCTAGGGGCTTCCCTGGGATGAAGATCGCTCCCTTCCCAGCCCACAGGCGGTTCACCAGGGTCCTGCCCTTGCCCTCTTTGTCTCCCTGTGTCCTGTGCCAGCCATAGGGTATCTTCTGCATGGGTACCCCTGTGTGTTGTAGTCACAGGTGAGGCTCTAGAACCCAGTGAGATGATCGGTCTTACTGGTCAAAGATAAAAATGTCAGAAGCCTGTGTGGAAGCCCTCACCCTTGCCATTGAAGAACTTCTATGTAACCAATGATGGCCCTGAGAGCCCGATCCTTCTGTCGATGCCTCTCAAGCACCGACAGTATGGGTGTGTGCCACCACACGGGTCACTTTTGCCCAGGATACATCCCTGTGGTGTCATCCTTGCTATGGCAAACACATCCACCTAACAAAACAGACATTCTAAAAATGGGGTGGTGATGATGGAAGCCTGTGGCTGCTGTATAGAGCACCCTTCCCGGAAGCCCAGGGTACCAGTGTTTCCACAGTGATCACATCCATCTCCCTCTGCACATTCCTTCTAAGCTCACTTCCCAACTTCACAGAGGCACCTTCGGTCAGCTCTCACCCACGCTCAATCTAGGTGTCTCCTCTGAGCAGCCTTTTCACCATAAAACACCCGGCATCAATTTATGCCAAGCACTGTGGAGAAGCTATGACTCCTGGTGTCAGCCTTCTAGCCTGGCATACAAGTGCCCACCCCAGACCAGGGGCTGACTCTCTCTAGGGTTACAGACACCAACAGCAGCAAAGATAAGATGTGTCCGTGTGCGTGCATGCATGCATACGGTTGCACACACACCTGTCCTCCACGTGCAGAAGGACTCTTGTTAGCTCAGCTAGAATCATCCATCCTTGAGTACTGAGACTACCTGCCTACCTAGTAGAGTAGCAGCCACCGTGCAGGAGCATCTGCCAGTGGGAGCAACATGAAGTTCCCAGCTCTGCCAATACCAATGTGCCCATCTGGCACCAAAGCCCAGGTGGTCCCTCGTGAGGCTTGGAAGACCCAGAAGGAGCAAGGAGCATTGAGGACACATGGGTGGCAAGAGAGGTGGGGCCGGAAGGAGCCACCTGATCAAACTGCCAGGGCTGGGTAAGTGCCAGCTGCCAATACAAACAGATAAGCACTAATAATCACATTCTCTGAAGCCAGCTTGCCTGTCCCGTTTTCCTGAGGACATCACCTGCACAGCTGCTCCTAATCAAGGGCCATTTAATTCATTCCCAGATCATTGTCTGCACTAATTGTCTTAAACAAACCCAAGTTCATTGCACCTTATTCCCTGGGGGCCTGGAAGACTTCTAATTACCTGTAGGTGGTTCTCCTTGCAGCCTGACTTCATTAAAGATCACAATATGTTCCTCTAATAGGTTTCCCATTAAAATCCAATGGGTTCCCATCAAAATGAGTTATGTCTCCGAAAAAAACCCACTAAAATATATTTTAATTAAAGGGAATTAAATATTGCATATGTCTGTGTCAGTCAACAGGTTGTACCTGAAGCTGATGCCAGGAGAAAGGAGGAGGGGAGACCAAAAAAGACTCACTAGTGGGGTGAAGGGCTTTGGAACGAGGGCTAACAGTGGCTTGGCCATCCCTAGAAGGGCGACCTTTGGCAAACCTCCTTATCAATTTGAGCTACCCATCTCCAAAATGCTGATCATAATCTCTAAAGTTATTTTTGTTAAGACGAGTTGACAGACGACAGTGGGAGGGCTCCCACACACCAAGACGTCACTACTGCTATGTAATATTCCAAGGAAATCCTATGCTAGCCAGCTCTACCGGGTAGCGATCGCCACCCATCTCAAGAGTTTTCAATAACAGACCTTCATTTCTCACAAGGGCTTAGCGTGTTAGCCATGGCTCTATGGCTGAAGTCACAGCCTTCTCTGGAGCATGTTCTTCTGAAGGCCAAGAGCAGAGCACAAGAGGCTGAACAGTGCAAGAACAGGCTGAACCACGCAACTGTATCCAAAGCCCGTGCCGGACCCTCGGAGGCCATGTCACTCACGTTTTCTAACCCAAACTGTTATGCTCTGCCACAATGTGGAGAACTACATTCTTGCCTCTGCGAGCAGGGCAAGGGTGGGGCTGGATAGTTCTCTTACAGAGAAAGGAAAGAATAACTGTTGATAATAAAACCATACTCCATAATCTTATCACTGGGCATGATAACAGTGTTTTCCAAGCTGCTTGATGAATGAAAGCAGGGGTGGAGGATGAAAATACCGACAGAGTTCCACGGCAAATCTCCTAAGTCAGGGTTCCTGGGGAGGGTCCTTGCTTTTTAATGTTATCAGATCATAGGGGCCAGAGAGATGGCATCAAAAGTGTGAGGACTGAGTTCCAACCCCTAGGACCTACATAAAAAAGCTAGGCATGACTGCAAACACCTGTAAACCCAGTGCTATGGCGCCAGAGAAGGGAAGATCCCTGGGGTTTGCTGGCTATCAGCCGAGCTTCAGGTCCAGTGAGAGACTCTGTCTCAAGGAAAGGTAATAAGTATTAGACTACGCAATGCCTTCCTCTGGTCTCTGGGTGCATGCACTCACACCTCCACCACACCACATATGCACACCATTATATGCTGTCACACCGTACATAAGAACAGGGCTTTTGCCAGGTGTGGCGGCACACGCCTTTAATCCCAGCACTCAGGGAGGCAGAGGCAGGTGGATCACTGTGAGTTCAAGGACAGCCTGGTCTACAAAGTGAGTCCAGTACAGCCAAGGCTACACAGAGAAGCCCTGTCTTGAAAAAAAAATCAAAACCAAACAAATAAATGAACAGGGCTTTTACAACTGACATTTTAAACTGTTTCCACCAAGTGTCATCACAGGATGGTTTCTGAATCTCTTGGAATCCAGACCCTTGTTTGTAAAATGAGAGCAGGAACTAGAGTCACTGTGTGCAGGTCTGGGCCAGGCAAGCTTTCACTAAACATTTTTTTTTTTTTTGCTTGCTTGCTTGTTTACTTTTAAAATGGATTTTGTATGTTAGTGTCTTGGGTTCAAGCCTGATGAGAAGGGAAGGTTTCCCATCCACTCCATGGTCTCCCCACCCCCAGTCTCCTCCATTATCAGTGTCCCCGTCACAGTGCTGTGTTTGTTGATGTTGATGAGCCTACGTCAACATATCTTTATCACCCAAAGTCCACAGTCTAGCTTAGAGTTTGCTCTTGGCGGTTTTATGGTTCTAGGCAAGTGTAAAATGGCACGTGTCCACCATTGCATTGTCACCGTCAATAGCCTCACTGCTCTAAAACCTTTCTGTGCTCCACCCTTCCATCCCCATGTGGCTCTTCTTAGTGAAAATGTCCAGCTCTTTGCATCGAAATAAATGCTAAACTCTAAGAAAAGTGGTTTTAGCATAAGTAAGATGGGCAACTGATGGGTAAAAAGTTCCTGCCATGAAAGCCCAACCACCTGAGTTTGATTTCCTAGGACCCATCCTGAGAGGAGAGACCTGACCCCAAAAACTGTCCTCTGTCCTTCACTTACACATACTGTGGGACGTGAGTGCTTGTACTCAGACACACATGTAATAACAATAAAGAAAAATAAAGGAAAAAATGAGATAAAATTTTGATAATAGCATACATAATAAAAATATGTAACAATCTACATGTAAGGATTGTAAGGAAAGAAGTGGTTAATGATGGTCCAGACTCCTTAGGAATAATCTTAGTTTCCACTATGACTTCCCACACTCTGTCTCCTGCTCCCCCCTCCCTGCCCCCCCCCCAGTCTCCTCTACTGACCTCTAAAAGTATGCGTGAAGACAGCATAGCACTGGCTTCTCTCATCTCTGTCACCATCACCGTTAGTCATCCTCACCTGATTCCATGCTGGTAGATACCATCTTCTAAGAGCATCACATGACTACTGAGCTGCAAGAGGTGCTGGGAAAAGAATTGCCCACCGTCAGAAGTAACTTCAAGGACACGTGACCTGTTCAGCCTTGGGGACACTATCTTGAAGTTGGCATTTTCCAAGTTTATTACATCCGTTTGTTTGTCTGTGTGAGTGCGTGTGGGAGGTGTGCGGGTGTGCCTTAGCAAATGTGGAAGTCAGAGGACACCTTTCCAGAGTCAGCCCTCTCCTTTCAACGTGTCAGTTCTGGGGCTTGAACTCAGGTTGCCTGGCAGCAAATGTCTCTACCTGCTGAGCCACCTCACAAGCCCATGAGGCTTGGACAAACACAGGGCTGGGCGTCCTCACTGGTCTGCACTTATTCTAATCTGCATAAATTCACTCTGCAAGTGGTGTCTAGTCCTGACCTTTTCTCCCAGTAGAATGCCTGAGAGGGGGAGGCCTCTAGTGAAGAAACTTGGAGTTCGTAGCGTCTCCCATAACGCTCTCCCCAGCCCCAATTTATGTTTCTCTAGCTTTCTCCCTATTGGCAAATAGCACTGTCATCAGCCTGATTTCTGATGCCTGATTTCTCACCAGCATCCTTGGCGATTGTTTGTTCCCTTCCACATCTTTCCTCAGAAAATATGTCTTGATACTGTCTCCTTTCTCTCTCCTTCAAGTATCCCTTGTCTTGTCTCCTGCTGAAATATTTGCAGCTGTTGTTTGGTTGGTTGTTTTGTGTGTGGGGTACGCATGTGTGCAGTTGTGCTCATCCGGTGCATGGGAATGTGGGGGTCGGAGTTCAGTGTCAGGATGTCGTTCCTTTATCACTTTATCTTATTTGATGAGGCATGGTCCCTCACTGGATCTGGAGCGCGCTATTTTAACTAGACTGGCTAGCCAGCGATTCTCTAGTATCCACCTTTCTCTGCTCCATTGTTGGGATCACGCTGGCGCTGGGGATCCAAATTCAAGTCCTCAGACTTGTGCAGCAAGCACTTTACCCACTGACCATCTTCTCAGTTCTCCTGCTTCAGCATTTTCATCTGGTCTCCTGCCTCATCTTAACTCCAGAGAGTCTAGAATGATCCAGCAAGTGGAGATATCAGGGCCCAACATCCCATAGTTTCAGAGTCCTCCCAATCACTCCAGGGACTTCTGGTCCTCTCTTGTTTCCTCCCTTTCCTTGCACTCCCACGGCTCCACTAGATTGAATGCCCTACAGTTCTTTCATCTCTTTGACCTTTGTACAAGCTGCTCCCCCTCCTCTCTTAGGCCACGCCCCCTTGCCCGTCTATATAGTTCATCCTGGGTAAGGCTGACTCCCAAGCTCCCTGCAGCCTTTGGCCCCATGCAACCAAGAAGCTCTCTGTCCTTTGCGATCCCTTGTCCTTCCTATAATACATCCGAGTTACCATCTCTCCCCTTCAAGCAGCCCCACATCATTACCAGCCCTGAGCGGTTGTTTCCGGGTGGGCCATGCTGGAGTTGACTCTCTTGCAAGCTTTGCATCCAGTGACACATGCCCCTCCAAATGAACATAGGAGTCATGGCAGAGCGCTTATACCATGGGAACTGGCAGGAGGTGAAAATGAGGGCTCTGGGTTGCGCTGAGAGAGCTGGTTTAGCAGCGCATGCTCTGTTTGCACTTTCAGGTCTCTCTCAAGCGCCTCAGGCCTTAACAGCTTGAGCTGGACACAGCTGAGCCAACTCTTCTTCAGGACAAACCTATGTGGTTTTCTAGACCTGGGCACCCAGGTCACATATCTCCTATATTTCACACATTGGCTTCTAGATGGTATCTAGAGGTGGACAGCCTTGTGAGAGAGGAAGAGAGCCGCATGCTTGCCTTGTCTTGACATGGGACATGTTAGCCTGTAGCAAAAAAGACCTCCGCAGATGCCAGTGCCCTTGGGATTCCAGGACCCCATAGCCATGCACTAGGTAAGCCCGTGTTCTTTATAAGTTATCCAGTCTTGGGTATTAAGTTACAGTAGTAGCAAACGCTAAGGAGTAAGCCGCTGGCCCTGGTGGGGGCCTGACTTCCCAGCAGAAGACACAGCCGCAAGCCCCTGTGCTCACCTGCTTCAGAGGTGGCTCTCAAGGTGTGCCCTCAGGCCCCGCCTCCCACGTAGGACACATTGCTGTGTTTTGGTTCAGGCTGAACATCTAAAACGGTTTTTCTCATTCCTCAGTGATGCTCTTGTCTCCATGTACTTGTTCCTGCCCTGTTCTCTGTTCCTTTGGGTCTCCAGCTAGGCTGTTCTGTGACCCAGAGAGCTCAGTTTTTCTTGCTAAACTCTGAATTGGCTTAACTGGTAATTTATCCAACATGTTAATTGTTACTATGGCAATTCTATTTAATTAGATCAATACTTAATAAATAATTGCTACTGATTTGGTATTTTTATTGTTCTTCCAGATCATTCACAAAAGTACAGTATTACTCATGCAAAGATGGAGGGAGTAGGTGTTCTAAAACCAGACCCCCTTATGTTAGGATCCTACTATCCTCAAGAAGCCAAATATGGGTCCCACAGGCACTCCGGGAAAGAGGGTGGTTGCCTTTTGGCTTTGGTGGCATGTCCTGGCTTCTGAAGGGAAGAGGCAGAGAGACAGGAACTTGCAGGATGCTGACAAGCCCGTCACCCTGATGACCGTGTCACCCCAAGAAGTTTGTGTGGGCCTCGGGAGCAGACAAAAGCAGCCTTTGGGCCATGCTCTACTGACTGCCAAGTTTCAGGCATTTGTTCATGCATTCATGCATTCATTCACAGAGAGCCTTTGCTGGCTACAGGGACGTTGAGTGGCATGGAGGACAGTCAAGGCCCTGTCCTAATGGAGATTATGTTTAAAACTGGAGACAGCTAAAAATCAAGCCAAGAACACAGGCAATTACAAACCTCATTAAATCTCAGAAGGAGAAACAGGGTGTGGACAAAGAACAAAGGAGATCTATGTTAGGCTGCAGGAGGATCAAAGATGTCCCTGAGTTGGACCTGGAAGACGAGAGGAAGTCAGTTTAGGGAAGGCAGAAGAGCAGTGCAGGCACCAGGGCATGTGTGAGGAGCCTGTGCGGCGGAAGGCAGCCGATGGGACCGGACAGCGGTCATCAGAGGTGAGGTGACTCTGAAAGGAGTCAGTCAGACCAGGAAAGGCCTTACGGGCCACGGCAAAGATGGGGATTTGGTTCCTAATGGCTCAGACACCACTGGCTCCCAGCCTTCCGTGCTGTGGAAGTGAGGAACAGGCTGGCAGAGGATAGGAGTAAGGGAGGCCCCTCTGCAGGAGCAGAGGCTGAGGGTGGGAGGGCACCGAGGGCTCTGTGGCCGGCCGGGACTGGGAAAGAGTGAGGTGTGGCCCACGAATGGGGAAAGAGGAGCAATGGCCAGAGTGAACCTGCAGGACCATCCAACAGGCATCAGGGGATGACAGGGAGTGATGGGTCCAGGCTGGGATCCACGAGGGCTCTCGAGTTTCTGTCAGGAATGTTCTGGCAAACCCCAAGCTCCTGAGCAGAGTTTAGAAGAAGGCTTTGATGGCTGTGAGTCGCTCAGGACAATGAAAAACTATCTTAACACTTGCTGACTAGGTATTTTTACATGTACCATCCCCTCCATCTTCAGGAGAGTCCGCATGACAGCTGTTCTACATCTCACCAAAGAAGACACTGAGGCAGATCCTAGTCTACAGAGCAAGTGCCAGGCAGCCAGGGCTACTTAGTGAGAACTTCTCTTAAAATAAGTAAGTAAATTAATTAATAAGGACTGGAGACGGGTTAAGGGCACAGGCTGCTCTTCCAGAGGTTCTGGGTTCAAGTTCCCGCATCCACACGGCAGCTCACAACTGTCTGTTGGCACCCTCGCACAGACATGCATGCAGGCAAAACACCAATGCACATGAAAAACATAAATAGACATACATAAATAAAACAATAAAAGTCAAACAACAACAAGCAATAAACACTGACTAGGCAGAGGTCACCACCTGGTCCCTCTGCAGGTCCATCTGGCAAGGGCACAGATGTCACTCAATAGCAGTCTGTGCTCTAGAAATGTACATCCCCCGTCACATCTTTTTGAAACCAGTCCTGAACCCTGGCATTCCATCTGTATGGTGCCCCTGTAAATCACCTTGAGATGACCACCACTCATACCTAACACAATGTAAGTTCTATGTACAACATAGTTAGGCTGTGTGGTTTAGAAAATAATGGCCAGGCAGCGGTGGCAGGTGCCTTTAATCCCAGACACAGGTGGATCTCTGTGTGTTCAAGGCCAGCCTGGTCTACAGAGTGAGTTTCAAAATAGCCAGGGCTACTCAGAGAAGCCCAGTCTCAGAAACAAAACAAAATAATGGAGAGAAAGAAGTTGTGCGTGTGTTTACTACAAATGTGCGATTTTCTCTTTCAAATATTCCATCCATAGGCTGGTGAACTTGCTGATTCAGGGTCATTGGCCAGTAAAGACTAAAGACATTTGTCTCTTTCTCAAGCCCTTCCTCCTTATTTTATTTCTTTGCCTCTGTGCCTCTGTATCTCTTTCGTTTCTCTTTAGATCAGGAACACATACCTGCCTGCCTGTTTGTCTGTGCTTTCTCCTATCTTCCCCCACCCTCCCTCTCCTCCATGGTTGTCTGTGCCATGGTCTCTCACCCTGACCCATCCCCTTACAAGCCTGCTCAGCCTCTCTCTGACCTGGGAATCTCTCTGCTGTTCTGTTTGTGCCTGGCCAAATAGAGACACCTCAGTCCAAGCCCTGTGTCTCATTTCAAATATGCAACCAAGAAGCAGCCCAGCATCTTTGAATCCCAATGTCCAGGTTACCGGAGAGAAAAGCTGACTGGCACAGCAAGATCTAGGACCAGTTACAGTCTAACCAGCTGTTATCAGGAGCTCAGAGAGAGGGGAGACAGACATGGTACCCAACACTTTACATAGAGGAGTCAGGTCTTAGAAAAGAGATGTTGAACGCTATTCAGAAGCACAAAAGAATACCACTACATCCAGCAGGGCCTGCTCCGACATGGGGTTTAGAATTCCAGCTGTGGTTCCCTGCCCTTTTGTCCATGGTCCTCTGAGCCTCAGGATAGCGTCTAAGGCTGTCGACTTGGGAGCTGTGTGGGAATCCCTGAGTTTAAGGCCCAACTACTTTTTAGGCTTGTCCAGAAGAATTGAACAAGTCTCTTGATTTCTCTGAGTGGTTTTATCTTCTGCAAAACAAAATTCTGATTTCTCACAACTGTGATATTTTAGGAACTAACTTTGCACACCCCAGCTGGCCTGAATTGGCACCTGCTGGGTGAGCCTTTCCTTCCCATCTCAGCATAGAAACAGTGTTGAAGGGTCTGGGCCTCCCAGGGAGGAAGTGGAATCCGAGGCCTCTGCATCTCCAATACTTGCGTGTGTGCATGCACGGGTGCACACACACGCACACACAACACACAGAAAGAGAGAGAGGGAGAGATGTGGTCCCTGCCAGTGACTCAGCCCTCACCCTATCTGATTGTCGGGATTAATTCCTGGAAGTTGAAAGTCACTATTCTGCAGCCATTGCCACAACCTCATACCACGAGGCAAGATCTAGGTCTGTCCCTCGACCTCAGAATCAAGAGGAAGAAGGTGATAACGCTTGGGGGTTTCCAGGGAAAATTGGGGCTGGAAGTCAGGGCTACCAGGAAAGATCCCAAAGGGTGAGAGGCCAAGGACCAGTCAAGTCACAGGGAGAGGACAGACCTGCGGCTGGCGACAAGGTCTGGGTCCTGCTAACTGTCCTGTGGGACCTGGGGCTCCTCAGTCAGGCGCCCTTCTCCAAATTTTCTTTTTCCAGAATAACCACTGCAAAGGCTCAGGCAGTGCACTGTAGGGTCTACACACACGAGTGTGTAGGGTCCAGAAAACCAAGCAGACTCCAGGGCAGAAATCAAGCTGAAGAGGGGGTCTGTTGCATTTCCAGTCACGTCTCATCTTTTGATATTGTGACAAGCCATTGTCACCTATAGAGTTCACATTAAAGAATCATGCAACCAAGGTCCAATACACACACACACATGCACACACGCACACACTCACGAACACATGTGCATACGCACGTGAGGGAATGCTCTCATCAACACCTCCACATTACCCTGCTAAAGGGCCCAGAAGCTGGGGTAATCGCCTGACATATGCAAATCCATGGGTTTAATCTTTATCTCTGTGAGGGTGGAGGGAGGCTAACGTGCATGATCTTAACAATGCCTATGCACATCACATGCTGTGTAGTCATTGCATCTTGACCACATGTTCGGTGACTGCTATTCTGTTTCTCCATTTCACAGACAAGAAGACAGAAATATGGGGGTGTTGAGCCACTATCCCCAGGTAGGAAATCACTACACATTGAACTACATGAGGGCTGTTGATGGTGCCCAGTTTTATTCATCAAGGCATTCAGCAGACATGCTCAGTGGGTGATGGGAACCTTTGGTCTCATTGTTCAGAGCACCTGACACTCATGAGCAAGTGACCGGAAGGACTCAAGAATGGGAAGCCTTTCTCTGCCACCACAAGTAACTGTGAGACCTAGCCTGGCCCTAGTTACCCTCCTCTGTGAGATCCCTTCACACTAACACCTGCCCCCTTTAGTTCTTGCCCTCTGTTTATGTGCTGCCATTACCATAATTCTCTAGCAAATGCCTTTCTTGACTGCCAGTCCATCTGCCCCAGGGGTCTTCCCACTGTCCCTTACTTTGTTTCTCTCTGTGATTGGCTCAGCCCTCACTTTATCATATTTTACAGGCACATCACTCTATATATCAAGGCAGATGAGGAATAGAGCCAACCATTTCCGGCTCCAGGCGGGCAACATTGGTTTACACCACTAGGTTCCCATGCCCTGGAATTGGGGGAGAAAGTGCAGTCAGGAACTCACCCTCACCCCACACTCCAGCAACTCGCGGCCCCACCCCACTTGTTCTGGTCTGTCAGCCCACCTGGTGTTTGTTTGCTCGTTTCTGAGACAGGGCTTTTCTGTGTACCTTGGCTGTTCTAGACTTGCTTTTGTAGACCAGGCTGTCCTCAAACGCACAGAGATCCACCTGCCTCTGCCTCCCTGAGTGCTGGGATTAAAGCCCTGCACCACGACATCTGGCTTGCTCTGATCTTTTAAAGGATAATTTAATAACAATGAGCTTTCTAAGTGTCTTGGAAAATCCATAAATTTTTGGAAAGATTTAAAAACAACAACAACAAAACAAAGCCAGGTGGTGGTAGCACACACCTTTAAATCCCAGCACTTGAACTCTGTGAGTTCGAGGCCAGCATGGTCTGCAGAGCAAAAGCTACACAAAGAAATCCTATCACAAAAAAAACCAAGCCAAGCCAAACCAAACAAACAGACAAACAAAAGCACCGGTTAGCAACCCTGAGCAGACTGGCAGCTGACATGTCTTCCAGCCCTTTCTCCACGGTCCGCAACTCTGAGGGAAAGTCCAGTTCTGACCTCTGTCTAGCCTTTCTTAATTATTGATATTTCGGAGTTTTAACCTTAGGGCTGGGGAAGTGGTTCAGTTGGTAAAGCCCTTGTGACACAAGCATGAGAGTTAGGAGGTAAAATAAAGCAGTCACAGTGGTGTGGTGTGTGCCTATAATCCAGGTCTGGAAAGGTAGTAAGAGAAAGGATGCTTGGATCCCACAGCCAGCCAGCCTTGTCAAGTCAATGAGCTCCAGCTTCAGTGAGAGATCTTGTCTTAAAAAATAAGGCGGAAGCTGGGCGTGGTAGTACACACCTGTAATCCCAGCACTCTGTGAGTTTGAGGCCAGCCTGGTCTACAAAGTGAGTCCAGGACAGCCAAGGATACACAGAGAAACCCTGTCTCGAAACAAACAAACAAAACAAAGGTGAAAAGTGACTCAGCTTTAATCTCTGGCCTTCAGATGCAGAGATGTGCATTACCATCTATCACCACATACAAAATCCTGCACAGAGGAACGTGTGCAACCCATACACTATACAGACACAGACACACAGTCGACAGGTTTTATTTGTTTGTTTTGAATGGGTGTGTGTGTGTGTGTGGTACACAGAGGGAGGTCTGAGAACAACTTCATGGGGTCAGTTCTCTCCTTCTACCTCTATGTGAGCAGGGATCAGAGTCAAGTCTCTAGGCTTGCATGGCAGGCACCTTTACATACGCTGCCGCCTCAGAGGCCTGAAAGCATTTTAATCTCAAGTGCTTGGAGGTGGTTTTTAGAACAACTTTAGATTTACGGGGAAAGAACCAAGAGGCGCCCAGAACACCATGCACTCCCCAGCTGCCACCCCGCTGCTTCCCACGCTGGCTCATCTGTGACTACGTATTACATCTGCTTCAGCTGATACGTGGTACGGAAAAAACTCTCATCCTGCCGTTTACGTGGGGTCCACCCACCCTGTTGCATGTTCTATATATGTAACGAAAACATAAGGACTAATGGATGCAAATTTAACACACTGGTTATGAGTAACTGCTGATGGTATGTGGCAGTCATTAGAGCACCATGCAAAACAGAGTCTCTGCCTAAAGTCTCCTGGCTCCACCTCGGACAATTGTGCACTATTCTACTCTCTCTACAGTTTTGTCTCTTCCAGGACTTCATGAAGTTGGAACTACAGAATTAATTTACATTTGTGCTTTCCTCATGTCTTTTCACGGCTTAATTTCTGTTACTATAATAATATATGTATATAACAATTATATATTATAGGATATATAAATGCATAATATATAAAATATACACAAGTAAATTTTCTGTTGTCTCTTGCAACAACAAGCAGCTTAGGGGAGAAAAAGGTGTGTTTACCTTGCAGTTCCAGCATTACTGAGTAGAGAGCCAGAGCCAGGCCCAGCATACCATGGAGTTCGTTTGTACTTAATTGCCATGACAACCATGAGACCCAGTACTATTATCCCAAATTACAGATGAGCAAACTGAAGCTTGAGGTAGTGGAAACACAGAGTTGTGTGGCCAAGGCTGCCTCTGCGAACTCCACGCTGCCTTCCGATTTGCAGACATAAGCTGGGGACAAATACTGTCTCTAGATTCCTTTCATCGTTTTGGTTCTTCGCTCCCTTGGACAAAACAAACAGAGCTGTTTCCCAGTGTGGGTGTCCTTTCCTTCCCAGTCGCAGCTTGTCACTGGAATACCTCTCTAACTCTGGAGTGACAGCCCATGCTTTGGGCTGGGACAGGAGCCGTTGCAGCCACCATGTGTACTGAATCCCTTCTCTACCTGGCACACGCCTGGGACTGGCTTGAAAACAGCTGGTTGTGGAAAAGCAAAGGCCTCAGGTGACCAGTTCCTTTCTCTCACAGGAGGACCCTCCTCTCCTGGTGGCCCCTGTGACTGTGGAGTCCCTAGGGAGATGGGACCCTGGTGGAGGCCACCGCCTTGAGGCAACAGCAGCAGCAGCTTCTGTGGTGGTTCCCATGATGCTCTAGGCAGATGAAGGCAAAGGAGCCGAGGCTCATGGGAGTTCTGTCACTCTGGGATCTTGAGACAACACAACCAGAGCAGAGGCCCACCCCACCATCGCTCAGCTCCCAGGCCTTCCGATCCTCCCACCCCGGCCAGTTCCCTCCGTCCCCAAAGCCCCCTTAAGTACCAATAATGGAAGTGCTTACTAGGCCCCGCAACAATTCACCCTTATCTTTTATTTATAGCTGACAAAGCTCCGAGCAGGAAAAATATAATCACACTTTAAATAATGGAAGTTGTAGGTATTAGAGCTACGCGGGCAGTTACCGGAGCTGCCGGATGCCTCCCTGCAGACCTGATGGGGGCACACCGACTGCATTTTTAATTTTTAAAACATATTTCTTCCCAAATTATTCTGCGTTTCCGAGGAGCCACATTTATGGGGGTGATAAATTACTGTAATAAAGTGTCTCTCCTTCAGATATATAGGACAAAGCCTTGCTGTGCACAGCCCAGCTCAGGCGGCCCCGGGAGAGTGGCGGCAAGTCCCACTGCCTCGCTCCTCGCTTTAATTATTTGGCCAATGTGCCCTACATTTTTAATGCAGTCACAAGTTTTCTTTAAGCAAAGAATTCAAACGGGCCACCAATTTGTATTTGTAGTGGGGATGTGCACGAGGCATTATGAATGTGCGTGCCTGTGCGTGCACCCTTGGGTAGAGATGGTCTGTGTGACTGAAAAGGCATCTGCTGTTAGTGTGTGCGTGTGCGTGTGTATACACTAGTAGACACCCAGATATACATATCCATATGTGACAGGCATGAACACAAGTGTACATTGTTTGCATATACATGCATTAGCTACGCCTGCACACGTGTGTGCTGAGTCCACAGCATCTATGTGGTTATGTGGACAGCATGGTGGTATGGTTCGGCATGGTTTGGCACATCAGCCTGAGCTCACTTGCCTTCTTGCAGCCTCTACTGTGCATTCTGTCTCACGCCAACTCCTCCTTGCACCCTCTCCCTTGTACAATGAAGCCCAGAGTCTACATCACAGGCTTGGAGAATAGATTTGCCTCTTACTAACGACAGAACCTTGGGTGGGCCTCTTGGTGCCTCAGTTTCCCCATCTGTAGTATTCATACTGCAGTGGGTTCATACTAAGAGTGTTTATCTCACCGGCTCCTGGGGAGATTAACAGGTTTGGCACATGAAAAGCAGCTCACAGGGAGTGGTACTAAGTATGGACCATTCCCCCCTCCTGTCCCCTTTCCCATTCTCACGCCTTCTCAGCCCTGTCTTTCTAGGTGGGCCCTGCATGAGACTGAGCATGCTCTGTGGTGACACAGAAAACCAAGCAAGCAAGTAGAAGAGTGAGGGCCAAGTTAGGAAGATTTCCTTTGAAGAGGACATAGCCCATTGCAGGGCTTTGGACCCAGGGATGGATCAGGGACCATGGGCCACACATAAACAGCCATGGTTCCCTGTTGAGTGTGTGGACTCATGGACAGATGTGGATACCTGTGATATTTTCAGACACATAACCCACATCTGTAGAGTCCTGGATGCTCTCTCTATCCTGCCCCCTCCCTATCCCAAGGCTTTCATATGCTGGTCCCTCTGCCTTTAATTCCAGTCAATTTGAAAAATCCCTTCAAACACTACCTGTTTTGGCTCACCTTCTGAATCCGTTCCTCCTTTTTTAGAGACTTCCTGTGGGCCCCAAGTGTGATACTTCCTGGCAGTCAGCTGGTTACAGTAACTGTAGGTGTGGGTACCTCTGTCCCCACCAGCTCTGGGCTCCTCACAGTAGCTCATCACGGAGGCAGTGCCTCAATTGTTCCATCTGGAATATGGGGTGATGACTGTGTCTACCCTCCATGGAAATGATGGGTTGGTGTGTCTACATGGCTTCCTGGAACAGAACCCAGGTCTAAGTGTCCCTTGGCAGAGATGGCAGAGTCAAGAATGACTTCACCCAGGTCTGATCTCCAGTGTTTGTGCCCCAGCCCCAAGCCTTCTCTCCATCTTCTCCCTATTTGCAGCTCACCTTTCTCATGTCTGTCTCTCCAGCTGTCTTCTCTCCTCTCTCTAGCCCTCCGTCTCTCTGGGTCTCCAGTTCTGTCATGTCCATCAGTGCTCTCTCCCTAAGCGTGGCTACGGAGACTGTTTGGGGCAGAAAGACACAGGCATTGATGTTTGTCTAACCCAAACTCAAGCCCACCACTCACCCCACCTGAGAGGTAGGCCTGTGCTCTGCTCCCCGGGCCTTGGTTTACCCACTGTCTCCTGACCCATTTGAGACAGATTTGCCATGGAAATCTGGAAAAGGTTCAAGCCTCAGGAATCTTCCATTACACAGGCCCTTGCTAAATAGGTATACTCTGTGTGTGTGTGTGTGCATGCTTCTCAGCTGTGAACTTTGTAGATGATAACTTTGTCTTGTAATAAAAAAGATGGAGACTCATGCCAGGTTGCAGTGGCACACACCTTTAATTCAACACTTGGGAGGCAGAGGCAGGTGGATCTCTGAGTTTGAGGCCACCAGGGTCTACAGAGTGAGCTCTAGGACAGCTAAAACTACACAGCAAAACCCTGTCTCAAAAACACCCAAACCAACCAAACAAATAATTAAAGTCTTAAAAACATTGGAGAGTCTTATTCAGTGTACTATAGCAGGGACACCCTGGAAACCAGGGCCGTGGCAGATCCCTCGCCCAACCCCAGGCTCTGCTAGTGCCTGTCTCCTAGCATGGATAGGGACACAGGGCCTGGAAAGGAGGAGGAACTTAAAACAGATCATACAGTGGGTGTCAAGGCTGGGCTTGAACCTACGTCTCCCAGCTGCAAGGCCAGGCCTCCGGATCCAGCCAAGAACTGGGTACCGATGGCTGCCCTGGGGACAAAGCCAGCCTTTCACTTTTAAGGGCTTTGGGCTGCAGCTTGAAGGATGACTCAGGCCTCTTAAGGACCCCAGGGGGCAGGGCACCTGTGGGTGGGGTTGACCAGGGATTCAGCTAAAATAAGAAGTGGCTTCCTCTGAAAGGCCTCTGTGGTCTGTAAAGGGGAAGGAAGCGGAGGCCGGAAACAGTAGTGGGCAGAGCAGTGAGAGGCAGAAACTGCAGCCTGCACCTCAGAGACCAAGCTGGGCACAGCAGACCCTGCCAGGCTGCAGCTTGGGGCCTGGAGCCGGAGGACCTGAGAGCTTGGATTCAGGGTTCTTCGCCCTGTTTCCTTCTGTCCTCAAAGCATGCCTTTGCCCCCCTGACACCCCCTTCAGATACAACACCAAGATGGCTTCTAGGAAGTCTTTCCTGGCTGTTTGCTGTGTGTGGGCACACACACACACAGAAGCTGAATTAGGCAACCACAGACTCTTATCATAGCTGTTAGTGCTGTGGCAGTTGGTGAATCTTGGCTGCCTCATGTTTACAGGGAACCAGAGATGTGCTACATGGATGATGTCATTGAATTTTTACAGAAACACAATACTGGGACTCAATCCATTGTTTTGTTTTACAGGTGAGCAAGCCAAGGCTCGGTGACACTAGCTAACTCGTCTTGGTGCTTCCACAGTTGGTCAGTCAGGGGCCAGCATGAGAGTGTAGCCCACACCAAGCTAAACAGCTAAGTTTTCTAGCCAGGCACAGTTCTCTTGACTAGAGCATGGACAGCACCCTCAGGGCTGGGCCGCATGTCTACAGCAAGAGGGCTATGCTCCTGTTATTCATGAGATGCCCCTGGGGTACTTGGTAGCTACAGAATGTTCTAAGAAAAAAAGAGGAGAAGCCCAATCAAATGAGGAAATATTTCTTTATAAATATTTTTGGCAAATGTGTGAAGATGTCACTAAAGTACGAGGCTTCTGTACTGTTTGGGGTTTTGGATTCTTCTTCTAAATACTTTTTTGCAGTGTTGTGTACTGAACTTAGGACCTCATGCATGCTAAGCAAACACTTTACCATTGAGTATCCCCAGCCCCAATACTGATCCTCTTTTTAAATTTACTTTTATTTTTCATGATGTGTGTGTGCAGGGGTGTGTTCATGTGAGTGCAGTTGCCCATGGTGGCCAGAAGAGGGCCTGTTTCCTGTGGAGTTTGCTTTACAAAGGAGGTTATAAACTGGGAACTGAACTCGGGTCCTCAGCAAGAGTGATAGTGACTGCTGAGAGATCTCTCCAGCCCCTATCCTCACACTTGAATTTGGTTTTATACTCTATTTCAAAAGTAGAACTCCTTTTGAGCCAGCCATGTGGGTGCATTCTTATAACCCCAGTCCTTTGGAGGCTGATAGGATGAGGATGAGTTTGGAGAGCCAGCCTGGGCTACAGAGTAAGATCCTAGTGTGTGTGGTGGGGAGAGACTTTCAAAATTAAAGAGCTTCGGATTCCCAAGCCTGAGGTCTGACCCGGCAGCACGCGGTGACTTATCTAAACCACATGGCCTGCCCCTCTCTCTCCAAGGCCCCTTCCCCTTTTCATATTCTCGTGATGTTGAGGTTTCCTGCTGATGATCTTTCCCCGTAGCCTGGCTTCACCCATTGTGGACTATGAGATCTTTGTAAACAGAACCAGGAGAGCTTTGTTAATGAGGAAAGGAATGAAGGCCAGAGGGTCTCTTTAACGACCATCGACTATCAGGGAGTACAAAAGATTCAATTTCAGCTTCAAACTCCAGCCCCAGATTCCTGTGTCCCAAGGCTGCCTAGCTGCTGAGGGCCACCCACCACGATACAGACAGGGCTTGGCGTGGGCAGTGTCTCGCTAGAAGCCCCAGAAGCCCCTCCTGCCATGCTTTGCGATAGAAGTGAGTTCCTGGGCCCTCGAGTCTAAGCCTCCTCTCCTCAGTGGGGCCTGAGCTGTTCCTTGAGGCCTTTGAAGCTACTGAGAACTCCGCAGTGACAGCAGGTCAAAGGCCTCCTCCAGAGGAGGAAGTGAAAGTGCTGCTGGGTGAGTCATGAGGGTCCCCTGGGAGGGTTTGATGCCAGAAGTGGCTAGGTAGGAAGAAGCGCTAGAGGGACCTGAGGTCACCTCCTGCTCCTCCACAGACACTGGGCTCTTCAGTTGACAAGTGAATGTGTGAGAGACGCTTTCTTGTTCCTGACGTGATATTGAGAGGACAGAAGTGGACATGGTCTGCAGGAGGGACAGATGGAGCCACAGGGGCAGGTCTCAGAGGCCACATGACAGGGTACAGGGTCTGGTGCATGGTGGCTTCCTGGCAGTAAACAGCCAATGCAGGCGAGGCCCGTCCAGGCAGCAGTCAGGATGTGTGCTGCAGAGGACCTGTGGTGAGAAGGCCAGCTCTGCCTCTCTCTGGCTGCAGTACCTCGACATCCACACTACTTCCCACACCCGTGGCCTCTGCTTCCTCCTCTGAGAACTGGAGGCCCATACTTAATGCAGAGTGTTTGTGGTTTCAGTGTGGCCTTCCTGCTTGGATGGAAAGGTGTCCTGGGACTGGGAAGCCCAGGAGCCACACAGCTAGCTCTGAGAGAAAGGCTCCTCAGCGGAGGGATTGTAGCTCCCAGGGGGAGGTTATCCCCAGCTGAGCTCAGGAGCTCGGGAGGCTCAGCCCCCAATCCGCTTCTTGCTTCTTGGCTTCTTCCAATGAGAGAGTCACACCAGGTAGCAAATCTCATAAAAGAGATTTATTGGAGGCTCCAGGGCGTGGAGGGAAGAATCAGGGTTGGCTGCCCCTGTTTCTGGGAGAGGACAACAAGGAACTGAACAGACACAGCCTTTATGTAAGGTTTCTTAGGGCCCGGAGCTTTCTAGGGAGGGAGAGTTCCAGGATGAGGATTGGTGGAATTGCAAATCCTGAGCTTCGGGGAGCTCAGAGATTGGTGGGAATTTTTTGTTTGTTCTGTTGTTTTTTTTCAAGACAGGGTTTTTCTGTGTAGCCTTGGCTATCCTGGACTCACTTTGTAGGCTAGGTTTGAACTCACAGAGATCCCCCTGCCTCTGCCTTCCTGAGTGCTGGGATTACAGGCATGTGCCACCTTGCCTGCCCATCAGGTTGGTGGGTTTTTGTGCTCAGGGATTGGTGAGTTTTTGTGGGAAGGTCAGGGATTGGTGGGTTTTTTTTGTTGTTGTTAAGAATGGTTCACCTAAAATTAGCATAATCTGGGAAGGGTTCTATTGAGGGGCTAGAGCTTCCTGACAGCTATTATGACGTTAGAAAGGTCGGGGTTGGGGGTGGGGGTCAGGGGTGGGGTATGCTCGCTGTTGGAGCGCCTCAGGTGGGGGCCTGGCCACTTTCCTGCCTTGAGGGTTTAGGGAGTATGCAAAAGGAGGCCTTCCCTGCCGTTTGAGGCAGCGTGAAAAGCCAACAGCTTGTCCCCACTAATGCGCATGTTCAAGCGTCATTCCCAGTGTCATGGCAGCGGGGCTTTGCGGAGGTCTTGGGAATCACAGGAGATGTAACGGGGAATCACAGGAGATGTAACGTTTTCCTTTGGAGACTCGCTATTACATAGCAGATTTAGCTTTCTCTGCTCCAGCCCTGGCTTCCTCCTTACACGTTCTCGAACCGCGTGATGTCATCACTTTGTTGTGACACAATTCAGAACCCTCTTCTCAGAATTTTACCCAGAGGCTGCCCCACCCCCCCACCCCTACCCCACCCCCGACACATACAAACACATCCGACCACAAGTTTGGTCATCTTTCTCCCAGCCTTGGGGCTTGGGAGTGTTCCCACCTGTGTGAGCCTGGCCTTTTCTGTCCTCCAGGGGTGGGCCTTGGAGAGTCTGTCTGGCTTCCTATTGCCCCAGAGTCTTCAGCTTCAGTAGAGAGAGGGAGCCTGGCCTGAGTTTGCTGTACCTTGGTGGTGAAGCCATGGTGCACCCACCGTTCAGGGGTTCTGAGGAGCTGGAGGGGAGGGGATGTTCTGCCCACTGAGCTCTTATCAGAAGTCAGCCATATTCAAAGTCCTGGGGTACTGCCAAGCAGTTTGCTTTTCTAGAACATTCTTTGCTTCTGTGAAGTGCATCATGGGCAAGCGAGCAGGGTGCTGCCTATTTGCTGGCCTGCAGGTCTGCTCATCTCCTGCAAACTGACTTCCCAGGTTCCTTCACCAGCTAGTGTCTTACTGTGTTGGACCAATGGGTAGGTGACTGGGGTGTGGGCGAGAGGAGGGGGAAAGTCCCAATAGTGCCCGCCCCCTTTACTGAAGGGACAGGTGTCCTTTTCTTGGCACCAGCTGCTCTCTGGCTTTCCACTCCATCCATCTGCAGTCGCAGCTCACCATGCGGCAGGCCCTGCCAACACTGTCAGACTGCCCCAAGCAGTCCCTACCTCCTCTCACATCCAGCTCCGGACTGGAAGCAGTGTCTTTAATTGCTGGGCTCCCAACTGCCCCACCGTCAGCTCTTGGCTTTTCAGCCCTTCTCCGCCTAGTAACCAGTTCCCTGAACTAAATCCCTCTTTTTGAAGTAACTCAGAGTGGCTTCAGTTTTCCTGACCGGCTCTGATTTTTGCAGTGGGCATTGGGTGTTTTCCTTCTCCCGAGAATGCCCTCCCTCTTCTCCATACCCAGTCAACCTTACAGGGTCAGACATAGGACCCAGAGGCCATGCTGTCTGCAGAGTAGAAGCTCTAGGTCGTCAAAGCTTTTTGGCAAACCTGCTCCCAGACAGTCCTGCCACACTGGCTCATTCCGGGACAGGGAGGGAGAGGGCCACACTTCATTTCTTCAAGACCAAGAGCCAGTGAAGAGACAGGACAGCACAGCAAGGAGGAGGGCATCATTCAGCCAGCCGCCCCCTCCTCCCTTTCCACATCTTCGTGGGACTCATACAAAGCTTTGAGAACCAGCCCCGAAGGGAATGTAGATGGATTCTCTGCTCAACAGTGGCCCTAGAACCCTGTTCCCAAAGGAGCAGCTGGGACAAGTCCTTTCAGAGCAGAGTGGCTGTCCTACCTTGAAGCAGACATTCTGAAACTCCACTCCTCTCTGTCTGTCCAGAGCCCAAGCAGAGGTCATTTTAGCCATGAGGTCAGGAGAAACCTGAAAATGCCTCCAGCCCAACGTGGTCTTCTGTGGAACATGGGGCTAAAGTGAGGCTCAGAGTCTTAGAGATGCTGCCAGGACAGAGGGAGGTGACACAGGATGAACTGAGAGCCCAAGAACATGTGACCTACCTAGGCAGCTATGGGAACATGTATGTATCATATGTGCTCACACGTATCAGAGAGGTCACGTGTGTTTAGCAGCCAGCACAGAGACCTAGGCTCAACACCAGGGCTTACATATATGTAAACATAGACATATATGTGCATCCCAGTTACTCACAGGTACAGTGCTATGCTTGCATCTTACAGACCCTTGATCATATACACGATCTCACACACTGTGTCTCATCACCAAGTTAATAACAGCAAGCACACAGAGATGCAACCGTTTACCAAGGTATCCTCGGGCCTTCCTGTCATTCCCATGTGGTCATCTTGACCATGTACTTGACCATGTCCCTTCCTGTGTCTCCCCTAACTCACAAGTGGCCCTGTCTCTGCAGCTCACACATCACACAAACACACAGAGGGCTCCCCAAACTTGTCTTTTGTTTTCTGAGTCCTAAGCTGGATTCCCAATCAAACTTACAATCCCTTTGTCTCAGCCTCCTGGGTGCTGACAAAGTGTTCTCCCCTACACTGAATTCTTCACAGTACCTCACAGCCATGCATTTTGATGCCTTGTAGGTGGCTCCGTGGAGCCATCATGCTGTCCTTGGGACTGAGGGAGCACCATGATCTACCACACCCACCCCTATTGCCACCTCAGAAACCTGGTGGCTGAGCTCCCAGGGGAAGGGGAAGGGCTAGCAAGAGCTCAAGGTTCTGGGGCCAAAGTCCTGTTTGCAGGCCCTGTAGGAAGTTGTGCAATCTGTCCAAACCAGCTAGTGACTCTTTCATTGTCTCTGGCTTCCCTTTGGCTGCAGGCCCAGCTCCTAGCAGCCCAGTGACCTGTTTCTCTGGAAGAAAGGCAGGTGCTCCCCCAGGGTGGTGACTGGGACTCAGGCCTCAAAGGCCAGCCTCTCCTCCTCAGCCAAGAAGCTAGAGCTCAGGCTAGGCCAGGTTTCTGACCATGCCTCTCATTAGTCCACTGGGACTTGATTTTCCTCGGAAACTCTTCACCAAAACACCTTGCAGGAGCCTAACAGTTGGAATGTTGCCAAGCAGAGCTGCTCTGAGTGTGGAAGGATGTAACACTGTGAGTCTGCCTGCCAACAGCCACCACCTTGGCTGGGGGATTCGAAAGATCATATTAAAATGCCCCAAGCACATTGAGCTTACAAAAAAAATGATTCATCCATCCCGGCTTCTAATAGTCTTTTTCATTTTGTAAAATCTTCAAGAAAATGCATGACGGAGGTTGGCAAAGCATTTGAGGGCTGTAGGCCGTCAGGACTGGTCCATGCCGGTTCTCCCAGGATCTTTATCCCATTCCCTTCAGCAACAACAACAAAGATGGAGGTAGAGACAAACAGAACATTCCAGAAATTCCCAGAAATCTCCTAAAGCTGTGATAACTGTGCTATGCTTGCTGCCTTTTCCTCCCTCCCTGCTTCCCTCCCTCAGATCATCTAGATGGGATCATTAGACAGTCCAAGGAAGGTTGTGGTTGCTTCTGTAGAGTAGAGATTCCAGTGACCTGGGATAGGCTGTCAGGGTCAGAGAGAGATGGGCCTATTTGGTGGTGTACCGTAGGGAAAGGACATCATGGATAAAGAGTCTGGATTGCTCTTTGATGCAGAAGATATAGATGTGGGAAAGGAGAAACCAAGGCAGGACTCCTCTGGTATTAGCTAAGGCTTGAGACTATCAATGAGAACATGTGGTTTGGAAGTGGGTCCCTCAGGTGAGAATCCAGCCTTTCAGAGCAGGAACTAATCCTGGTGCTGAGCCCAAGGCAGCAGCAGATCAAAGGATATAATGCAGCCACAGGATATTTGCATAATGCTAAATTATCTCCACATATGTACTTGCTGCTTAAAAAGTAACATGCTATTTGGCAACAGAGCACCGAACAAAGGCCCCAAGTCAACAGCACTGCCCACGCTGCGGCCGTGAAGGAGTCAACATCAGGAGGCTGGAGAGATGCTTCAGTGGGTGAGAGCACTTATGCAAATGGTGAGGACCTCAGTTTGGATCCTAGCGCCTGCATAAAAAGCATGCAGTCTGCAGCCTGCAGCCTGTGACCCCGGAGCTGCTTAGGCTAAAGACAGGAGGATTATGGGGGCTTACTGCTTGCTAGCCTAGCTTCAGGTTCAGTGGTAGACAGTGATAGACAATGCCCCAGAGGAGTAAGAGAGTGACAGAGGAGGTCATCTAATGCCCTCCGCTGGCCTCTACACACAAGTATAGGTAGCTGCACACATGTGTGTGCCTATGCATACACTAACACACATCCACAAAGAAAGCAACACCAGGTCCTCCTACTCACCCACAGGACATGAGAAGAACAGAATGACCTCAGGGACCATCCTGTCACAACCTGATCACACGAGAACATTCTACCTATGACTTCCCTGCCATCTTCCCAGACATCAGGGGGTGTGGAACCCAAGATAGATCTAGCAACTGTCCTGGCAGAAGGTGACAAGAGAGACCTAGGAACTCATGACATTTAGTTCTGTCTCTAGGGAACCATCATGGGGCATCTTGTTACAGCCTCGTGAGGGTTCTACAGGAAGAGCAGGGGGGCTCTTTGCACTGTGCTTGTGTCTTCTGCAATTGAAAATATGTGCAAATAATGTGAATTTCACACCCCAGGCAACAGTCTTACAATGTTGACTGAAGTTTCTGTACAGATGTTTCAAGAAAATGAAGAGGCAGAGTGTTGGGGGACAACTGGGCTAGGCACCTAGAAATTAAGCAAATGAGATGAGGAAAATTATGTCTGAGAAAATCAGAGAGCTGTGCAAGAAAATATCGTGCAACCTGAATACCACCCAAGCCTGAGTTGTCAACAAAGTTCATGTGGTCACAAAATGAACCCACATATTCCTGGCCAGCCTGAGTAATGTGGCAAAAACCCTGCCTCAAGTTAAAAGTAAAACAAAATATTCTGTTCAATATCCAATAAACAGGACAATATGAAGAGCCTAAAGGGATACAGATCTTAGGCGGTGGAAAGGAACTCTGACACCTTTCAGAGTCAGAAAACAGTGGGTTACGTGGAAACCTAAAATAGCTATCTGAGCATGTTATTTCGAAGCACATAGGTGGATACAAAAGAATCTTGTTTTATGTTTTAAAAATTGAGTTTCCACCTCTTGTGGTGGTACCTACCTTCAATGCCAGCATCCCATAGGCTAGGGCAGGAGGATCGCCCTGAGGATGACCTGAGAACACCAAGACTCTGTTTAGAAAACAAAACACAAAAGAAGCTGACGAGGGGACATAGCCCAGTTGGTAATCTCAACACTTGGGACATCAAGGCAGGAGGATCAGAAGTTCAAGGTCATTCTCAACTACATGTGTTGTTTAAGGCCAGCCTGGGTTACATGAGACCCTGCCTTGGGAGAAAAATGTATTTGCCTTTAGAGGTGGGAATCAAGGGCAAAGAGCAACAGGAGATGGCTGGATTTTAAATTTCATAGAATAAAATGTATGGCAAAAAACTTTAATAAAGGTAAAAATCAAGCTATAAAAGTATAATTACTTAGTCCAATGGCTACATCTACAAAACAACTACCCCACCTAAGGCTCAGGGAGCATTTCAAAAGAGGGGGCAGAAAGATCACAGGAGCCAGAGGATCAGGGGAGTTTGCTGTATAAGCTTCTATCTCTCAACAATGTCAAAAGCTACACCCATAAAAGTTCATTAGCATGGCTGTCCAGACAGTAGCTGAGCAAGGACGACAGACATGACAAAGTAGATGTGGGAAAGTCCACCATGTCCTCAGTCCTACTCAAAGAACTTGCCTGTAGGCAGATCAGAACTGCTCAGAGTAAGAGGACCAGTCTTCCCAGAGAAGAGCATACAAGCTGATTATCCAACACCAAGTAGCCAGCCCTGAAAACATACGGACTGAAGGGATTATATTAAGGGATCTATCTATCTCTCTATATATACATATATGTATATGTATATAACACAACTAATTAAAAAGGAGCCCATGAATTTGAAAGAGAGAAAGAAAGAGTCAGTGGGAGGATTTCGAAGAAAGAAAGGGAGAAGGGTATATTATAATTTCATAAGACGAACGAGATTGTTTTTAAATATGTAATTAAAAGTGTATTTTGAGTTAAGTGGTGAATCTATACGATGAGTTGGGTTGGTTGTGTAATAAAATCTATGAAAGAATGCTCCAAATGCTAAAATAAATGTTAATAAAACAGAAAAATTGCTCTTTTTTTTTTCTGGGAGGGTCAGAGAATCCATTTAAAACACAAATTTCCCCTTTGATACCATGCAAAGCATAGCCAGAAGAGTGTGTGTTCCTGACCCCTAGCTTTGAACAAGACAGACAGTCTTTCAAATACTCACAAGCTAGTAAATGGATTCATTAGAAGACTCAAGACAGAAGAATGAAGCAGGAACATGCATTAAACCATGACTGACTCTTCAGCAAGCTTTTGGGAAATTGACCCGATTCTCATGTGGGGCAGGATGAATTTTTGAAGAACTACCCTTTTTGCTTCTTTTTCATGTGTGTGTGTGTGTGTGTGTGTGTGTGTGTGTGGTGTGAGAGAGAGTATGTGTGCATGTGTGTGTGTGTGAGAGAGAGAGAATGCAGGCACACGCATGTATGCCATATATGTGCGAAGGTCGGAGGACAGCCTCAGGTGTCAGAGCTCATGTCTACCTTGTTAGAGACAGGGTCCCTTGCTGTTCACCATCGTTGTATAGCAGGGTATCTGGCATGTGAGCATCTAAGGATTCTCCTGTCTCTACCTCCCATCTCACTATAGGGATGCTGGGATTACAGACATCTACTATCACATCTAGCCTATGTGCATTCTGGGAGTCCAGTGTCAAGTCCTCACAAAACATTTTACCCCTTGAACCATCTCCTCAGCCTGAGGACTAACTTTAAATCAACATTTGGAGGTTTCATTGAATCTAGCTTGGGACCACAAAAACCTGTCTCCCCTAAATCAACCCCATCCCACCCAAAGCCTCTTGGGGAAAGAGCCCTTGTCTTTCTCCCCTACATATTTGGTGGTGTGAGTTTATAATCCATTTTACAGATAAGAGAATGAAAGTTTGCAGAACAGTATTGTAGCCCAAACCTAACCAACTGGATCTATTGCCAGCTCTGTCCTTACTCTGTTCCTAGGATCTCCCACCTGCTGGCGCCAGACCTAATTACAGCCTTGCTGGCCCTAAGCTGATTGGCAGGTGAGTGTATCATCCGAGTTTGGGACTCTGGAAGCTCCTGCCGTGTATCATTATCTGTAATTATGTGAATTCCGGCTTCTGCGTGGGCCTGTGGAGCCAGAGCGTCTCCAGGCAGCCAAGAAGTGGGAAAGAAGCTTCTGGAGGATTCTGGTGACCTGGTACTCACACCTAGGAGAAAGCTGAGCTCCAGACCGCTGGCAGGGGCTGGAGAGAGGCCACGGTGGGGCTTTGTGCCAAGGTTTCTCTGGGTTCTCTTCACCAGCTTCCTGCATGGGCAGGCAGTGGAATAGAAGGGAGTACTTGAGGGGAGCCTCCAGCCTCTTACCTGACACTGTCGGTCTGCCTGCCCGCCCGCCCGCCCGCCTGCCTGCCTCTGCCTCTCTGTCTCTCTGTCTCTCTCACTAACAGAAACAGTGTTCTAGACTGTGAATCTGAAGCTTTGAGAAAGGAAGAATTTGCCTGCAGTTTTATCAGATCCGTACATCCTCACTTCCAGGAAAGGGCATAGAAGAAGTCAGTGGTCCTGTCCTCCTGGCACAGACGGGTAATGGAAGGGCCCTCTGCATATGTTCACTTAATAAATGGGTATCACTCATAGCTCTAGGATTAGAAATAAAGTCACTTGCCTCAAGGGGTTTGCTCTCCAAAGGGAAGTGAGATAATGGTCACACAAGTGAATATGTCATGTGGTGACAAGTGGCGTGGAGAGCTTCTGAGATGATGACCTGGCTGGATGACCGAGCTGAGCCACTTACCCCAAGCCCCGGGATCCAACGTGTAGATGGAGGACATAACCCACATATGACACAAAGAAGGGAGTCTACCTTCAAATGCCTCCCCCTGACAAAGCATTAACTTTGTCAAGTATAAACACACACACAGTGCTTTTATTTAAATTTAAATATTTAAGACCTAAAAGAAAGCATAGAAAGTTGTATGATAAATATTCATATACTTGCTATATATATTTTAAAAAATTAACCTTTGGGGGTAGAAAGATGGCTTAGTAGGTAACGGTATGTCTACAACATAGACAAAGAAGGCATAGCTTTCAACTAATTATTCACAACTACCTTGATACTGAAGCATGAAGACATTTTAAAAGAAAATTGTAGGCCTAGCCCATGCCTTTAATCCCAGCACTCAGGAGGCAGAGGCAGGTAGATCTCTGAGTTCTAGGACAGCCTAGTCTACAGAGTGAATTTCAGGATAGCCAGGGCTACACAAAGAAACCTTGTCATGGGGGAAAAAAATGTAGTCCTATGTCACTCATGCACACAAATACTGAACAAAAATATAAAAAATATTTTAAAAAACCCAAAGCTTAGCAATATAATAAAAGAATACATTGAGAGCAAATTGGCTCATCACAAGGATGAAAGGCCCAGCATTCAACACTCAATGTAGAGAGCAGGCATGATGATGAACATCTTTAACCCTCACACTCAGGAGGCAGAGGCAAGCAGATGTCTGCAGGTTTAAGGCCAGCCTGGTGTACATGGTGAGTTCCAGGTTAGCTTTTACCTTGTCAAGCATAAACATACGCACACACAAACACACACATACACAAGAGAGAGAAAGAGAGAGAGAAAGAGAAAGAGAGAGAGAGAAGTAGAGAAAGAGAGAGAAACAGAAAGGCTAAAACAAAATAAAGCAAACATTAGGGGAACAGCTGAGGGGCAGGGATCAATATATCTTATCACGTCAACAGAATAAACAAGAGAAAACAAAAGGCCAAATTAATAGGCACAGGAACAACATTTAATAAAATTTGAAAACCACTATGATTAAAAAAAAGAAGAAGAAGAAGAAGACATGATGAGGGGCTGGAGAGTTAGCTCAGTACTTAAGAACACTGGGTGCTCTTCCAGAGAGCTCAGACTTAGTTCCCAGAGACCCACCATGTGTGGCTATAACCATCTATAACTCAACTTCTAGGGGTTCCAATGCCCTTTTCTGGCCTTCTCAGGCACCAAGCACACACAGGTATGCATATACACATACAGGCAAACCGCTATGCACATAAAATAAAAACAAATCTTTTTAGAAAGAAAGAAACGGTCAATAATCCAGGCATAGGGAGAGCTTCCTCAGTCTGGCAAAGACCGCAAAAAGCCCAGCAGTGAAGGACGGAGCAATATCTCCCTCAGGTTAGGAGCAGCATCAGGGTGTCGCTGCTGCCTCTTCTACTTGACATTGTATGTCAGTAAAAGAAGTAAGGAAGAAACAATTGAGCATCAGGTGACTTGGAAAGTGGTAAGGAATGACTTTTATGTGTTGAGAGCATGATCTTCTATGTAAAGAAATCTCAAAAAGTTACTGAAAAGATAAAATACAGATGAGCAAGACCGTAGGACCAATACTCAAAAAATCAATTACATTTATGTGTAAAAGCAATACAAGTAGAAATAAAATTTAAAATTCCTACCACTTATAATAGCATTAAAAACATGAATTAAGGAGCAAATCTAATGAAATAGTACTTATGCAAAAACTAAAAATCATTTCCAAGGCAAATCTATTCATTTAGGTCTTCCTGGATTTGCCTTGACAATGACCTACATGAGTAGAAAGATATACCATGCTCGTGAAATCTCACTGTTCTAACAATATTAGCAATTCTGAAGAGCTGTGTCAATCTTTGATTAATTTGTAATTAGTACACTCCTACTCAAAAACGTGGCAAACTCTTTGCAAATATTAACAAGTTAATTCTCAGTTGCATGTGGAAATGCAAAGGCCCTGGAATAGGTGACATAAAATGGTTGACGAGGGTGAATTTGGGGTACCCATGATAACATTTCAAGACTCACCGTGAGGTTACTGTGAACAAGGCAGTGGGCAATGGCATTAGATTTGACCCCTGCTTACACAAAACACAGTAGAGTTCAGAAAAAGGCTAAGACACGTGTGGTCAGTCAATATTTGTAATTGATACAAATAAAAGACACAGGAATAATCCATGTATAAACTATAAGCTCAGACAGAAGGCTGATGGCATAAACCATAAAGACAAAACTTGGGATTTCGGGTGTCTCAGTTGTTGGTGGGATGCCTGCCTAGTGTGGAGGCTTGAATAAGAATGGCCCCTATAAGCTTACGTATTGGAATGCTTATTCACCAGGGTGTGGCATTATTTGAAAGGATTAGAAGGATTGGGAGGTGTGGCCATGTTGGGTTGGATGTGGCCTTCTTGGGGTAGGTGTGACCTTGTTGGAAGTGTGTCGTGGTGGTGGGGTGGGGTGGGAGGTTTAAAGGTTTCAAAAGCCCATGAGCCTAGAGTCTGTCTTTCTCCACCTACAGGTCAGGATGCACTTCTCAGCCACTGTTCTGTCACCTGCTTGCATGCCTCCATGTTTATAATGGACTGAGCCTCTGAAACTGTGAGCAAGTTCCCAATTGAATACTTTCTTCTGTAATATTTGCCTTGGTCACAGTGTCTCTTCACAGCAATAGAACAGTGACTAACACACCTAGTATGCATGAAGCACTGTGTTCCATCCCCAGTGTTGGGGGATGGTCTAGTGCAATGTATTCTAATGCTGATTATTGGCCCCCAAGATCTGGTTGCAGTCAGATGAGTATATCAGGTACACTGGTCTTGTTGTGTGAACCTTGCTCTACCTAATTTAAAGTTAATTGGTTAATAAAGTTACTGAAGCTGGTAACTGGGCAGAAGAGAAGCAGACAGAGTTCAGGTTCCCAGGCTTGCAGTCTCAGAGGGACTAAGAGGCTGGGAGGAGAAGGAGGAGAAAGGAAGAGAGCATGTAGAAGCAGGAGAGGAATCTGGGAAGAAGGAAGTCACCATGGGGCAATATGGACCATGAGGCCTGGCCTGATGGAACAGAAGCAGCCCAGATAGACAATTAAGGCAAGTAATATGGTGTTCATAGCTGGGAAATAGAAAATAGCTTAGAGGGCTGATACCTGCTCAGTTACTGTGCTTTAAAACTTTTATAAATCCAAGAGGTCTAGGTCCTGATGATTTGGGAACTAGCAGGGGCAGAGAATCCCTTGAGAGTCAATATTTCCACAACACCCCAGCATTCTACAAACAAAATGTAGTCATGTACTGATGTAATCCCAGCACAGGGGAGTGGACACTGGAGGATCAGAAGTTCAAGGTTGTCCTTGGCTACACAGTGAGTTCAAGACCAGCCTGGAATACTTTGACCCTACTGGCAACAAAGACAAAGCTTTATAAAAATGAGCTTTATCAAAATTAAAAACATCTACTTCTGGGAAGTCACTGCTAAGAAAATAAAAAGACAAACCAAAGAACAGGAGAAAATGTCTGATAATAAATAGTGCTACTCTGAATTTTAAAGTAACACAAAATAAAAAGTTAAATTACTGCATAATAAAATGGGCAACGGATTTAATTTTGTGTGCATGGACATTTTGTCTGTGTGCAGGTCTGTATAGCACCTGTATAGCAGGTCTGTATGTGTGCTTGGTACCCAAAGTGGCCAGCAAAAGAAGTCAGATCCCCTGGGATTGGAATTACAGACGTAAGCCATCAGGTAAGTAGTCGTACTTGAACCTGCTTCATCTAGAAGAGGAGCCAGCATTCTTAACCACTGAGCCATCTCTCCAGCTCCCAAATAGGCAACAGTTTTTAAAGACATTTCTCCAAAAAGATGCAGGTGGGATCCTGACTATGAATCTATGGCTTTTGGAAGAGTAAAATAAACGCTTCACCCTTAAAATGCCTCCTGAGAACCAGGCCTGGTGGTTCAGGCCTATGGTCCCACCTACTCAGGAGGCTGATGCAGGCAGATTGTAGGTTCAAGACTTGCCTGGGCAATTTAGTGAGACCCTGCCTCAAAACAAAAAGAGGACTGAGGATGAAGCTTAGTGGTTGCCTGCTAGCTTATCATGCTGGAGGCCCTGGGTTCAATCCCTAGTAGATAGGGGAAAAGGTACATCCTTGGGTACCCTGGATCATGGCAGGACTTCCATGTGGGGCTACACTGGGGTACGATGTGGGGGTTGACACTGTGTAAAGGGAGACCCATGTCTACCGCTAGTGGGGAGCTGTCTAGAGAAACCCTGAGTGAAACTACTCCCTGATTTTTGTGTTCCGATAGTCAGCATTTGCAAGCTGGGTGCGACAGTGTGCAACCTGCAGTCCCAGGATCCAGGGACAGGAGGATGCCTGCCAGTCTGAGGCCAGGCGGGCTTACGCAGTTACCAGACAGCAAGGGCAAAAGTTGAGATTGTCAGATTATTATATGAAACAACGTAATCCAAACTCAAGGAGACAAAAGGCATGTAACAGTATGGTCTGGTTTGTTTTCTCTCATGGGCAGACCCTATATTTTAATTTATACATATATATGTATGTATGTATGTCATGAAACAGAAAGGAGAACACAAGAAGGGGGAAATAGGTCTTAAGGAAGGGAAAGGGAAACAAAGTAATAAAATACATGCAACATGGAAGTGGAACAGGGACCACAGAGTCTTGTGGGGAGGGTGGAGGGAAGGAGGGAATGAGAATGAGACCAGGGGTGGCAGATGAACAAAAACTAACTAACTATGGAAATACCACAATGAAACCCAATACTTAGTTTGCTAATTTGAAAAAAGCAAACAACTTTTTTTTTTTAAATTAGGATATTTTGGGTTTGCAGCCCAGCCATATTCTGCCTAGCATGAGGTGAGCCCCTACAGAGGTGGGGGTGTGGGCCAGAGCTTCTCCATTGACCTATCCCAGCCCTGGGCCCCCTTTGCTGGCTTGGAGGAAAAACCTTCCAGAGAGGAGAGAAAGAGACACGCTTCCCCCAATGGCACTCTGCCCTGGAGAATCTGTCAGCAGCCCAGGCTCAGGGAAGGACAGAGGGGTTTTCTCCGGGTGACCTGGGTGACCTGGACTCTGATTTGGACTCTGTTTATGAAGAGGGTGGCAAATACCGAGGCTATTATCCTATCTTATTTTCCCAACAGTACCTTGATTGACAGATCATCAGCCAGGTTAAGTATGTGCTAGCTTTGTACCCAAATCTCCTGACACAGCCTTAGGGATGGCTCCACCTTGATGGCTTCTTGAGGGAAACTGAAGGAAGGCACCTAAGTCAATGAGGACATTTGCAGAGACTAGTGCTTACGTATTGCAGGGGAGGGACAATCCCGCCTTCTCCTTTCGGTTTATCTTGGAAAGACCCTCCCCTTTGCAGAACTATTTTCTAGTCTGTAATTTATGCCAAGGGCAAATGGAGGCCAGAGTCGGCTTGACAGCTTGAGAGGGGTTTGGAACCAAGGCCATTCCATCTTGTGGGGTTCCTACTAGGCTCCTACAGGTAAGTGACATAAATCTGTACCCATCCAACACTCTTCTGGCTTGGGGGGCTCCCCCAAGCTCATTCTGCCTCTTCCCAAACACAGCTGCCCAGAATTCAGCAATGCTGACAGGAAGCATTAGTGCTATACATTTCCATGTAAGTTCAGCTCTCACCAGCTGTCTAGCCTTGGCCAACTGCCCCCTCCTCCACCCGGAAACTGCAGATGCTCATCAGAGGCAAGAGGAAAGGCTGGCTGAGAACACTTGACGCTGGGGCCAGCAGGAAGTATTGCTCACTGCAGACTGGGAGCTGAGAGAGGTTTCCCAGAATCCCCTCTCCTTCCAGAAGATCAGTGTGCAGAAGGCCAGCCCTGTAGCCTGGGGAGAGGCTATGGTGGGTCAGCCCTAGTCCTTGCCCTTCAGAGCTCAGTCCAGAGAGAAAGGTCAGCCAAACCAGGCAATAGCAGCATGTGGCATTAGGCTATAGCCAAGGAAGCCACCAAGAGAGGGAAGAAAAATCTGCCTGGGACCAGGGAAGGCTTCACAGAAGGACGGGTTATCTGTCAAATCACTGACCAATCATCTGAAGGCGATCTGTAGAGCCCTCACTGCCTGCTGGATGAATGGTGATAGTCTAGGGACGTGCTTTTGTTTCAGGTCCTGATGGAGGCATAAGAATTTGTCTCATGAGTGGGGAGAAGTGACAAACAGCGTGCACTAAAGTCTACGGATCAGAAAAAGCCCGATATGCTTGTATAGGGATGGGAAAAGCCCTTACTGGTACACCATGCATGCTCACAATCAATATCCCTAATAAAAGACAGGGTAGCAGGAGGAAAGCAGGGGAAATGTACTTGGTCATAGTTTGGCACAACACAGGAGCCTCCAGACTGACATCTCCAGAGGAAGGATGAACCATTTGTGGGCTTAGCTTCAGTGAAGCACCCACCCACACACACATACACACACAATGTGATTGGACCAACTGGAGTGAGCTATGGAGGTGGGCTAAGCAGAGAAAAGCAGCTAGGTCTTAGGTCTGTCTGAGTATTCCTATTCTCTTTGGTCCCTTAATTGTAGAATTTCTTCCTCCTAGGTGTGGGGCCTGATGCTTTCTAGACAGGTCAGGGAGAGAGCCTCTTGAGGGTCCCTTACCCAGATAGGCAGGGTGGGCTGGGGTGACAGTTTGAGTTTTAGGGCTGGTAGTGTGGGGGGCATCTTATTTTTCGGCCTATCTTTGGGGAAGAGGGGTTCTAGATACTTTGGTTTTTCTTGGGTGAGGAGGAGGGTGAGGGATAGGAAGCAGAAGGTCCCAAAGAAAGTTTGCTTGTGAGGCACTCCCTTTGGGATGTTGTCTTTCCGAGCCCCAGGCACGGTAAGTCTGGAGTACTGGATGTGCGGGGAAGGGTGCAAGAGAAAGGATACAAGATGCCTACCTTCATCTCTCAAGTGCCAGGGTTATAGGCACGTGCAAACTCTTCAGGCATGTTCAGCGGAGGTCTCAAACCCAGGGCCTCACGAGTGCTAGGCAAGCACTCTATCACCCGAGCCTAGGAAGAGTCTTGAATGGCTTAGGTGACACATCTCTGATGAGGCATTCCACACAGGATGTGATCCAGACGAACAAACACCGTCATGGAGGTTTCTGGAGTCTGGATGCCCCAGGTATATGGCATCTGTTTAGTGACAGTGACTAGGGTCTGTCCAGGTCTAGCTTCCATTCTTTAGTGTGAGCCGGGGAGGTGTGCAACCGAGGAGTTTTAGAGAGAATGCAGGGGAACTGCTGAGGGCCCTGGGATTTGGAGTGGGTCTGACACCGCTTGCAGCCTGCGATCCATCTTCCTAGCAGTACATAAGCTTCCCATCTGCGCAGGAAAACTCAGGGTACTTAGTGACAGTTGCATCAAGAACTCTGCTTGCTTTACATGCTGCGTGTCTTCGAGTCAGACTCCTTGCAGAAGCAGGGAACCTGCTGAGAAACCCTTGGAAATGAGCCACACCTCTTGCAGATGTTCTGCCAACCACCCTGGCCAAGCACAGCAGGAAACCCAGTCTGTCTCAGGCACAGCCACACATGCACCCCAGCTCCGGGATGTACTCTGTGCTTAACTTTGTGGAGATGCCAAACACTGAGCCTTCCTGTCCTCGTGGGCTGCTGAGATTGGTGCTGTGTGCGCTGAAGGGGAACACTCCAGGGATGAGCGTAGAAGTGGCAGCCCAGAGTCACACTTCCTCTGATGCACCCCGTGAAATCTGAGGTGAGTGGCTGTCATGGACTGTTCTCCCAGGGCCCCTTGAGCATTAAAGTGGCTCCTTTAGCAAGAAATAGCTATGAGCCTGGATTTCCTGGGGAAGTAGAGATGGGGACTCTGGCAACGTCAAAGACTCTGAAACGGAGATGGAGAGACGTGAGCAGATTCAGTGAGTAAGGGGTGTCGCGGGCAAGAGGGTACCGTGTGCCCAGCCTGTTTTTGGAAGTGTTAGGTGGGGTGTGCTGGCTGGCTCTTGTCTCCTGTGTCTCTCAGGTGGGGTCAGTTGACCTTATAGGACCCATGCCTTTTCTTGTGTTTTTCCTAGTTTGGGACATCCTGCTGAACTTGGGGTTTGCTGGCTACCAGAAAGACTTTACTGCAATTTCTAGAAGGTAACAGGCTCAGTAAATGTCTGGCTCCTTGACCAATGAGAGTGTCCTTGTTCTGGGACCTGCTCCATCCTTGTTCCAGGATACCTAAGCCATCTCTTTCTTGATGTTGTATTGGCGTATGCTGTCCTGCCTCTTAATCCTCTCCATGCAGAAATTCTCACCTCCTGAAGTACGTTTAAGAAGGCCTCCAGCCTGCAATCTGGCTTTTCCTTTTCTTCCTCTCCATTGGGGGCTGGGCTGTAGCTGGTTGAGGCTGGAGGGTTCTCCCAGACTGTGACTCTGCAAGGCCCCTCAACACACTGTTGTAGACAGAGTCTGCATTCCTTCGCCCTTAACGCCTCCCCTGGGAGCAAGGGGGAAACTTGAGCCTTCCATCCACTGCTGACCAGAAGAGGTGGGTCTGGCTGGGTAGAGGGCCTCAGCTCCTGCCTTCTCTGAGAATGGAAACCCAAGGCCTCCCTTCCCTGTTTGGCTGCTAGGGCTTTGAAGCCAGGAATCCAGGCACTGGCCTTTGCTAAAGCCACTGAAGGAGATGGGGCTGCAAAAGAAAAGAAATTACCACCGTTCAGAAAGGTTCAGCAACTTCCTCACACCCACCCAGTGCAAAGGGCTTCCCACCCAGGTCCCTTCACTGTCTTTTTAGGCTTCTAGGGTCAATCAGCATTCTGAGTTTACTAGTCCAAGGTCATAGAGCCAGAAAGAGAAAGTAGTTCAAATTCAAGTTGGTCTCAGAATACCCCTCAACTCTTAAATTCCTATGCCTCAGGCACAGCTGCAGCCATCCGTTGCACGGCTCACGCCTCTCCTGCCTGGGTGTGAAATTCCTCCCAACACCATTTATTTACCCAGTGATGTAAGCCCACACTCCACTACACACTGGAATGGGAGCAGAGGCTAGTGCACGCAGGGCGTGGCTTCCGCTCTCAGCCCAACTCTTTTTGCTGTAGTGTAGGAAACCGAGTCCTTCTTTATTTGTTAATCTTGAGGAAGGCAGAGAGTACTGGCTGATTTTTGTGTGTCAACTTGACACAAGGTAGAGTCATCAGAGAGGAAGGAGCCTCAGTTGAGGACCCCATGAGATACAGCTGTAAGGCATTTTCTCAATTACTGATCAATGGGAGAGGGCCCAGCCCACTGTGAGTGGGACATTGCCCTGGGATGGTGGTCTGGGCTTTATAAGAAAGCGGGCTGAGCAAGCCAGTAAGCAGCAGCCCTCCATGGCCTCAGTACCAGCTCCTGCCTGCAGGTTTCTGTTCATTTTGAGTTCCTGTCTTGACTTCCTTTGGTGATAAATATCGACCTGGAAGTGTAAGCAAAATGCACCCTTTCCTCTCCAACTTGCTTTTTGGTCATGATGTTTCATCACAGCAATATAAACCCCAACTAGGACACAGAGGTTGGGCATCAACTCCAGAAACTAGCATTTGGGTGTTCCAGGCAGGTTGGCTACCTTCCTCTTCCCTGTGAGTACAGAGGCAGAGGTACCGTACTCTTTCCCTTCATAAAGGGCCCACAGTCCACCTTCCACCATAACAGACAGGTCAAGAGACAGCAGAACAAATCTATACAGGTATCTTTTCACAGAACATTAGGCAAAAACAACAGAACAAAACAGACAAGCACTTGGCTTTACAAATATCTGAACAGAGAGGTAATACTGAGTTAATTAAATGAGATAATTCAGGACAATGTAAAATAATAGACTAGGAGGTGTACAAAACTTGATTTTATGCTATATGTGGGTTTGGTATTGGGTTCTGAAAATGACACCCTTAAAATAGAGACCTTAGTCACAGACTACTGCTTGATGCTCTCTTAGCCTCTGGAGCACTGGGGTTCCAGTTATGGGGCACCATGGCCAGCTGATAATGGGAACCTTGAAGGGGAGGTGGCTCAGGGGTACAAGTGCTTTCCTTGGGAGTGTGAGGACCTGAGTCTGATCCCATGTGAAAATGCTAAGTGTGGTGTTGTGTGCTTGCCAACATTGAAGAGGCAGAAGTAGGAGGATCCCAGGGGCTCTGGCTGGATCCTAGTCCAATTGATGAGCTCTGGGCCAATCACAGACCCTGTGACTTGCTCTCTTCTCTCACACGAGACAAGCTGTGGTAGCTGGACTCTCTCTTCTCATAAGCAGATCATGGGAACCAGACATCACTTTTCGCCAAAGCCACATACAGTCTAACAATGCCACTAGACCCTCCCTAGCTCTCTGTTTGGAGCTAACTGTTAAGACACTTGGTCTGATAGAAAACCACATGATCTTCATTCCAGAGGCATCCTGCCCCACACTCAAGAGGAAAGAATGCTAGGAAAGGCCTACAAGAATCTGTACGCACAGGCCTAGCTGGGTCCAACACTACAGATAGGCTTTTGTCCAAGCTTGACTCTGTCCATTGCCATCTGGAGATGGATTTTTATCTACTCATGACTCCACATGGCCATCTATGTTTCACCAACCTGAGAATAAATAACAGCTTGGGTGGGTAAGAAGCCTCAGCAGGCAAAGATACCTCCTGCCAAACCTGATGACTTGAGTTCTAGCCCCAAGACCCATATACTGGAAAGAAAGAACTGATTCTACAAAGTTGTCCTCTGACAAAAGATAGACAGACAGAAACACACACAAACACACACACACAGACTGAATAAAAATAATAAAATATGGGGTTGGGGATTTAGCTCAGTGGTAGAGCACTTGCCTAGCAAGCGCAAGGTCCTGGGTTCGGTCCTCAGCTCTGGAAAAAAAAATAATAATAAAATAGCTTGTCCTGGGTCTTTGAGTCTTCCTTCTGAAGGTATCTGTGTCATGTAAAACTAGGACAGACACATTTTATTGTCCTTTTCCCTCATTAATCTTCCTCAGCCCTAAGGCATCAGATGAGACCCTTATGATGGTCCTGGAAAGTATTATGGTATTCTTCTTTGAGTAGCCTCCCCCAAACCTGGTAAGGAACATCTCACTTTCTGGTCCTGATAGGTGAAGGAACTGGCTTAAGGCCACATCTCCAGGAACTGGGGAGCTGGGCTCTGAACTCCCTCCAGAGTCTGGGTTTCCGGCTAGACTCTCAGCTCCAGCTCTGCCCAGAGGCATGGGTCATAGCGTTATGGTATTCAGCTCTAGGCTTTAGGAAGAATGGGCTGGCTAAGCAGCTGCCTGTCCCAGGGCTCTGCTGAGCAATTCCGTTTAGAGCCACAGGCTCTGGCTCCCAGTCACACAGTGCTTAGACTGTCTCCTCCATCTTCAGAGGCTTTGAAGCTCCCAGGCTCATCACCTCTCTTTCAGAGTGAGCATGTACTGCCATAGACTTTCCAGGGACATCATCCCAAAACAGCAGGAGTTGCAACAGCCAGGTGCCCAGAACATCAATGGGACAGGGAAAAGGTTGTTTGTTTGTTTGTTTTGTCATGACTAAGGGTTCAGCTGATAGCTTCCACCCTGGCATAAGGATGCTGCTTCAGGGCTACAGGTGGGAAGGAGCAACACCAAGACAACCATAAGCCCCTTCCTAATCTGGCCTTTAAGACTCCAGGTCTAGGGCTGGGAGAGTTGGCTCAGTGGTTGAGAGCACTTGCTGCTCATGTAAAGGACTGAGGTTTGGTTCCTAGCACTCACATGGCGGCTCACAACTATCTGTAATTCCATTTTCAGGGGATCTGATGCCCACTTCTGGCCACCTTGAGTACATGGTACACACACATACATGCAAGCAAAATACTCATACCAGTAAAAAAAAAAATGTAGAGAAGAAGAAGAAGAAAAAGAAGAAGAGGAAGCGGAAGCGGGAGAAGAAGAAGAAGAAGAAGAAGAAGAAGAAGAAGGAGAAAATTCCAGGCCTCAGTTGCTGGTTTACATCTGTAATTACAGCACTCAGAAGGCAGAGGCAGCAGGATTGAGCTCAAGGCTGGTCCAGGGTTACATAGTGAGACCTTATCTCAGACAAAGATTAGCAGTCCCAGCCATCTTTCTCCCTGTGACACCTCCAAGATGGCATTGGTATGTGCTGGTGGCTAGGAAAATTGCATTCTTCCCTAAGCAAACCAGGACTGAGAAAGCCACATCTAATCCCCACCAATCCATTCACCTTGTGTTTGGGACTGGAGGACCAGCAGTGTGTCACTGGCCTTAAATCCAAGGAGTCCTTTCTTCTATCTGGTCTGAGAGCAGCTAGTCTCTGGGCCTTGGTCATGCAGGAAAAACCTCAGGCTTAGAGCAGATGCTCCCACAGGAAATGTGGGAAGGTTACCCAGGACCCTTACTTGCTCCCAAAGCCAAAAGAACACTGAATGACCTCAGAGAAACAATCAGGGCTGACCCAGTTCATTCCCTATCCCCTTACATGTGACAATGCCCAGAGATGAGATAAAAGAGTCCAGCCCTACCAGATGCCCCTTATAAAATGTGTGTTAGTTCTAGTGAGATAGCTCAGTCAGTAAAATGCTTATCTTGTAAGCAGGAGGACCAGAGTTTGATGCCCGGAGTTTGACTCTGGGTGTGGAGGCATGTACTTGCAAGCCCTGGGGATAGGGAGGCATGAGCATCCCTGAGGCTTACTGGCTGGACAGTCTAATTGGTGAGCTCTAGGCTAGTGATAGACTCTGTCCCACAGGAGTCAGGCTAGACCTCTGAGATGACATGAGGTTGCCCTTTGCACATGCGCCCCCACACTGGATGACTTCCTCTCACAGCCCCACGCTGGATGACAAGAGGCTGGCCTCTGCCTGTGCCCCAGGTACAGGTGCGCGCACACACACACACACACCCTCCCACACCCTACACTCACATCCAGAAAAAGTATGAATTAGAACCCTGGCTCTTCTCACCAAGCACCAGTTCTCTCTTTTTTCTTTCTATTTTTGTCTTTGTTTTTAGGACAGGGTTTCTCTGTGAAGCCCCAGATGTCCCAGAACTCACTCTGTAAACCAGGCCGACCTCAAACTCAGAGACCCACCTGTCTCTGCCTCCTGAGTGCTGGGATTAAAAGCCTGCACCATCATTGGCAGCATCAGCTTTCTTATCTGTGAACGTTCCCATCCAGGGCAGGATGCCCACATAGGGAAACTCATTTGAAGAAGGAGAAAGCCAGGTCTGAGAAGGCCCATTATTCATTTATGTTTTCTCTGGGCCAGCTGCTATTCCACTTGATATCAAAGTGTGGAAGGTGATGCTATGAACAGGTAGCATTATCTGGATGGCAGATAGCTCTAGGTCCACCCTGTGTGTGTAGGGATTTCTGGGCACACTGAATCCTGAGGCTTCCAAGGAGATTTGGGGACCAAGGTGAACCCTTTACCACCTTTGTCGCAGGGGTGGAGGAAAGACCAAGTCGCCAGCCATGATTTATCTCAGACCAACATCAGAAGACCTGTGTTCCAATAGCAAACATCCTCAGCTTTAAAGGCCCATTTAAGGGCTGGGGAAATGACTCAGTTGGTAAAACGCCTGCCAAGCAAACATGAGGACCCGAGTTAAATCCCCAGCACCTACGCAGAAAGCCAAGGGTCATAACAGGTGCACGTAATCCCTGCTGTGTGCAGCCAAGACAGGTAGACCTCTGGGAGTCACTGGCTAGCCACTGTGGCCTAATCAGTGAACCTCAGGCCATCACTTATTTCAAAAAGAAAGATGCTGGCAGAGAGATGCCTCATCAGTTTGGAGCACTTGCTGCTCCAGCCGAGGACCCTAGTTCAATTCCCAATGCCCACAGAGTTCCTACCTGTCTGTAATGCCAATTCCAGGGGACCCATTGCCCTCTTCTGCCCTCTGCGGGCACCAGACACACATGTGGCACACATGCATACATGCAGGCAAGACATCCATACACACAAATTTAAATTAATTTTGAAAAGAAAACACTAAATGAACATAACTTAAGACATAACTTTAAAAGTTGACCTCTGACCTTCACACCCAGACACACTGACCCCAGGGGCCAAAAGGATACCCCCAGGCCTCCTGCCAGGTATGTTGTCTTCTAGAAGCTGCAAACTGCACACTCCTGTGGAGGAACAGTGCAGCATAGCGGCCTCAAAACTCCTGTGTGCAGGGCTCTGCAGAGGTCCTCAAGGCAAAGCTGAGGAAACTGGCCAAGGGTGTCCATGAAAGGCTCAGTTCTGGGCGCTCATTATGGCTCAGCAGGATTTGAATGCGTGAGCTGGAAACTGGAGGTGGCAGTTTTTAATTAATCCCACTACCCAGACTGGAGGATCCCTGGGGCCCTTTGACCAACCAGCCTAGCCTAATTGCAGAGTCCCAGGACTCAGTGAGATGGTGAGAGAGCTTGTTTTCAAAACAAAACAAAACAAAAAACAAAAACAACAAATAAAACAAGGTGTATACTTCCTGAGGAACAACACACAAATGCTCTCCCCCCCCCACCCCACATTATAAAGGTTAGTATAGCTCATGACATACTTTTAAAAGATGAGCCGTCGATGGCTTGGGTGGAGGTGGGAAAATGTGTCCTGAATCTCCTTCATTATCAAATATCCCAGAGTGCGCAGCACTACCAGGCAGTCCTGGAAGGCAAGGTCTACAGTACTGCCTTAGTCAGGGTTTCTACTGCTGTGACAAACTCCATGAACAAAGCAACTAGGGGAGGAAAGAGTTTATTCAGCTTACTTGTCCGCATCACAGTTTATCACCAAATGAAGTCAGGACTGGAGCTCAAGCAAGACAGGAACCTGTAGGCAGGAGCTGATGCAGAGGCTGCGGGTTGTTTTGCATGGCTTGCTCGCTCTACTTTCTTACAGCACCTAAGACCACCTGCAAAGGGTGGCCCCACCCACAATGGGCTGGGTCCTCCCCCATCAGTCACCAATTAAGAAAATACAGGACTGCCTATAGCCAGATCTTATGGGGTCTCCCTCCTCTCCAGTGACTCTAATTTATGTCAAGTTGATACAAAACTAGCCAGCACAAGTGCTCTTGGAGACTATTTTGCCAGCTGGGGGTGGGGGTGGGGTTCCTGACCCATTTCCTGGCTAGTAAGGTTCCCTGCTCTTGGACACACAGATGCTGAGACTTGCAGCAGGGACAGCTCAGCAAGCCAGAGGCCCTGTTCTGCACTTGATATAACATGAAGTCCCCCAAGGGCCTTTCCAAACTGGCAGGTATCCCCAGGTAGAGGGGTCTTGGGTACACATACTTTTCCCTCCACCCCTGCCCTTTAGGAAGATACACACCATTGATCTTCCAATCAGAAGCACTTGGGGCAGGGTGTGGGAAGGTTGCTGTGGCTAATCACAGCAGATGGGAGGATAGAGAAAATGAGAACCATAGACAAAGCTGGCACTCTCCCACTGCTGGAGCTGGCAAGGTCCAGCTTCTTCGGAAGGTGAGACAGGAAGATCTCAGGCCCATGAGTTCAAGGCCAGCCTAAGGAAGATGAGACTGACCTCCCACCCTCATCTAAAAACACATCAGTAAATTACTAAAATCCTACCACAAAGATGCTATTAAGGAGACACTTTGCTCCCAGGGTATGGCAAGTTGCAGTCTGGTTCTGGTTCCTATGCCTCCCTATCTCACAAACTGCTCTCGTGTCTACATACTCCAGTGATGCCTCCATTCAGGGGCATGCCCCTCCCAGGCACACACCTGTTTCCTTCTGTGAGCTGCATCTTCATCTGCAGCCCATGAATTGCTACCCCATTAAGGGGATACAGAGAACAAAGGTCTCCCATAGAGGTCACAGCTTTCTGATGGCTGGGCCAGCAGCAGAAGATCCTGGCTGCTTCCCCAGGGAAGGCGCAGAGAGAGCCAAGGTGGTTTCTCTTGCTCTATTGCATAGTGATAATGAAACGACACAGCCTCATCCTGAAAGTCTCCAGGGCAGACCCAGAGCCTGCCCTCAAGACCACATTCCTAGTGTGGCTAGCAGTGGGAGGCACAGGCAGGCCCAGTGCACAGAGAAGAAGCCATGCTACATCTGGGAGGTATTTTGCAAGTACTCTTCTCAGTGACTCATTTTGGGACTCACTAAAAACTCTGTGAGTTGAAAACAAAAGTGACTAGGGCTGAGGCACCTATCTCTCCTCTGCAGAGAGATGGCTGCTTCAGGGAAGGTGAGGGTCTTCGAGCTGACTGAACTTGATTTTATGTCATAGCGTGTCAGCAGCCCCGAGGCCTAAGAGAAGGAAGTCGAACCGAGATGGAGGAAGGTTGGGAGGACAGTGGGCATGGCTTCTTCCACCTACCCCTTAAGACTGCAGCCGCCTGAAGTTACTCCACCCATCCTGTTCCTGAATTATAGTTCACTGGGTGTGCGGAGGTGTGTGGGCTGGGCCTCTGATTCTCTTAACACTTAGCCACGGACAGCTTGCCTACAGCCACACTTCCCTTTAAGGCTCATCACTGACTGTGAGACCTGGGATAATTTGCTTGTACTCTCTGAGCCTCAGTTTCCTAGCCGGAAAAAGAGGACATTGTATGTATTTGTGATCTCAGTGAGTCTGGGAAAAGGCTTTGTCCAATGATAGAGTCCTTTGCAGAAGGGGAAGATGGGTACCAGTCCCACAAGAAAGCTTGTGGTCTGACGATGCTCCTAAGCTGTTCTGCAGTTGGCCAGGACAGCTCTGACAGCATGGTACCTGGGCAGAACACAGCAGGCCTCTAACCACCACCCTCTCCTTAGCAGAGACCTCCCCTCCTTATTGCGCCTTAGAAAGCACCCCTGGTCCTCCTGTCTTGGTGCTGCTTAACTTTGTTTATTCTGCTGTCTGCTTCCCCGAGAAGATCAGACTTCCTTGAGCTGGTGTTAAGCAGTCATTTTTCAAAACAACATTTATTTCTGTGTGTGTGCACATGCCCCAATCCACAATGTTATGTGGAAGTCAGGGACAACTTGCTGGAGTCAATTCCTTTCTCCTAGGGTCAGGGAATCAGCCTGGCTGCTCTGGGCTGGTGACCATGCCTTCTCACACCAGGGTCCTAGAGCCAGGTTATTATTATTGCCTAACAATAAGGTACTGAAACGAGAACTCTGCCATCTTTTTCCAGGTCTAACACTCACCACCTGAGGGACTTTGGGCACTGGCATCATTAAAGCCGTCTAGGAAATGGTCACAAGGATGGCACGATGCCTCTGTCACAGGGGCTGAACCGCACGAGGCAGGCAGAGGGGCCAGCATAGGTTATGGGCCTGATTGCTGTGGACTTGGGTAGGGTAGGTAGCTGAAGCCCACTCAGCACAGCAGACTAATGAACAGCTGGCAGGTGTTCTAGGGGACACGGATGGTCTAGAATAGCCAGGAGCAGCAAGCAATGCCTCCCAGCCAGGAGTGTTCCCTCTTGAGAGCAAGCGGAAGTCTCCATAATTGCTCCCCAGTGAAGCTTGGACATTCTAATGGGGTGGTTACGTTTTCATAGATGAAGAGGGTTTTTTGTTTGTTTGTTTTTAAACACACAACACAGTGTGCATGTGGAAGACATGTGAAGGTTAGGGACAATTTGCGGGAGTCAGTTCTTTCCTTCCACCATGTCAGTCTGGAGGATCAAACTCAGGTCCCTCTGGGCTATTTGGCCCCCTAGTGGAGCCATTTACTCCTTCTAGAACCTTCTGCACATTGACCCTTGGCAGGCCTGGAGCTCCCAAGAAGGTAATTTCCCCAGGAGACGTTGGCACTTTGAAGGCAGGCACTTGGATCTACCCTAGGGCCTACTTTTGTGCCTGTATGGAGCACTATTTGTACTTTTGTACATACTGAGCACTATTTGTTGTTTTAGACAGTGTCTCATTTAACCCAGGATGGCTTGGAATTTGTTATATAGCCAAGAATGACTTTGAATTTCAAACGTGCCTGTCTCAGCTTTCCTAATGCTGGCATTACAGGTGCCCAGCTTCCCTGGTGCTGAGATTAGGAAAACACTCCACTCTATCAACTCCTGTTCCACTCTGTGGATGGGTCAATTTCAGTCGTGCTAGGGCTATAGTAGGAGCAACGTCAGCTGATGGGGACCCCATGGGCGTGGGGAAGGGTCCACGGGTTAGCTACCCTGAAAACTTGCATCTTAAAGAGTCTAGAGCCCGCGCAGGGGGGTTGACTGGCCAGGACTTAAGAGTCTGGACCTCAGTTTCCCAACCTGAGCTTGACGAACAGCGCCCAGGCTGGGAGCGCGCCCCCGGCGCCCCCTAGCCTGCGTGGCGGCCGCGCGCACGGGCGCAGGGGGCGGCGCGGCCCCGCGGCGGGGAGGGGCGGGCGCGCGGGCGCGCGCAGAAGCGGCGGCTGAACCCGGTGGACTAGCTGCGGCCGCCGAGTCGCCAACTCGCGTGCGACCCGCGCTCCGCCCGCCGCCGAGAGAGCCGCCGGCGCCGGTGAGTGGCCTGGGGCCGGCGAGGGGCGCGGGCCAGGGCGTGGGGCCGTCGCCCGAGGCGTTGTGGGCGCGTGCGCGTGCCTGGTGAGGCGGCGGGGACGCCCGCAGGAGGCCGAGGTCCCCGCGGCGGGGCTCCATCCGCCCCGCTGCGCGGGAGTGCGTGCGTGCGTGTGCACATCGGGGGGCCCCGGCTGTGAGTTTGGGGTGGACCAGTGCTGGCGGACAGGCTCGGCTCCCGCTTATCCGTTTATCGGGTGTTTACCGGGGGTGCCAGAAAAGTACGTGTGCCCACGTGTCTGAACGTTCCCGAGTGAGTGTGTGCACACGTGCACAGGCAAAAAAAGTGTACAAATTCCATACGGGTGTGTTTAGGATCCAGGCTGAGCACCCCCACACTGCGGGCCAGTCTGTGTGATGTGCCGGATGACCCTGCCCGGAGAGAGCACCGGATGGGTGCTGGGCCGGATTCTGTGAGTCTGGGGCCCTGGGACAGACCCGCAGATTCCCTAGGTTGTGACTTCGGTGGAGTCCAGCCGCGCCTTGGCAGGACACTGCATGGCCACGCAGTCTGGGGAGGGGGCTGCACTGGACTTGTATTGAGGTTTTCTAAATACGTCTTACTTCCCTGGCTTTGTCCGTGGCTCTCAATAGCTAGGCCAGATTTGGACTCTGGTCCCCGCCCCCACCTCCATACCTAGGGTTTAGGCCCGTGGAAGACCCAGGGCCCCAGATACTTGTCCTCTCTGCTTGTCCCTCTAAGTTAGCCGTGTTTCCCTGTCTTATCCGAGCCCCAGAGACGGTAGCAAACGGGTGACAGCGTGCTTAGGACACGTCCTCTAAGGGCTGTCCTTGCAGTTTTTGACTGACAGTTTGTGTGTGTGTGTGTGTGTGTTGAAAAGCTCAGTTGGAAGTTTTAACTGCTTTAGAGCAAACTTTAGAAAGTTTCTGTTCACAGCTTCTCTCCACTGGCAAAACGCAGCTTGAGTCTCTGAGGGGAAAATGTCCTCACAGGAGTCTGGTGTGTGTAAAAGGGCATGCTAAAAACCCTGTTGCTAATGGGAGAAGAATTTCATTGAATGGGTGCCTGATTCCCAACAGGAGGAACTTAACCAGTGAACTTTGGACATCGTCTTTCAGCAGACAAAACCTGGAAGGAAATAAAAAAAGACCCATGTTCTTTTTTTCCCCTTTGTCCTGAAAACTGGAGAAGAAAAAATATCCCCACCTTCTGGATGTGTTGGAACTGTTCCCCTCCCCCATCAGGGCCAGGCCCTCCCTGGATCCCCCACCCCCAAATAAAATATGCCTGTGGGGAGCGGAGGAGTGAGTCACTCCCTGGCAGAGGGCCCCACGGCAAACATTTGGGAAGGTTCTTGCCTAACTTCCCAGAAGAAAAGGCCCGGGGTTTAAAATGGTCCCTGTGGTTTGTGAGCCTCTGAGCCCAGTCTGCTTCAGAAATGACGACAAAAGTCGTTTACTATCTCTAAAAATCCAAGCCTTGGACTTAAGCGTTGGCCAGGATTTAGAGCTGGTTAGGTTTCCAGAAATGGAGATCCTGGCCTTCCCAGGTGGCACGTGGGGTGAGAAAGGAGGAGGGAAGGGGTTTGGATCATTTACGGAGTACCTACTATGTGCTGAGAATGGATCCAGGGGGTCCTTATCTCTCCTGGCATTCCACTCTGTTTTTGGGTTTGTGCACGAGGAATCTGAATCATAGAGAGCTCAAACTTGTATCCCAGGCCACCAGTGAGAGGGTGGTGGCCAAGGTCTGAGCCACCTGCCTGCCTTTGAGGTCCTTCCGCTGGGCTCCGGGCTTGACACTTGACTTCCTAAGGTGCACAGCCTGAGTGCTGAGAACGTGAGCATCTGCTCCTTGGGGCTCAGCATCAGTCAGAAATCATTGTCTGTACTGTACAGATGAGAAAACAGACAGTATGAGAGATGGACTGGCTAGCATAGCTCTGGGAAAGTAACAGCATGACAAGTGGCCCCCGGGACTAAGGATATGCCTTGTGCTAAGCAAGTTTGAATTTATTTCCCACCATATGGCACCAACAGTGTAAGATGAGAACTGTCACGGTGTCCATTCTATCCATGAAGAGACCAGAGACTATAGAGCATACAGTAGACTTAGAATTTGAACGCAGGCTTGTCTGGACAGAGTCTGTAGTCTTCCTGTGAACCTGCAAAGTTCGGGTATGTTGATAAGCTGGTAAATGGCAAAGTCAGGATTTAAATTTCTATCGGTGATTCTAGGACCAGCTTTCTCAACATGAAGCACACCAGCTATCTTTATTGTGTTTTGCTTTTCTGCCATGTTGTAAAGCTAAGTGAGTTAAGATAGGCCAGGTTGGTTCTGCAGGGCCTGCCTGGTTCCAGAATTCTGGGAGAGGTCCTCCCGAAGGCTACTAAGCCACCAGAGTAAGAGGACTACAGTCTTTCCAAGTGCCAAGGATGGACAAACCATTGTCAAAAGGACATTTCTCTCCTCCTCTCGGCTTGCACCAAAGAGAGAGGTGAGGGCGGAGGGCTTGGTGAGTCACTCAAGATTAGATATGGGTTACAGCCAGGTGTGGTGGCTCACGCACATAATACTGGTACTTTGTTTGGGAGGCTGAGGCAGGAGGGTTGCTTTGAGTTCTAGCCAGTCTGGACTTACATAGCATGTACCAGGTATCCCAGGATTATACACCAAGACCCCATCTAAATAAATAAATTGATTAAACAAACGGAATAGATATAAGTTGGAGACAAAGCTGGAACCAGGCCCTAGGAAGAGCCCAGCAGCCTCTGACTTTCTTAAGAGAGATGGAGAATGAGCTCCTTGGGGCCTCACTCCTGAATATCTGACACGATCGTTTTGTTTTTTTTTCAAAGACCCTTGTCACCTGTCATTCAGAACTGGGTCTTCCAGTTCACTTCCTCATTCACGTCTGTTTCTGGTGTTTCTGGGGAGGACTGTGTGCAAGGACCTGTGTGGTTTGGGCTGTGCCTGCCCAGCTGTGTGTCCTCCAGCATTTAAAGGGAAGGTAGCTCTTCCTCCTCCAAGAAGGTCTGCAAACTGATCAACTCTAGCAGAGTGCTTTGCAATGCAGTGCCTTAATGTAAGGCATGAAGTAATAGATCTTATGGGAAGGCTCAGCCACAGTTCTGGCATTGATAGATTTCTCCCCATCTGGCCTGTGATTTGCGGAGGTAAAAATAGGCCTCGTTTCTAGGTTTTTATTTATTTAATTTAGTTTTTGCTGACGTCATCATAGGTAGCGAAGAGAGGGAGTTTGCTAGCCCTTAGGCCTTGGACTCTCAGAGCAGGGAGGTCATGGAGGGGTCATTTGGGGGTCTGGGTATCTGTAAAGGGTTTTGGAGTGTTTGAGCGGGCACTGCATGTTCTGCTGACTGTGTTCTCAGTTCTGTCAGTCCAGGTAAGGTTGTCTGTCTTTCTTTTTTTCTTTTTCTTTCTTTTTGTTTTGGAAACATCCCCCGTTCCTGTCCGAATTCAGTGACACACACCACAATCCATCTTCAGGCCAAACCTGTGGTGGTCTCAGACCCAAGGTCCAGACAGAAGTAGCACTGGGGGACATCCGGTAGTGGTGTGATTTCCTGTGACGTTTATCCTGGGAACTTGAACTTGAGAGTGTGATCTGGCTTTTTGATATCTGTCTCTCCAACCGGACTTGCTGTGTGAATACAGACCTACATATACAGGGGACACTGTGGATTAAAGTCCCCACAGGCAACTTCCTCACGTGGTCTGGCAGCCGAGGAGCTGATCTCCTAGGCAGGCTTCTTTGGACTGTGCTGGCTAGGATCGCAACACCCCCTCCAAACCCTTGGTTACCACCCTGGAGCTGCACCCTGGAGGGGCCGTCAGACTGCAGGTGGGGCCCCTGGATTCATTCAGTTCCAAAGGCTTTACCCACAGGGAGTTGTTGTTTTTTTCTCTCTTAGACTTCTATGCGCTGGTGACCTCATAGAAAGGAAAAAGGGGGCTTTGTGTAGGAATTCCACCAAGTGTGAAGGAATGCCGACAGGGAAGGGGGTGGTAGTCGCTGTGGGAAGCCTTAGGCGCCTGCCTTTCCCCCAAATTGTTTAACCCTCACACTTCAAAATCACGGTGGCCCTGGAGAAAGATTCTTTTAAGGGGTATCCTCCTTTGTTGTCCTGTCACCCGAGAGGCTCTGGGGTGTGCCGCCTTTCATACATTTCTCTTGCGCTCAGTGCAGGTGGCAGACAGAGGTGGAATTTGTTCTTGACCCTTTTACTAACGGCTGTCCGTCAGCCCTTTAAGCTGGGGATTCCTGGGAAGGAATCTGCAGAGGGGACATTGTTACTTTCCGGTGACCTGTTCTAATGTTCAGTGGCTCCTAGTGCCAAAAGGACCAGATCACTAGAGCAAGGTGTGGAGCTGCCCACCGTGGGCTTCGTGGGGTGGACTCTGGGGATTGGAAGCTGTCCGATTGTCCACTTTATGGAATGGAAACTGAGGCCCTGAAAGGGTAAGATACTCATAATCAAATCAAGAATGTGAGTCTTGAGGGTGGAAAGAGGAGGGGTCAGTGGTTAGCAGCCTGGGCTGCTCTTCCGAAGGACTGGGGTTCCATTCCCAGCACCCACCTGGCAGCTTATAACTGCCCATAACTCCAGTTCCGGGCCCTCCTCTTCTGGCCTCTAAAGGCACCAGGGTATGGTGCACAGACATATGTGCAGGCAAAACACCGGGTCAGATACAATTTAAAAAACAAAGGATTTTCCAGGCATGGTAGACGAGAGGAAAGAGGCTAGATTTCAGTGCCAGAGTGGTGTCTCAAGAAAAAGTTTGGATATCTCTTTCTTCCTATCCACTCAGCACACGGCAAGACAGTGAGCCCCCTCAATTTGGGTAAGAAGTTGGAAAGTCTCTGAAGGCCCATGAGCTGTGTCAGCTGTGGTATGTTATGAAGTGAGGCAGATGTTTTGGTAATTATTTATATAGTGTGTCCCAGCAGAGATTTGTAGAGACAGGAGTGGCCATCACAGACCCCAGCAGGACCAGAATCCTCACTGAGGACTCTCAGTCTGCAGTGAAGACCACTGGACCCAAGGGAGGCCACATGTATTGTAGGAGTCTTCCTGGGCCATTGGAGGCTGATCAACTCTCTCTAAGGGACAGGGCAGACTCTGACCTTCGGAATGGCTTTTCCCTCTGCAGGCAGCTTTTGAGGAAGTATGTTAAGTTCCTCATCCCTGAAGCCCACTAGGCTTGTGAGGGGAAAGCAGAGCAGATGGGCGTGGGGGGCCACTTCCTTGCAGAGGCCCCTGGTTCAGGCTTCACCCAGGCCCAGCCTCTACCACCTTACCTATCCATGGGCTGGCAGCATCAGGCAGTAGCCCTGACTTCTCACACCCCAGACTGACTTTAGGATATGGATACTGAAAAGAAAGGGGCCTCCGATGAGAGCCTTCTCTGAAAGGACACTGAGGATGAGGGATAAGAGCTCCTCAGAGGGAAGGGGCAAACCCACTCTGCCTTCTTGTTACTCGTGCGCACAAAAAGGCCTTCCCCAGGAGTCCTGTTTAGAAAAGGAGCTTGTGGAGACTGTTCAGACTAGATGCCTGCTCAGACCAGAGAGTCCTGTGGGGTGAAGGCAGATTACAGTCCCTAGGGTCTGGGAGGAAGAGGCATGAGGAGTAAGTTAAGGGGTTGATGAGTATAGGGTTCCTTTTTGAGAGGTGATAAAAAATGTTTGGAACTAGGTAGCCACTATGGTTGTGCAACATTTTAAAAGTGTTGTTTTGGGTGTAGTTCAATGATAGAGCACTTGCCTAGCACATTCAAAGCCCTGTGGTGGATCCCCAAGGCCACTTATGCACACATATGCGCCCACAAAGGATAATTTTATGTGATTTTGATGGAAAACAAAACCAGAAGAGACTCTGTCGCTTAAGACAAAAGGGAGCCTCCTCGAAGAGAGCATGCCCAGCCCGAGAGCCTACGTAGCTGTCCTGTGGTTTCCCTCAGGTTATCCTCCCGACTTTCAAGCCATGAGTCATAGCTTCTGGGCCTGGGCATGAGGTGAAGCCGAACATCTGCAGTGTAGAGCAGGCCGAGTGTACTCTGGCCTCAGAGCTAGAGACACTTGTGTTGGCTAGCATATGGCACACCTGTGTATCATTCAGGGAACACATGCCGGAGAGATGGCTCAGTGGTTGTTAAGGAAGCTTGCTCTTGCAGAGGACCCAGGGTCAGTTCCCAGCACACTTACCAGACAGCTCACAACAGCCTGGAACTCCAGTTCCATGGGGATCAGATGCCCTCTTCTGGCCTCTTTGGGAACCTGCATGTACATGGTACACACACAGACAATCAGACACACACCCACTCTCACTCACATGAAAATAAATTTAAATTTGTTTTGAGACAAGATCTCAATGTAGCGCTCGCTGATGTGGAACTTATTCTATAGACCAGGCTGACCTTGAACTCACCGAGATCTTCCTGCCTGTGCCTCTTGAGTGCTGGGTTTAAAGGTATATGTCAGCATGCCTGGGAAATTATATTTTTTTAACGATTTATTTTTATTTTATGTGCATTGGTGTTTTTCCTGGATGTATATGTGTAGGAGGGTGTGAATCTCCTGGAACTGGAGGTACATACAGTTGTGAGCTGCCATATGGGTGCTGGGAATTTAACCCAGGTCCATTGGAAAAGCAGCTAGTGCTCTTAACCTCTGATCCATCTTCCCCCAAATATAATTTTTAAAGATTCGTATTTCAGTCGGGTGCTGTAATCTCAGCACTAAGGGAGGCAGAGGCAGGTGGATCTCTGTGTGTTCAAGTTAGCCTGGTCTAAGGGCAGGACAGCCAAGGCTACACAGAGAAACTCTGTCTCAAAAAAATAAAACAAAATAAGATTCACATTTCAGAATTCTGGGCCAGGCCTTGGGGTAGGTAGGCTTTGCACAGAGGCCCTTTCATGGCTTCACTGCTTGGCTCTATCACTGCTAGTCCTACCCCACTCCACCCCAGGTGGGGGCAACACTCCTTTGGTCCTCACTGCTGGGGAAAGGCTCAGAACTGTAGGAGTTCGTGTATGTACCTCACTCTCCGGGGTAGCAGGAGGCGTTGGGAGTGTGAGTGATGTTGTAGCAGGGAGATAAGAGACTCCGTTGAGGTGGGCAGGTGGGCCACAGGGACTACGGGATGACTGCAGGCTGACCAGGGAAAACATGAAATTAGGAACTTCCCATCCATCCTGCTCAAGGCATCCCTGCGCAAGGCGTCTGATGCATGTCATGCCCTAGCCCAACGTTTACACTCAGTAACTTTCATCACCCAACAATTCTATGGTGTGGGTGCCTGTATGCCCACTTCAGAGGTGAGGAAACAGCCAGAGTCCAGAGTACCTGGTTCTCTAGGCATGAGCGCAGCGAGAGAAACCGCAGCACAGGACCTTCCTCAGGACAGTTGCTGCTCTGGACGTGCCCACTGTATGGGCTGGCAGAGGGTAGCCGATTCTGGCCTTCCAAGCAACTGGAAGAAGCAGCATGTACTATAGTCAGTTGTCTATTTCTTCCAGAGGGGAATGTCATTGTATAGGGCAAGGCTTGGTGTGTGGCCTCAGCTATGTCCTCAGAGTGTGGTACACAGTAAGAACACAATTATCAGAATACTTCTGCACGCCAGCATACTGACATGGTGTTCAAACATTTCAGATTTGGGGACACTTCAGATTTTCAATTAGGGTTATTTAGTTGGTAAAATCTATGCAGTATCCCAAAATTTAGTTCTAAAATCTGAAGCATGAGGTTAGTTAATAGTGGTTAATAGCACTGGCTGCTCTTCCAGAGGACCCAGGTTCAATTCCCAGCACCCACATGTCACTTCATAACTGTGTGTGATTCCAGTTCCAGGGGATCTGACTTCTATTGGCATTGCATACCATTGGTGCACAGATATTCACACAAGCAAGAAATCTGTACACAATACACATTATATATATATATATATATATACATAGATAGATAGATAGATAGATAGATAGATAGATAGATAGATAGATAGATAGATAGATAGAGTAAATAAAATCTGAAACATTCCTGGTCCCAAGCATTTCAGATAAGAGCTAGTCAACCTATGGGAGAAACCTAAGCCTAGAATGGCTTGTACCTCCTGAATTATGGGGTCTCCTTCCTGTGGCTCTTCTTTGCTCAGTGTCTGTACAGGAGGGATGGGGGGTATGCCCCTCTCAAAGCTGCTTTTTTAAATTTTGTTGGGAGTGTTGGGGGTTGCACCCAGGTCACCTGTATACAGTGTGATAGCTACACTTCCAGCCTTAAATTGTGTTTCCTGTCAAGTAGGCTCTGCTGTTTAGAGGGAGTGTCCTTTGGGAGAAGGGGAAGGAGTTAAACTCTCCCGAGGGAGTTCTAGAGTTGCTGTCCCCCAACTGGTCCCCAATTCTGCTCCAACCCAGCACTTGAGGAACCTGGCATGATAAGAGGAAGCAACTCTTTTGTTCACTTGACCTTGATGGGTGTCTACGTGGTAGCATCCCTGAATACCACACGGTAGCAGACAGCAGAGGTAGGGAGCCTGCCCCGGGCGCTTGGAGGGGCTGCCAGGCCCTCTGAACTGGGTTCCCCTGGACCATAAGTGCGCACACTTGCTGGCTGTGATGCAGAGTGTTCTGCTGCTGCTTTGTTCCTCTTCTGCCTTTGTGTTTGCTTTCAATGCCAGCTTCCTCAGCCAGTCTGTGAAACACTGGAGTTCTGTCCAAGGGGGATGGGTGGGGACAGCCTGGTGGGGACAACATGGTTCTCGATTTTCTGTGAGGAGTGATGGGCAGTGGATCCTGGGCTGTCCTGCACTTAGCACTGGAAGCTCCCAGCAGGCAGGTTCACAGCGCTCTTCAGCCCGGGATAGAGGTAACCCCCTGGGGAAACCCCCTTGTTCCTAGGAAATGCCTGTACCCCGAGCTGACAGTTGCCCTTTACACATTCTTTTCTGGTATCCTACATCCCTAGACATTGATCATCTGGAGGTTAGGTATAGGGTGATCCCACTTTTCTGGTCTCTTAAAGGGCAGTGGTGTGTTAGAGTATTTTAGTGTTGGCTTGGAACAGGAGAGGCAGTCCTCTGCTTATGGGGCAGTGTCTCTGAAATCACACACTGATGAAAATTCCTGCACATATGGCCACAGTGATGTGCTAATGTTAGCAACCAAGATACTTAATTACATAGGAAAAAAAAACCCTTTTTGTACTCACAAGGGGTTACTGGTGAGCCTGTATGTCTCAGGCCTGAGGGTCCTGCACAGTATAAATCAGCCCGGCAGATGGGGTATCATTATCATGTGTGAATTTATTATCTAATAATTATTTTTTAAGTCTGCTCAAATTTTATCTGGCAATTTCTTCAATTGCCATTTATCCAGCTACATTGGCTCAACCCTGGTTTGTGCGTGACCTGATAGTGGGACCTGGGAAAACAGGATTCAGATGGCTCCGAATCTTTGCTGTGTACCAGCCACTCAGGTGGTGCTGTGGGTTGTGGATGAATCTGCATCTCCTGGTGGGCACTGTGGAAATTGTACACTTCCTACTGTGTGCACGTCCAGAGAGATGCAGGCATGTAGACCACCCAGTGTGTGCTCTTTCTACTGTGTGCACGTCCAGAGAGATGCAGGCATGTAGACTGCCCAGCATGCAACTGGTTTGATGAGTTCTTTGGAACCTGGCTCTCTGCTTGCTATGATCAACCAAGTCAGACACTGTTCACAGGCCACGTGATGACGTCCCCTGAATGAACCAGAAACAATCCAGATGCCCCAGGAACCAATGTGAGAACAAGGCACCCCTTCACACATCGCGTCTCCGTTGAGCGTCTTGCCACCACCCAGCATTTTGAGACAGAATGTGAGATCTCGTGGTTGGCTAAATACATAAATATTTTATGTCTCGATATTCTGAAAATGAAGCCCAAATGCACAGAACTGCTGCACATCAGTGCTATGGATCATATGTTATAATAATCTGATGACATGTTGTTTAAATATTTATGGACTGATGCGACATAACAATGGGGGGAGAGGAGCGTCTGGGAGCAGAGTCATGGCAGATGCTAGAAAGGAGGGAGCATATTCTCTCCACCCTGAGCTGTGTCACGCAGTGCTGGGGTGTGGGGCAGTAGCAGTGGCTGACATTTATTGGTCAGTTGCTGCGTGCTGTGCCCGTCAGTGACTTCATTTCATTATCACAGTGCCTCTTGGAGGATGGGACGATTAATTATGTCCAGTCACAGATGGGAAACTGAGGCTCAGGGCAGACATGCAGCTAGTGAACAGCCAGGAACAAGCTCAGGTTGACCAGATGCTATATTCTAAGCTCTTGCACTGTACCACTCTTTTAAGTGGGTGATGGGTCACATCAGAAAGACCCCACGCCTCCCCCCTTCCACTGCTCTGGAGGACCCCTTGCTGCATGCTTGTTGGACTTTCCAAGTCACGGGAAAGGAAGGCTATGTCTGTAAAGTGACAGGCAGGGATCAAAAGCATGAGCATCCAGTCAAGAATGGACTGCCACGGTTAGGCATGTGTGCCTAGTACACATCCTTATGTGCTGGAGCTTGCTTTTTGTTTGTTTCCTTTTTTGTTTTGTTTTGGGGCAGGCTTTCTCTGTGTGGCCCTGGCTGTCCTGGAACTCACTCCATAGACCAGGCTGGTCTCGAACTTACAGAGATTCACCTGCTTCTGCCTTCCAAGTAACGGGATTATAGGTGTGTGCCGCCACTGCCCAGCACTGGAGCTTGCTTTTTTTTGCATTTCTCTTCATTCTTGGTTCTGCAGTTATTCTGCAGTTGGAAACCTTGAGCCAAAGCTATAAACCAACCCTAGGCCTTTGTGCCCCCAGCAGGCAGCCCACTGGCTCCTGGAAGGGAGCAGATCCTAGGGCTAAGCTTCAGCCATCCCTGCCCACAGAAGGAGGAGGTGAGTAGTTGGTTTGGACAAGGCTGTGCAAGTCACATCTCCTCACTTTGCCCACAGTAGCTCCTGGACCGTTACTTCCTCCCAGGGGGCCTGAGGTTTTTTTTTTTTTTTTTTTTTTTTTTTTTTTTTTTTTTTTTTTTTTTTTTTTTTTTTTTTTTTGTGAAGCCAGGGGTGATGAGTTTCTGTTTTTGTATTTGGCCCCCTGGTTTATGCCAGGTAGTGGGAGGGACCATGACTTACTACACTGGCAAGCAGTGTGAAGTAGCAATCAAATGACCAAGTTGCTGACTGACTCGCTTGGGAAGAGCACCAATAGACTAGAGCGCGGTGGTACCTGTCATGCCCAAGTTGCCTTGGGACATGTAGGTCAGTTGCCACCCCCCACTCCCAGTCTCCTTCCTCTCATTTAGTCATTTGTTTATCTGAGTGGTGCCCTATTCCACTGTTCAGAGACACTGTCATGAGTCATGGGGACAAAGTCCCTGCCTTCAAAGAGCTGGTGTTAAGGAGCTTTCTGCCCCAGGGGCTCTGGGGAAGTCCTGAGAGAAAAATGTCCAAGGGAAAGGCTGGCCCTGTTTGGGACTGGTGGGATTCCCCAGCCTGTGGGGTTGGAGTACCCTCAGACCTTTCTTCCCTTAAGGGTGTCCGGGGAGTGTGGGGATTTTTCTTACCCTCTGCCCAGACTCATGATTGCTTATCTAAGGGCCACTGGCCCTGGGCTGGGCTGGCTCGGTAGTCGCACTGAATCCTAGTTGTGACTTGATGAAGCAGCTGCCATTAATTCCGTTCTACAGACAAGAGTGGGAGGCTTAAGTGTGGCTGGGTCCTTTGCTCAGTGCCACGCATTAGGGCCTCAGCTGCGTCAGGATCTGAACCCAAGCCTTGGGCTCCAAACCTTCCCTCCAACCTCTTCACACCTGTGCCCACGGGTGGCTTCATTAGTCTGGGTAACACAGGAGCCAGAGCTGCCTCCCAGGGCAGTGGGTGCGGAAAGAATATGTGGTCAGGAAGAAAAGGAGCAAGCTACTGATGCTGAGAAGTGAACGTGCCTGCACGAGCCAGGATTGCATTAGCTCCTTGTTGCAAGTTTGTTGGGAGGCCAGCATGAGGAGGCTGAGGCCCAGAGAGGCTGCTGAGGTCACACCGCCTCCATGCCTGACTCCACTCCTCCTCCCTGGTGTCATCGCACAGCACCGCTGCCCACCTTCGGCTTTTACCTTCAACTTCTGTTTGGAACCGAAGTGTAACAGACACCTCAGTGGCTAGTTCCCAGACTGGGAGGATGGGTGTGTGGCTCAAGCTCTTTGCATAATTGTGCAAAAAACACCTTGGAAATGCTGCTGATGGCTGGGGCAGGAGATGAATGGCAGTGTTCTGCATGTGTGTTTGTGATGACGAGGGGGCCCGTGTCAGATCCCTCCTGGGACTGTCAGCCAGGGTACACTAGGGCTTTCTAGCATCTGGAACAGACAGGCCTTTTAGAAGATGTCTCCAGAGCCATCCCATCCCACAGCCGGCAAACGGGCCTAAAACAGCTGAGGAAGTTGGGTTGGGTATTCGCAAAGCAGGGAGCTGGCATTTAGACACACTTATTTAAAGCGGGAGTCGGGGACGAAAGACTGAGCGGCTTGTCGCCTTGCTGCAGCCTGGGAGCTGAGTCTTCAGGGTTTTCTTACCATTTACAGGGCTTTTGTTGTTGTTGTTGTATATTTGTAAAATGAGGCTTCTGCTGGCAAAAGCAGGTTTTAGCGTGTGCGGTGGCGCTTTCAAGACCTAATAAGGCCCCAAAGGAGGGTGAGTTTCAGCCGCACACTCCTCCCCCAGCCCTCTGTTCCATCTTGCCTTGTACACTGTGGGCACAGGGTACCATTCATCTTGCTTCCCATTAACAGAATTACTGCCATCACTTCTGCAGGACAAGATGGGCCCTTTGGAACTGCCTTGGGGACAGAGGCAGGGTTGGTCGCCAAGCAGTTTTGCTTAGAGGGGGAGTGAAAGAGAAAAAGAGAGCATGCATGGACAGAACTCCCACACAGCATGGACCGCCTGGGTGATGAGGATTGCAGGCTTTAGAGAGGGGCCATCCGGCCCTGCCCCAGGGGCTGTGACAGGTCTTACAGTGGCTTGAGTGGAACACACATATGACCCTGCTTTGTGCAGAGGGAGGGCAGAAGGGCATCCAGCGCTTACGAGGTGCTCCTGCATCCCTCACGTGGTACTGGCCACTTTGCATAGTCTTTGGGTGTGGAAATCTTTATACCCATTTTCCAGTGAGAAGCAGAGGCCCAGAGTTACATAGCTGTTGAGTGGATGTCCTGGGACATGAACCTCCCGAATGATTTTTCCTTCCAAGGATACCTTTCCTGGAGGCTTCAGAAAGTAGCATATGTACCTCACCATATGACGTGACCGATACCAACTGTCCCATCTCATCTTATTCCCTTGTGCAGTTGAGTTGACATTTGGGGCTCACTGTTGTGCCTGTGTTGACTCAGGACCATAGTAAACTCCTACAGTCTATTTGAAGATCTGAGGGGATTTCAGGGTGTGAGTCCCTGAGAGTGAAGGAGGGAATTGAGAGTTCTATCGGCATCCTGTGTACCCATTTGCTACAGAAGTGGCAATGACTGCCACACCTAATGCCAGCTCAGATTGATTAAGGCTGCCTTGTACACCTGGCTGAAGTGGCTTTGGAGACTGGGATCGATTAGTAATGCCTGCTGTGCTCACCAGAAAGAAGAGAGGGCTTTACACTTAAACTGAGCTCTGACCTTAGGGGCGCCATTGTTCTTGGTCATGCTGTGTAACAGCGTACAATTAGCTTCAGGAAAGGGAGGATAACCGAAGCCCACAGTGAGAAATCTATGGGTTCCAGAAGGGAGGATTGACGGAGAGAGCCATTAAGTGGAATTCTTCCACAGTAAATGTTTGTAAAAGCATTCTAAACTTCTTGGGATAAGGTTTGAGTGCGTGCATGTTTAAACGGGGTCTAGCTCCTGTGCGCTGCACTTATTTCCTGAGTGCCTCTGAATAAATAACTTTAGCTCTGAGTCTCGGGCTCCTCATCTTTTAAGTGAGGCCCATTCTCCACCTAGAGGACGCTGATGAGTGGTGACTCAGGAGAGGGAGGATGCGGAGCTCAGTCCCGCAGTGACAAATTGGTATTCAGAGTCAGGCCCCGTGCCATGCCTGGCCCTGTCCCCGTGGTCCTGCCTTGCGCTGTAGGCTCCTGTGTTGGTTTTGCATCTCAGGTGCTGCTTGTTTCCTGACTCCAGGATTTGGCTTAGGCAGTACTGCTCTGAGTTGGACTGAGCTTGACTGAGTCCTGCACCCTTCCCCTTTTGTGCAGCCCCAACCTCCAGGGCCCAACAATGTTTTTCTTTCTTTCTTTCTCTCTCTCTCTCTTTCTCTCTCTCTCTCTCTTTCTTTCTTTCTTTTTTAGTTAGTTTGTTTTTTCCTTTTGAACTAAGGCCTCTTCTAGCGTTAGGACAAGCCCACTTCCTGTGTGATCTGACTGTAGCCTGGTGCAGCCTTCCATGACAGTCCCCAGGGGAAGTAGCGGTGCATCCCAGGCCTAATTTCCAGAGGAGCAGCCCAGCCTGGAACTCTGGCCTCCAACTCTGGAGCGCCACTGCTGTACCTGGATCTACAGGGGGTTCTGCTTGTCTTACAGGGGGTTCTGCTTGTCTTACAGGGGGTTCTACTTGTCTGTTTTGAGACAGGGTCTCACTGTGTAGCTCTGACTGACCTCAAACTTGCTTTGTAGACCTCGCTGGCCTTGAACTCACAGATCTGCTGCAAGGGAATTCTTAGAGGACAGAATTGAACGCTACATGAGAGTGATAGGCCGATAGAAGGGTTGGAGCCAAGGCCTGGTTCTGTGGCATCTGGGGGGCAGGGCACTGCAGATATTAGGGTGGAAGGGACAGGTGGATGACCGAGCTGGCCTAGAGTGAGAGGTGACCCTGAGTGGGACTACAAAACAGAATCCATGCTTCCCTGCAGTTTGTCCACCCCAGGTCTAAGGAGAGTTTTCTGCCTGGGCTTGGGGCCAGTGAAGGAGGCATTGTGCTCTCAACCCATGACTCTCCTTGTGTGTGGATTTGGGTGAGCCAGGTGCCCACGGGAGTCACAGGGAGAAGGAAATGGAAATCACAGAGTGATACAAAGCCCTATGGCAAGTTGAAGGGGCTGTGAATCCTCAGTGACAGTGTGAACCCCATTGTATGTCCTGTAGGTGGGTGACTCCACAGATGCCAGTTCTCATAACTGTATGCTGTTGGTGTGTAAATATTAGCTGTATTTAAGCCACACCAGCGCCTCTCACTGTTGCTACCAGCTTTTTATCGCACACTGGCCAGGGCTTTACATATGCTGTTAAACAGCTTATTATTAAGTTCTGTGCTGTTGGGGGGGGGTAGGGGGTAATAAGGTTTTGCTGTGTTGTTCAGACTGGTCTGGTACCTGCTCTGTGCCCTGGCTGACCATGAATTCACAGTAGTCTGTTTAGTGGTGTTTGGGCATGGGGTGGCCGCCTGTGTGTGGAGGTTGGCAATAGTTTGAGGAATCAATCTGTGCTCCCTTCTAACCATGCCACCCGGAGCAATTTACCTAAAGCCACACGAAGGATGTAAGCCCTCAGCTGTCTCCTCTGGAAGCCCCTGAGCCTCTGCCTTCCAGAATCAGTAGCTTTAAGCAGGTGAAACTTTGTGGAAAGACAGCTGGGGGCACCTGAGATGGGGCCGTATAGGTAAGAGGCCTTAGGTGTTGAGCCCAAGAATAACCACTTTATCTGGAAGCCTTAACGGTCTACAAGGGAGAGATATGAGCGGCACGGGGGTTGTGGTAGGTCATGGCCTAACCACAGTGCATAAAACCAATGTCTCAAAGCCTGTTCGTGCCTGAGGCTGCTCTCACCCTCCAGGAGATGCCTTTCCTCTGGGTGCTGGGTGGGAGGCCCCTCAACTCAGCACCCTCGGTCTCATAGCTTTTCTGTGAAAAACAAGGCCCACTGCAGCTTGCTGGGGACCATGTGAAAGTAACTGATAAAATATGTAAAGCTCACAGTAAAGGGGAAGAAGTGCCGTGAATGTGTTATTTTCCCTAAATCCGGATTTCTGCCTGTTAGCCACCCCCTCCCCCCCATCAGAGAAACTGTTTTGATTCCCAGGGATGAGAGAAGCCAGAGCTAATGGAGAGTGCGTCAGCCAAGGCCTGGCTGTGCAAGCCGCCTGCCACTGATGCGTTTAATTTTCCTGCTTTCCCAACTATAACACCAATCTGCATCTAGACGGCTATACCTCCCAGGAAGCACACCATGTGGTCGTGGGGACTGAGTCTCAGCCTTTTGTATTTATTTATTTACTGTTTCTCTCTAGAAGAGTCTGAAATCATGCTCTCAGAGTGGAGTCTGCGGCTTAGTACCTGCCTGTGCTTATATGCATGTGCTGGGACTGGGACAGGGTTATCTATATCCCACCACGCCCCCACTGGCCTCGGGTGTCCCAGACAATGCCAGGAGCTCACAGGGTCACTTTGGGTATGTGGCAGTGTGGTGGGATAGGTGATAGCCTGTTAGGAGAGTCCTGCTGGTGAGAGGCACGGTGGTGAGAGAAATGCGTGCTTTTCTCTTTTCCTTCCTTCCTTTCTTAAAGATTTCTTTATTGTGTAGACAATGTTCTGTCTGCATGTACACCTGCACACCAGAAGAGGGCACTAGATCTTATCATAGATGGTTGTGAGCCACCATGTGGTTGCTGGGAATTGAACTGAGCACCTCTGGAAGAGCAGCCAGAGCTCTTAACCTCTGAGCCATTTCTCCAGTTCCAGTGCATGCTTTTCTATGCACTGCTACTGCAGGGCTGGAACTCTCTGGTGGGCTAGCCTGCGGCATGGTGTCAGAAGAACATCTTTCCTGCCAAGAAAGAGTAAGGAGTCTTCCGAAGTTAGCTTGGACTGGGGTCTTTCCTTGAGTCTCCTGGGATACACGGGACTAGTTGGACCCCAAACTAGTCCACCCTACCATCTTGCTCTACGGGGCCTGCTCCCATGTTGTGTCTCATTATGTCCTGCGTTGTTTGCAGCACAATCTGTTTAACTGTCCCAGTGACCCCGTGAGGCCAGGTTTCCCTGCCTGACTCAGTCGCTGTCCTCATTTCCTGCTGCCTGTCTGAATGATGATGTCTGTTGGCCTCCATGTCTGTCTCCCCTGGGAAGGCAGTTCTCTCCATTTCACCTGTTCTGTGTCCCTAAACCCTCAGGCACGATGCTTTCAAGAAATGCTTATGTGATGGTAGAATGAGTTAAATATTGTCTTGGAAAGAACACTGAGCCCTCTTGGAGGACAAGTGCTTTCTCAGCCACATCTTCAGGGTCCAATGGGAGCTCTTGCCTATCTGGCCTCAGCTGCCCCTCCCTTTCTCTACCCAAGTTGGAGCTTGGAATTCTGGGTGTGCCTGCATGGGTCCCCACACTTTTACACTGCCCAGAGAAACTTTGAGTCCACACTTGCGGCTTAGTTCTGCTCTCAAGAAGTGTGTCCTGTGACTGCTCCAGGAATCTGGGCATTTAGCCCAGAAAAAGAGCGTGTTTCCTGGCTTCCCGAGAAGGAGGCCCACCCTGCCCCTCTTGGGGCACAGAGAACGGAGAGAGGGTAGATGGGTTTGCGTGCCCTGGGAAGCACTGCCGTACCAGACCTTATCATCTGAGGCCACCTGCTGCCCTGTGCTCATTGGCCCCTGCTGGGGAGTGTGTCCTGGTGTGGGAGCGTCCTAGGAAAGGAACACGTCTTCCTTTGCTCTATCTGGTTACTGCATGGCAGACGTGGGTGTGATGTTCTCAAAGCACAGGGTGACCCTTGTCCGTTGGGTCATCAGGCCATTAGAGCCACATGTTTTGAGAGCTCCTCCCTGAGTGTGAAGCATCTGGTCCCATGCTCCTCAGGGGCCAGGCTTGGGTTTATGAGGTGAGTTTGAATGGAGCTGGAGATTCTGGGCCCTCACATCTGCACATTGTGAGATTTCACAGTTCGCTTCTCTTCACTAGAAGGGGCAACCGATGCTTTTTCTAATTATTTTCTTTTTCTTCATGACCTGGGGACTGTCTCCTTTCTGGAGCTGGGACATTGCCTACCGGCAGATGTCCTTTTCTGGAAGTCTCACAGGTTCCAACAGGGAGCACACCTTTGTTTTCTCACAGGAGGACTTAACGGAGGTCCCAGCCTCACCCTCCTCAGCCAGGGCTGAAGGGAATCTCTGGTACAGGGGCTTAGTTCCTTACACCCTGAATCCAGAGCGAGGCCAATCCTGGAACTGTGGGATATGTGCACCCAGCCCCAGTGAAATGAGAGAACAGAAGGACAAGCCTGGCGTTAGCCACTTTCTGATGTCAACTGTCCTTTCTACTGAAGAATGGTGATAATGGATGGAAATTTTATTTTGGATGCTGGAAAACGTTGGCAGCCTTCAAGTATGTCTGTCTTCAAATTCGGGAGGCAGCATTACAGACCTTTGAAATCTCCGGGAGCCAGTGCCCCCGCTTTGTGGCAAGCCATGTCACACATGACCACCAGTCTGCTCCCAGGTTCCTAAGGCTGTCTTAACAAGTAGCTCGGACTAAGCGCAACACAGTGGTCTCATATTGACTGTGGCAGAGGCCCGCTGTCTGGAACCAAGGTTCTGGGGGCGCTTTTCTCTCAAAGGAGAGTTGCCTTGGCTTCTGGTGAACACCATCAGCCCTGGTATTCTCGAGCTATAGACACATCATGGTCTGCCTGTCTTGTTGTGTAGCCTTGTCTGTCTGTCTCCCTGTCTCTCTCTCTGTGTGTCTATGTGTCTGCATTCACATTTTCTTCATAGAAAGACCCATTACTGCATTGCCTCAGTTTAACTCAATTACAGTTGCAAAAGGCCTATGAATGTGTCTCAGTTTACAGTCCAGATAAGACCATCAAAAATTGAAATGCCACCAGGTGGTGGCGGCAGTGCACCCCTTTCACCCCACAGCTCTGGAGGCAGAGGCAGGCAGATCTCTGTGAATCTGAGGCCAGCTTGCTAGACAGAGCGAGTTTCAGGACCTCCAGGGCAAACAGAGAAAACCTGTCTCAAAAAACAAAACAAAAAAAATTTTTTTAAATGAAATGCCTTAATTCAATATGGCACTGAGTCCAGCTAGCCTTCTGGCGCTTTTCCTCAGGCACCCTATAGATGGGTGGTGCTTCACCTCATGATTGTGGGATTGATGGGCTACAGCCATCTTTGCCCTAAAAACCTCAGACTATGTATGGCTAGTTTGGGAATAGATTGAAATTAAAAATCGAAAGTTAGATTTCTGCAGACTGCTTATCCGTTTCATACCATTCATTACAAAGTCAAAAAGTTGTAAATTTGAACTATGGTTAAATAAGACTGCTTGTACTTCCAAAGTCACAGGCATTCTGAGGTTCTAGGTACATGAGACATATGAGGAAATACCATTCTGCAAGTTCAGGGGACATCTGGAATGAGAGGAATCTCCAGAGCCTGCTGCATTCCTGTGGAAGAGCCAAGCATATAAGGACCTGAGGTGGGGAAGGGGGGAAAGGGAGGAAAGGAAGGAAGGAGTGGGGGCAGACCTTCCTCAGACTGCCCAGGAAGGACAGTCCCTCTACTCCTGCCTATGGAATGGGCCTGAATATTCAGGAGGGCAGGGTCCTAACTCCAGAGCCTGTTCATTGTGTGCCTATGCGAGGTGCCCAGGCCATATCAGGCAGGAGCACGGCTTCCTAGATGGTTTGTCTGTAACACGTAATTATTTTAGTCCTTTGGAGGCATCAGCTGTGGCATTTGAGGACCCAGAGCTTCTCAAAGCTTAGCATCAGTCCTACCTTGGCCTTCCGGGAGGAGGAATTCCTGTCTGGGGAATGACAGGGCCCCACATTCTGTTCCATTGCCAGCACTGACAGCCAGCAAGGCCTCCCCTCCTGTGGATAAAGGAAGGAAGAGAACCTGGCCCAATTTGTTCATCGGGGATCCTTATCTGTTTTGGCAAAGGCTCTGTGGTCAGGCAGTTCCGGGTGTCCCAGCAATGACACCTCCCTCAGAAACGTTGAGCAAGCACACACATCCCGTATACAGACTAAGCTTCACCTCTCCTCCTCTGTGAAGTAGGAAGTAACATTCCAGTCATGCCCACGTCAGGAAGAGAGACAACTAGGTAAGCTTGAGGGTGTGAATCCTTCCTGTGCCCAATACAGGGCCTGGGTCTGGCAAGCAACAGGTGGCTTCTAAAGTCTTGCCAAATAGAAACTTGAGACTGTCAGCCTGCCTGCTGCTAGGTCTCCCCCAAAGAATTCCCACAGGAGTTTCTTTTCTGTCGTGCCATGCACGAGTAGAAGTAGAATGTAGAAGTAGAAATAGAGTAGAAGTAGAATGTGGCTGTGTAGCCATGAGCACAGTAATTCAGGCTGTGGCACTCAAATGACCCATTGGCATATACCAACACTTGGCACTGGGTAAAAGAGCACTGGAAAGAGTTCATCTCTGCCCCTTACACAGCCCGCTGTGTATAGGTAGACACAGGGCCTTGTGGCTCTGACTTGCTGAGTCAGATTCTCTGGGTTGCAGACCCAGCTCCATCACTATCCCCGATGGCATCTGTCCCCATTACGCAACTGGCTCTTCCTAGCGCCTGGGACTTTGCACATGCTGTGCCATCCGCTTTGAATACCACCCTGCCCTTCACTCACAGGGACTTCTTGTTCTGAGGAAATACTGCGTAGCCCCAGGGCCCTTTCTGGGGTCTCCAGTGAGACCGAGGCCTTGTGTGAATAGATGGAGGGTTGTCTTGGCTCCTAGGAGGAGAATAAAATGGTGGTGCCTGCAGGTGGACTTTCTTAGTGCTTCTCCCGTGTCAATAAAACCATGAATAGAGCCAGGGGAGTTTCCCGGTGCCCAGCACAGAATTCACTCTGTAGGTTCCAGTGTCTGAGGAACAGGACCCAGGGGGCTCGTAGGTAGTCATTCCAGCCACCCTTGAGCCTGCCTGAGTGTCTGTCCAGATCACACCCACTCCGGTGCCCATTTCTAGAGGATTCCAGATGCCTGTGAAGGGAGCATGTATATGCCAGAGCCCAAGACCACCTACACACCAACTCCCAGAACTTTCCCTGCATTTCCATTTCTGATGAGGGTACTTCTTAATTTCACAGGCAGAAGATTCTGGTCACACTTTACAAAGCCACACTGGATTTATGTGGGGGTTGTGGTGTGTGTGTGTGTGTGCGTTTGCTGTGCACACAGCATTGTGTTTCAGTCAGAGGAGGACATTGGCTGTCTTCCTCTGTCACTGTCTGCCTTATTCCTTTAAAATGGTCCTTTTCTGAACTTGGACCTAGGCAGGCAGCAAGTTCATACCCATGATCCTTCTGTCCTTGCACCCCACTGCACTGGGGTGGCCACTGCATGGCCACTCCCATCTTTCCTTATGTGAATACTGGGATTAGAATTCAGATTCTCATGTTAGCGCAGCAGGCATTCTGAGCCAGCTCCGTAATTCACCCTGGATTTTAGACCTTTCCTTTGCTCTCTCCTAGCTCTCTGGGTTTGTACCTCTCTGACCCCCAGTTTCTTTCCTTGTAGAGACAGTAGTGCTAGCCTCATGGGGTGAGTCTGGCATTCATGACCTGTATGTGGCATGGGGAAGGGAACAACATGTGACTTAGTGGCAGTTTCTTCTTAGCATGAGATTTCCTTACTCAAGAGAGTCGGGAGAAAACCAAATTGGCTGTTTGTTTAAGGCAAAAAATGTTGGAAGAATTTTGTTTGGGAAGACAGGCTTGGGTTTTAGGTCAGAACCATGCGCCCTCTGGAATTGCATAGTTGAATGTCCAGGCATATTTTAAAAGCTTGGTGACCACCCAAGTCTTTGAGCCTTCCACGTGGATGCTCCAAGGTCACACTCTTCCGGAATCCCTCACACAGCGGGTCTGCTCGTCGCTTCAGGAGTGGCACTTCCACAGAGCAGCTATGTCTGACTATGAATAGATGGTTTTTTTTCCCCCTCTCTTTCTTGGACACATGAATGGCAATCTCCCTCCTGCAGTCTCCGAGGCTGACCTGTGTGTAAAACTCCAAAACGGACATCACAGTAAGGGCATCCATTCCTGTTTGCATGGGCACCTCTCAGCAAGGTTCAAAAGAGACAGGTCGGTTGCTGCTGTGACTCAGGGGGCCTCCTGAGGGGCTCCTGGCCCCTGCTCTATAAAGGCTGCTAAGTGTACTGAAGAAATCGGACTTCACCAAAAAGCAGCAGTAGCTGAAACTGTCTCCAAACTGCAGCTGCTGCCTAATCGGGGCCTTTTAGTCACTGTTCTCTTAGAACAGGAAGACTGCTCAGGACCACCCAGCACCTGCTACCAGCTGGGGCTGAGCTGTCCGTGGTCGGGTCACCTGGCTTCCATCTAGCTCAGTACCCTGGCTCTGTGCTTTAGTTGTCTCCCTTTGCAGAATGGAGATCCCTGTCTCACGGGGCTGCTGAGGGGATTTAGTTATCGCTCAAGCATGCTGATTTGTGCTTGGTACAGTGTCAGTAAGTGAGGGTTAACTGAGGCCCCAAGAAAGCCAGGGACTCATAGAAGGTCATGTTGCTAACCTGTGGGCCAGCCAGGCCTACAGCACATGATGCCTTGTGGACACTCCCTTCCTTCCTGCTCAGTCAGACTTTCTCAACTGTCTTTTGCAAAGGAAGTCGCATGACCCTCAGCCACAGGAATCTAGCATCGTGTCTGGAGTCTCCTTAGCTGGCTGGGGCCTCACTGCCTGCTCTTCAGCTGCTATTTTTCCATCTTTCTTACACGACTTTGGAGGGTCTCTTCTGTCTTTGAAAATAGAAAAATTAACCTTTTGCCCAAGGAGTCTGAAGACTTGGTGTGTGTCCCTGCTGTGTGCCCCTGAAACAGCATCCCCATCTCCCTGTTCCCCTCCCCCGCCCCGCTCTCTAGTGTCTCCTATGTTCTCTGACCTGCCCACCTGTGATTGCTACAGAAGTAGGCCAGCCATGTGATGCTACCCCAAACACAGGTGGCTCTGGATGGTCAGGGTAATTGCTAATTAAATAAAGGCTGATGACGCATCCTTCTAGGAAATGAGGCACACCCCCAGCAATGCCACCCGCTTCCTCTGTCTTGCCGCCTTAAAGGTTATCTGAGTCATCAACACTCTGCACTTTCCCCCGTCTTCCAGTACGCCGAAGTGCACAGGCACAGCTCTGAGCCGAGGCTGGTGGCTGGGCTGTCCCCTCTGTGGGCCACCAGGATACCCGGACTGGGTTGCTTCTTTGTTTCTACTGGGCACCCAACCACAAGCTCTGGCAACTCCTGCCCAGGGTGTGAGTGTAACTTTTATGGGGAGCATTGGGTGAGGGTGAGGAGAATGTGGACCACAGACTTCCCAAGCTGTAGTCTCCACATCTGTGAAACATGTAGATGGAGAACCCCGCAACAGTGTTTGGGGGCTCCACCATGTTCAGTCCCCCCTTTCCTACTTGAGAGACTCTGGGCATTCCCTGGGAGCACACCAGGCCACAACAGGTGTTGCCATACTGTTTGTGGAGGTCTGAGGGAGACTTGGCCAGGCCAAGGGGCCTATGGGGGACTATTTATATTATATCAGAGGCATTGAGAGCTTAGCCCTTTCATCTGGGCCCAGAGCCCCAAGGAGAAAGATGTGGAGCAAGCGAGCCAGGAGCCCAGACCAGAACCCAGGACAGGAGACACATAGTCTCCTGCCTGTCCTCTTCCTGGGTGGCCCAGCAGCGGTAGGGGACTGCCTGCTTAGCTAGGCAGGAGCCGCAGCACGCCAGTGGGGCCAAGCCACTTTGATACCTAATCAGGGACCTGATGGGTGTCTCAGTTCCCTCTAGCTTCCTTTCTTCATATCAGAGATGGTTTCCATTCTTGCTCTGTCTGTCTTCCAAGGCTGTCAGTGACTTCTGTTAAAGTGGTGTGGGTAACACCCCTCTGCAGACCATCAGGAGTGCCACAGTAAACAAAAAAATATATATATCATTGGTTACCCCGGGGTGTTTTTATGTCTCTGACTCAGACTGTCCAGTACAAAGTAGATGCTCAGTGTTGAATGACAAGTGACAATAGATGGTTTGTTACACACCTGTTGTGTGCCAGCCATCACGAGGGAGCTTCTGTGAGGTATGGAAGCCCTCTCATACCCAAGGAGCTTAGGTGCGTGCCCGTGTTATGCAGACAACAGACGCTGGGGCTCAAAAAGGGAGACAGTGTGCTCACGGTCCCACTGTGCATTGGGAGTCACGCCTGACTCCTCAGCCCCTGTGTGTCCTCCCATGATCCTGATGGTCTGCTGGAGCACCCCTTCCAGCCCTAGAGAACGTTCAACAAAGCAATCTGGGAGATCTCTGTACAAACCCTTGATTTATACTATTGGCTAGTTTCCTCCCATGGTTGAGTTCAACTGTCTCATACAATCCCTAAAAACTTACCAAGAAGTTCCTCAAGCCGGAAGTGCACATCTCAACACACCTCTGTGCCCCACCCTTGCAACGCAGTACCCCGTTATTCTCCCCATGCCACCAGAGCCATGGAACCGGGGGCTTCCCTGGGCTTCAAGTCGTATCTGTGTCTAGATGTCCTCAGTGACGCCCCCCGGGCCTGGAGTCTGTATACACCAAGACCTGGAAGGTAGAAGACAGCTAGGTTCAGCAGGCCCACCAGCCCCTCCGTGTGCCATATTCCTGCCAGGCCCGGAGCAGAGCCCTGTAAATGCGGGATATAATAGACAATAAAAGTCGTCGGAAAATAGTGACTCTCCTAGGACCGCAGTCAGCCCTGCCACGAGCTGCTGCCAGAACCATGAGCCCTGTGATCATGAGGCACGATCATCACGTAAATATATGGGGTCTCTTGCCAGTCCCGGCAGAGATTTACGTTACTGAGGCAGTGGGGGAGGGGGCAGCTCAGATTCATCCTGGTAACTTGTGAAAGGGTGTCGCTACCTCTAACATGCCTCAGCCTTAGGAGGATGAAGAAGGAGCCAGGGTGGGCGGGCCAGCAGAGGCCCTGAGCGCTCTGGGCCTGGGGTTCCCGGGAGAGTGAGGAATGGCCTTACCATGAAGGATTGGTTGCAGGGTGTGTATCCTTGAGTGAGCACTGCTTGGCTCTGAAATTCATCCTCACAGTGTTGAGGTAACCATACGTGAACCCCTGTGAACTTGGGCCCTGACAGTCTGCAGTGTATTCTCGAACAGTCTTTCAACAACCCCACAGGGTGGGTCCTGAAAAGGCCCCTTTTGTCAGAAGACAGAGTTACAGAGGTAGTTGGGCAGAGGCATGGTAGGATTTGAACCCAGAGCTCTCAGACTCCAGGGCCTGGACTGAAGCCTCCTTGATCCCTCCAGACAGCATCGGGAAGCACTTTGGTCTGGTTGTCCCAAGCCCCCTGACATTTGCTGCTTCTCAGAAGGTGGGAATGCAGCTCACTCAGGGGAGGTCATGGGCCTCTCCAGCTGGAAAACAGTGAGCAAGGCTGTTTCTTCATCTGTGGCTGCACAGGCAGGGTGGCTTTGTGAGTGTGCTCATTGCCAGTGTCCTTGAAGGGTCTGTCCCAGTAGCTGGCAGTTAGGGGAACTCTGGAATAGCATTCTTTCCATACATGTATTGACACTGTGGCTGTGTTTGGGAGCCCATGGAGGCTTGTGAGTCCCCACATGCCTGCGAGTCTGGCATCAGCATGCAGAAAATGTTGTTAGGCCAGAGAACAGATCCTCTTCGCTCCGCTAGGCTGGAAGAGTTGCCCTCCTCCTAGAGGCAAGCATACCATTGGATGATATCAGACTCCCAGCTCAGTTTCAGGGTATCCCAGTGGGCCACAAATCCCCCATCACCCTTGTCAAACATCACACAGAAAGGGTCATCCCACACTCATGTCATAGGTGGGGAAACTGAGGCCCAGAGACAGTCATGGACTTTCCTGAGACCAAGCAGCCCTTTGAACACCCAGCTTGAAGGTCCACAACTCAGAGCCAAAGTGCCTCAGGTGGAGTTAAAAGTGGCCACATGGGAGATAACCCAGTGGGTAACACACTTGGCACCTAAGCCTGAGGACCAAGCAGGTCGCCAGCACCTACAACTGTAATCTCAGTGTTTGGGGGTCCAACAGAGGAGCCCCAGGTCAAGCTTCATGTTCTGTGAGGGACCCTGTGTCAGTAAATGAAGTGGTCTAGAGGAAGACACTGACTGAAAACTCTGGTCTCCATACATATGTGTGTGCATCCAAACTCACACATGAAGAACAAAAATTTACCTGCAGAACATGGCCGTGTGTTCCAGATCTAACTCAGGTCCTGCAAGTGTCCGATCAGGAGAGACCTAGGAAGTAGTTGCAGAGCTCGTGATTAGGTGGCCCTGCGGATGGCAGGAGGGGACTAAGGAGAGAGTGTCCCTGCAGACTGTGGAAGGAGCTCACCGTCACTCTCGGCAGGCCCTCACCCAGCTTGCCTGGCACCTTCTCTGTGAACCAGACTAATGGGGTCATGGAAGGCACAGGTCTTTCAGCATCTCCTCCTTGGAAGAATCCTATACCCCAGGTCCTGGCCTTGGAGTCCAGCCCCTAGGGCTGGCTGGCCCGAGCCCAGCAGCTGTCACCAAGGGAGCCGGCACTAGGCATATGCCCGACAGTTGGGGCCGGCAGGGAAGGTGTATTGGCAGGTGGCCGAGCCCTGGTGCCAGAGTCTGGCACAGCACGGCCTCTGGAGCTTCAGCTGCCATATGCCAGTGTCAACCCCACAGCAGTGGCGCTACAGACGGGGCAGGGTAGAAGCGGCCCTTGTTCTGGAGAAGGCAGGTGTGGCCTGTGGAGAGAAGCCTGAGCGCATAGTGTGGATGTGGAAGAGCTAGAACTTGAACCCTGCCTGTCACTGTGCCTTTAAATCTCCTTCGTCCTCTACTGGGAACCCCCTTTCCCTCAGTGCAGCCCTACCTAGCTGTCCAGTTACTGAGTCTTGGGGATGGAGGGGTGGAGGTGGCAAGAAGCTCTGCGTGACCACCCCTGCCTCTTCTTGGGGGCACTGTTGGGTGCTTTTCTGGCCTGTGGCCCCAGTAAGAACAGGGGTTTTTTGTCTATGGCATTCTGGGTTTCCCATTCGTCAGCACAGTTTCTGCATAGAAGAGGCAGCTACAAGGGCTTGGGGCAGAGGGGGAGGAGAAAGGAAGCCCGGGAACACTTCCTGGACCACAATTCCTGGACCTATAGCCTTGTTTTAGGGAGCAAAGCACAGTGCAGGAGGGAGTAAGGATGGAATCAAAGTGAAACAATGACCCCACTGTTTGGGTGTCTGTTGGGGGCCAGGCCCCGAGCTGAGCACTTTTGACCCCTGTAATGTCATATAGTCCTCTAGAATTCTGGGAGAGTAGATGCCGTCCTTGTCCCCATTTAACCTATGAGAAGACCGGGATACATAGTGGGGTGTGTGGCAGAGACAGGGCTCAGAAGCAGCTCTGGTGTTTGACAAACCCTCCTTCATGCCCAGCAGGTAGTTCTGGCCTGGCATACAAAGAATAGGAAGGGCCAGGCTTTTATTTTTATTAAAAACACACCACCTTGTGAGTGTTTGAGCATTCGTGTGCATGAATACGTGTGGGGGCTCAGAGTTCAGCCTCAGGTGTCAGCGCTTGCTACCTTATTTGAAAGACTCCCTCTTCATGGCTGCACACACCAAGCCAGCTGGGCAGCAAGCTTCCAGGGATTCAGCTCCTCGGCTTCCCATCTCCCAGACGTGCTGGAGAACAGCCTCGCTTCTGGGTCCAGCTTCCCTGGCTTCTGAGGATCTGAACCTAAGTCTTCACTCTTGCTCAGGGAGCCTTTTCCCCACTAAGCCATCTGCCCAGCCCAGGAAGGGTTAAGGTTTTAAAGTCATAACAAGGACTTTTATGCTCGGTGGAGTAGAACACAGGGACGAGGGAAGGATCCCTCCTGGATCCCAGACTGACTTATTGCATCCAGCGTGTAAGTGCCAGGTGATGGATGAGAGTGAGGGCCTGGAGGGGAAATCCATTTGATGGCATTGTATGGGGCATGGCATCAGCTTGGGTGTAGGAGGGCTTATATCTCCAGGCTGATGTTGGCCGGGCTGTGGTTATAGTCCCAGGTGACTACCTCTTGCCCTTCTGCCTCAGTTTCCTGTTTATAAAGTGAGGAACTGAACTTGCCATCCCAGAGAGGATTTTAAGCTCCCTGCATTGCTTCTATACCATCTGGTGGCCCGTGCCACCAGCCTGTGCTCTTTGGTAAGCAGGAGTCTCTGTGGGGGTTGTGACAGTTCCATTCACCATGGAGGTGGCAGTCCCGGCTATTTTTGGAGCTGTGCGTGGTGGGGGAGTTTCCTTTTGGTGGTGTGTGGGGACAGGGTGTCTTGGGAAGGGGAAGTCCCGAGTACAGACAGAGGGGGGCCCATGTCCCTCACCTGCCTTGGCACAGAGAGGTCATTTGGATACCCGGAGGCTCTGGGCACAGCACCAGCTCTCAATCCTCAGCTGAGCAGACCTGCCTTGGGGGTGCTGACTTTGGAAGGTACCAGCCCTGCCAATCTCCTGTTACAGAAAATTCTTTCCTCCTTTCCTGCTACTTGTACTGCCAGGGGCTTGCCCAGCAAGTGACAGGGAGCCAGACTCCAGAGACCTCCAGAACTTGAACTCGGAGGGTCACTTGGAGAGGGCAGCAGCGCCGCAGTCTGAGAGACCTTTGGCACCGCTGTGGGGCAGGGCAGGTGCTGCCAGCCAGGATCCTGTTAAGCAGCTCCCAGGGCTTACTAGGACTCCTGGGACAGTTGTTGAGACATGTGGAGCACATTTCCTTAGCTAGGGGTGGTCATGTGACGTCTAGGGATGACTGACACTCTGCTGGTCCTAGGGGCAAGCTTGGGACAGACCTTGAATCCATAGCCCCTTGGGGCCGCTCTGCTAGTTTTCTCCTCCTTCTGTTGTTGGTTGTAGGAATATCCATGTCTGAGAAAGAACATCGGGATAGGTGGGTTTCTGCTCTCAAGAATTTCTTCCCTTAGCCGTGGCTCTGGCCAGGGATGCCAGTTTCTTCCCTGGAAGCCTCTGGTAGCCTTTGTCTAACCCTCCTCTGTGCCCACTGTGTCCTGGAGGTAAGTGACTTGGTCTCCGCTTTTGAGGGAAGGGAAGCCATGATCAGACAGGAACTTCACAAAAGACCAGAGCCAAGCTCCTAGTGACACAGTGGGGGCAGAGGAGGGAATCCAGGAGTACTGCCTGGAGGAGGCTCTGCAGCTGGGTATTGAGGTAGGAGTGAATTTTGCTAGGAGACCATTTACTTCAGACATAGGCGAGCCTGCCAAAGTCTTGAGGAAAAGTCGTTTCCGAGGTGGGAGTCACTGGGGTGGTGGGATTCCTAGGAACCCTGGGGATCCTGGGGTATGGGATCCTAGCTCTGGCTCCTGGCTCCAAGGATCAGTTAGTCAGCCACACAGGTCCCACTGTGTATCAACTTGATAGGTCATCTCCGTTTACTCATCCCTTAAATGGGGGTTACAGACATCCACGGGTGTGTGTTTGCGTGTGTGTGCATGTGCACACGTGTACAGAGAATGTGTTTCACAGATCTCAGCTTTATCTTGTTTGTAATTTAAACCAGGGCTTCCCCAGAGAACTCCAGTGTCTTACTCTTCCTTTAAGAGAGAGAGAGATAGTTACAGCCCCTTTGCTACCCAGGAAGGGTAACTGAAATGTGGCCAGGAGCCAGCACTGATTTTTTTATAAGTCCTGGGAACCCAAGTGTGGCATGGTTTGTTTTGAATGGTAACTTCTGCCTGATCTTTGACCACAAGGATTGCAAGGCTTTGGGGAACCTCTCTACCTCTCAATGACCACTTATCTGGTCAGCCTTCATTAGGTCACTTTTCGTGCCACGCCCGGGCAAGGCCTAGCGGTGGCATCTCTGTGGCCACCATGCTGAGCAGAGTAACGATCTACGGGAAGTAAGAAGGCAGTTTGGTTCGACATGACTGAGCTGGTGTCAGCTCAAACTTGGAGAGTCTGACCCCAAGTAGTTTATTTTAGACATATTCAAGCATAGCACCATTTGGTGAAAAATCCTGGTGATAGTTAAATCAGTCCCATGTGCGCAATAAAGCTTAAGACATGACTGCATGGACATGCTTTGTGAAGTGCACGTGACATCTTCCACAAAGATGGGTTCTGTAGAATGACTGGCTCAGGATAAGGGTCCTGGGGAGGCTCCACTGGTCCCGAGGTACCGCTGCCACCAGGCTATTAACCGCGTGTGCTCCCAGCCTTCTGGGCACATGGCATCTCTGCCTGAACCCTGTGCGTTCAACATTCCTGGTCCCCTTGGTTGCTTATCTCTGTGCACAAGGACCTCCTCCCACTGCCTAACAGCTTGAAGATGACACTATGGTCAGTTTCTGCTCTTGCAGGCCAGCTTCAGAAGAGGTGCAGTGATGAAGGAAGCAGTCTGTATTCTTAAGTGTTGATGTTAGGCAGAGCGTAGAGGACACCTGAAGGCCTCCTCTGGTCTGTACATGTAAACTCATCCTACATACCAGTGCACACTCTCGTGCGCATGCACACACACACACATCAGAAAAGAGAACCCTCCAGTGGTGGGGCCAGGGGGAGTTGGGGACTGCAGGGTCCTGGGAAAGGTTAAGTCTAGGAGGGAATTTAAGGAAGGCAGTCTTTGGAGGCAGAATCAAGGAGACCGCTCAGGGCTGTAAGAGAAGGCGAAGCTTGGGGTGGAGCCTGGTTCTGGCTGAGATGGAGACTGGGGAAGAGCCACAGCTGAGTTGAGTACTGTCAGTGTGGCTGTGTCTGGGTCTGGAGTACTCCAAGAGCAATTCTAGGCTGGCGGAAGGAAGATAGATTTAGGAAGAGGTGCCGTGGACAGGGGTGCAAGGGAGGAAATAGGTAAGGGAAAAGGAGGGGAGAGGAGAGGAAAGTAGGGGTAGCCCTGTGTTGGGACACCACACAGCTCCAGGGAAGGCGGTTCCATGTCTTTCGGGCCCACCAGTCAGGAAATCATACACCATCTGTGTCTTTTCTGGCTTGACAGGCCCTCGGGATTCTGGCCTGAGCTCTGCCTTCTTCCTGTCAAGTGGAAAACCAATAGCATCTACTTAACCTGAGACCAGCGGAGAAAGGGCACCGGCCTGGGCAAGCATCCCTGGGCTGGATTTGTTCATTCAGTCAATCTATTCATGCATGCATTTGTGTCCTCTTCCTGGGCTGTGCGTGGGTGGGCCCAGGAAGACTTGGTTTTGAGTGTCAGTTGTGCCTGTGGCCTCCTGTGTGACCTTGGGCTGTCACTCGACCTGCCTGGCTCATATCCCCCTCCGCATGTGGATCCTAGCAATCATCTTAGGAGAGAGCCGATGACCTGTGTGGATGTTGGCCGATGCTGAAGCCGTACCAGCTTGACCCCGTAAGTGGCCAGGAGCTGGGACAAGCCGTGTCTCCTTGGTGGGTGTTGGGCCTCCAGCTCTAGGCTGCACCTTGGGTAGTGAGCTCCCAAACCAGGATTCTGTCATCAGATGTTGGCTGGACACATCTGCTCTGGACAGAGTCATCTCTCTTAGAGACAGCCTCTGGGAGCCACCAGCTTCATGAGGGCAGGTTGGTGTTTGGCAACAAATAAAGGTGGAAGTTATCTCGAGATGAAGTCACCAGAAATTGGGAGGCAAATGCCAGGTGACAGTCCTAGGTAAGAGGCCAACCTCGTTCAGCCTCCAGCCCCCTTGATCTCCCTACAGTTCCTGCCAGCTGAGAGAGGGCTTCATCCAAGGCCAGGCAGAGTGGCCACAGTCCACATGAAGGCGGACACGTGCGGTATGACTTTGGGCAAGTGTCTGCCCCTGACTAAACCTCAGCCCCCATGGCTGCTATGTATGTGGGCAGTTACCCTCCGTTACTCAGTGAGGGTTAGCATAAATGATGCTTTCGTTGGCCAGAACTTCTGGTACCCTCCACGGAACATTCGATCCACTTAGATACCCTCAGAGGTCCGTCTGCTGGCTCACCCCTTCCCCATGTGAGGAAACAGGTGCCAGTTGTAGGGAAACGGGCTAACATTTTACTTCCGTGATCCAGCTCTCCAGCAAGTCCCTCTTGAACCCTAGATTGTTCCGGGTTCGTCTCTGGCTGCCTGGTAGACATGTGACAGCTTTTTGTTGCTCTTTGAGCCAAAGCCGGGGGCCCAGGTGAGAGGCCACGTGGCGTGTGCACTGCACAGCCTCTCAGAGCACAGGCGTTTGCTCACTTGAGAGGAAAGGCGATCTGAGATGGCTCAGTGAGGCCCGGAGCCCTGGGTCACATTCCGCAGATTTTTGGCCCCTGGCTTGGCCTTGGCAGTCACTGCCTCATTGTTCTACAGCTTGGCAGGGGCCGGGGGATCCTGGAATCCCCAGGGTCACAGAGCTAGGAGACTCCCCATATTACTCACAACGTGTACTTCTGGTCAGTCCCGCACTCCCGGTCTCCCTCCACGTGCCCTTTCCTGCATCTGACTCTGGGAGAAGCAGGTTTTTGTAGAAATGTGTGGTGTGAGACGGTTGGGTTTCTGCTGGAGTGTTACAGAGTGCAGGTTCCTTCAAGTCCTGCCCTGTAGAGACTCCCTGGTGACAACCAAAGCCGTGGAAGGAGAGCTACTGAGGTCTCAACCCTATTTCTTTATTCATTCATTCATTCATTCATTCATTCATTCATTCACTTACTTACTTATTTTTATTTTCAAGACAGTGTTTTTCTGTGTATCCCTGGCTGTCCTGGAGCTTGCTCTGTAGTCCAGGCTGGCCTTGAACTCATAGAGATCTGCCTGCTTCTGCCTCCCCGAGTGCTAAGGTCAAAAGCATGCACCACCACTGCCCGGTTTGAACCCAAAATTCTTATCTGTAGCTAACCGGACAAACAGCTTTGAGCCTCAATTTTCCTGCCTATAAAATGAGTTTCCCAAAAGCCTTAAGGACGGACAAGTGAGAAAGACCTGGCCCATCACGAAGGGCCTCCCCCTTCCCTGCTCGATCCCTTCCATCTGGAGTGTTCTTCTTGGGTGTTTGTTAGGCCGGCCTCTCCTCCTCTCCAGACTGGGGAACGCTGTCTGGCAGGTGCTACCGGGCTCGGCATGTCACTGGGTGACTGCCAGGGGCTTTGATATCAGGGGTAATGTGGACAGCCGCTGGGTGCGATCTGGAGAGCAGTGTGCACTGGCCCTACGTGGCTCTTACATGGAGACAGGGCTCATTCTACAGAGTGCCACTGGAAACGATAGTGTGGTGGCCTCAGGAAAGGATGCCACCTTAGGTCTAAATCCTAGCCTCACTGTTTATCCATGTGACCTGGGCAGGTTTTCAACCTCCTTGTGCCTCCGTTTCCTCATTTGTTCGATAGACTGACTTCAGCCTTTATATGATGGAGTTATGCTAAAGTTTATGGGATTAAGAGCGTGTTGAAGGACCCATGCAAGGACCTCGTGTTATTTTTGAAGTGGCGTGGGCCTGTTGTCATAGTCCTGGTACCTCAGTTGAGGTCCACATAGCTGTATGGAGGTGCGGCCTTCCTAAACAGCTGCCAGGCAGCTCAGTGGCATTTGCCCAGGGTCCCAGCTAGTTTGTGAAAGAGTACAGATTCGCACATAGCACGTCCCCCTTCCCCCACTCCAAACACCTGGAGGCTGGAGCTAGGCAAGGCAGGATGAGGGAAGGGGAACAGAGACAGGGACCAGGCAGGCAGATAGGCAGAACAAATACATGAATGGCCAGGACGGGGCAGCCTATGGGCCCATTCTGGAGCCTTCTGAGATGAAGATGGAACCTTCTCCTGAAGACAGCTCTCCAGCCTTCTCCCAGAGGTCCTCCTAAGGGCAGGGGACGGTGAACATGTCACCCTGAGGGATGCAGAGGGTGTTGGCCACATCAGCTGCTAAGCCTGTGGGAGCCTCTGGCTTCGTCTTCAAATTCATGCGCATTTTACATCGGGCTCACTCTCGTACCCAGTCTGTTGTCACAGGCTTTCCCCTGAGTAACAGCAGTGCCTGAGGAAGCCTCTCTGTGCTTATCTGTTTATCCTGGGGCTTTCTGTACACAGCTCCTCCACCATGTGACCCTGGGAGGGGGTGGGCTGCTGCAGCAGGGTGCTCAGCCAGCCGGTGGGAAGTCAGAAGATTCTGAGAGCATTTGGGCCCCTTTGCATCCCCTGGAAGGCTTCGCGGAGGGGTGCGGGAGGGAGAGGCCTACCCATGTTGCCCTGTGCCCTCAGTCAGAGACTGCTCTCGTCTATCTCCACACGGAAGGACAAGCCACATCAAAGGTGGTTAGTGTCTCAGACAGAAGACATTCACAGGAACTGCACTGGCCGGGAATGGCTGTCTTGCAGCCTCGCTTTTCATTTTTGACTTTATGTGCTGTAGAGTGTATAAGTGCCCCATAGAGGGGCTGGGGAGATAGCTTAGTCAGTGAAGTCCTTGCCCCACAAACATGAGCACCGGAGATCACTCCGTGGCACCGGCATGGAAAGCTGGGGAGACAGAGAGAGGAGGATTCCTGCTGGGTGGTGCCACAGGCCTTTAATCCCAGCACCTAGGAGGTAAGTGGATCTCTTGAGTTCAAGGCCAGCCTGGTCTACAGAGTAAGTTCCAAGACAGCCAAGGCTATAAAGAGAATCCCTGTCTCAGGAAAAAGAAAAAAAAAAAAAAAAGGAAGAAAGAAAAGCAGCAGAGGAGGATCCCTGGGCCTCCCTGGCCAGCTGGTATAGCCAAATCAGTGACCTGTAGATTCAGTGAGAGAGCCTGTCTTCAAAAACAAGGAGGCAAATTGTCAGTGACAACACCACTGTTGACTTCTGTCCTTTATAAGAACACACATAGATGCATCCACATGTACATTTGCATCCACTCCCAGAACTGTGGAAGTGAAGGACTGCCCGGGGATGCAGGAAGAACGGTGCTGGGGGCCAGTGTGCACATTGCAGCGTGCTAGGTGCCCTTGATGCACCCAGAAGATAGGAACACTTCTGGCCTCTGATGTGGCTGGTAGCAGGCTCGGAGGGTTGGAGAGTGACCAGATTTGCAGGATATCCGTTCTGACATAGTAGTGGTGTTAATTCCTGTCTCACTGCTGGCTAGAGATGGTGGAATCTTTAAGTGGTAGAATCTAGTGGGAGGTCATCAGGTCACGGGGAACCGCCTCCAGGAAGGATTATTTCTCAAGAGATTAAGTTGTTTATAAAAGCTCAAGTCTGACCCCTGAATGTCTGACTGTCAGGTCGTGGGATCTGCCCTCTTCCCAGGAGTGCCTGCCACTGTAATGTTAGCTACCAGGAGGTTCCTGCCAGTTCTAATCAAGCCCTTGTAGCTCCAAAACTTTGAGTTCAATAAAACTTTTCTTTATAAAGTTGTCCACACTCGGGCATTTTGGTATAGTAATAGAAAATGGGCTATGCAAACAATGTCTTAGGGCCCTGCAACGTGGGTTACACAAACATGAGACAGGACTCACCAGTTTTTGCGCTCATTCCCTTGAGATGTTAGGAAGGTCATCCATGATTCACAGGGACTTCAGGCTCTCTAGGGACTAGGACAGCGGCTCACCTAGCCTGAGTCAGGACCCCAGGAGTTAGGACTAGGACCAGGACACAAAGCTTGGGTCTGTAGACGCTTCAGGGCTCACTTACTTATCCAAACCCCACTGATGTCTCTGTGTATGGCTCATGGGAACCCAAGCCCAGGTCTGGCCCATGGGGGGGGGTGTTCATACTGCGGGGTGCTCATAAGCTTTCCCACAGGGTCAAGTGAAGATCATTCCCCCTGCCAGAAAGCTCTGATCCACGTCAGCCTTGTTCTTGGACCTAAAAAGGCTAGTGTGATGGGGAAGCCTGAATCTTCCTCTAGCGGCAGCAAAGAAGTAATAAGGGGTGGGGGCACTGGATGGCCTTTTGCTCAGAATTAGGTGCATATTGGGGGCATTCTCAGGTCAGCCCTGGACATGAGAGCTACCCTATTCAAGAGCTCTGCATGGAGGTTCAGAGAAAACCTGGCTCTTAGTGTATCCAGAGTCTCACTTTGTTCTCTTTTCTGGCCACTCAGACTGCCATCTTAGGCTTATGTGGGATGTTGGAGACAGCAGAAAAGACCATTCCCCTACTAAAAGGATGTAGAAAAGTGCCTGGTAGTGCAGGATTGAAGCTGGGGTCTTGTGGTTTGAATGAGAAATGTCCTGCATAGTCTCATGTACTTGAACATCTGGTTCCCAGTTGGTGCTGCTTTTGGGGAGGTTCAGGTGTATGTTCTTACTGGAGGAAGTGCATCACTGAGGGCAGGCTTTCAAATTATACCGTCTCACCCTATTTCTAGTTCTCTCTCTGTTATGTGCTTGTGGTAAGGGATGTAGGTGCCCAGCTTCCTGTTCCGGCTGCCGTGTTGTTCCTGCCGTTTTCGACTCTACCCATGTGAGCTCATAAGCCAAAATAAACTGTTTTCTAAAAGTCTTTTGGGCATGGTGTTTTATCCCAGCAACAGGAAAGTCAGTAATGCGGGTCTCCTTATGGATCCGGAATCTTTTCCCTTCAGAGTTCCTCAGTCTTGCCCTTCCAAAGGGCAATCCTAGCAACTGAAGCAGGACGGCATGATAGAGAGAAAGTATACTGTGAAGTATTGAGTACTAGAATGGTCACTTGTGAGCTAGGTGGCCAGTAGCAAAGTAACATTTGTGCCCTCTACTCTGCTTGCCCATCTATAAAATCGGTCAAGTGGCCAGGAGGAGAAAGTGACCAGGCCCTTATTTTCTGTTACAGCCTGTGACCTCTTGAGGCTGGTATGCAGGATGGCAGGACAGCCCAGCCACATGCCCCATGGAGGGAGTCCGAGCAACCTTTGCCACGTGCTGGGGCCTGCACCCCCTCCAGACCCACAGGTAAGCCCATTCTCTTATCTCCCAGAACACTAAGGGCCTTCCCCAACCCCATACTCCCTGTAGGGAGCTCTATAGCACACCCGTACAGAACACCTCCTTAGCTGTTCCCAGGGCTTGGGTGCTTTGTACCTCAAGCCCTGTACTTAATTCAAAGATGCTTGGTCCTCATTAAGGAGCAGCTTCATGTCTGCAGCTCTATACAAGGAGGAGAGGGACTCTGGAATGGACAGAAACTTCTGTATCCTGGGCCCCTGTGAGCCTCTATTTTGGTCTGAACTGTGTTTGGCTCTCTTCATTCTTGTGGTCTAGAGATTGTCTCCTTGTGCCTGGCCCACCCTGGTTCTTGATGCCTTGGAGGGCCCAGCTGCCTTCGGTACTGCTCTGGGGTGGCTCTGAGTGCCACGAGCACTCACTGCCCTTGCACACTCTATTCCCTGACCTAGAGTGTCCTTCTCAGTCTCCTGCCAAGCCACACGGCCAGATACCACTCTCCGAGGAGACTTCCTGACCCTCCCCCGCCCCCGTGTGTGTTCTTCATACCCACATGCATCCATCCTACACCTGTGTGCCCCACATGCTGCTGGCCTTGGGATGTTCACTCCTGCAGGGGTCTTTCCTGCTTACTAGGTAGAGGACCTAGAATGACTCTGTGCAGCTGACTCAGCAAATTATATCTCTATTTCAAATTACATCCTGTATGTGTAGTATGCTGCCTGGGGAGTGGCTGTGTGGGGCAGGACCAGGTCAGCTGTCACGGGGCACACAGCCTCCTGGGATAGAAACATAAAAATATCCAACAGAAGGAACCCCAGGGCTCCAGAGCCCCAGCAGAGGCCCTGATGCTGCCGAGAGGTCCAGGCCCCTGTAAGGAAAGGGCAGGCACTGCCCTAAAGAGCAGCAAGCTTGGTGTCTGCACCAGATCCTTTAGAATCCTGTGAGCAGGGTCAGCTTTTTACCCAAAGGCTTGTGAGACCTAAATCAGAGGGAGACAACCCTCTTCCTGCTCCACGGGAGACTGTCACGGCTTCTAACATCCTAGTTCCTGGTGGAGGACTAAGGATCTGGATCTGCCCATTGTGCAAATTTTAAGTTGCATAGACAGCTGCTCAGGGAGGCAGGTGGGTCAAAAATGTGTATGTGCTTGCAGTCTTACTGTGCTGTGATCTATGGCGTAGGGCTGTGTTAGCCCAAGAGAGGGTCCTACTGCAGACCTACACAAAGATGACACCTGAGCTCTTGGCCAGTGTGTGCAGGTATGTGGACTGTCCCAGAACCGCTCTGTCATTTGTGTTGGATGCAGTGCTGGCTGGGATGCAGTGGTCCCTCTCCAGGTAGAATCTGGGGAGTAGAGCTCCAGAGCTGGGCCCGGACATGCTGCTGATGTCTGGGGCAGCAGGGCCTGCTTAGGTAATGTAGCCATTTGTCACGTTAAGTCATTCACTAACAATCGAATCCCCCTTGATTAATCTCCCAGAATTAGCCAGTTGCATTTCGAGCAATTAGGGTTAATTACAGGCTCATTTGGCAGAGGAGAGAGGCCTGTAATTATTTCTCATGTGAGGCGAGGCGAGGCGAGGCGAGGAAGCAGCGGTGACAGTGTCCTCGGCAGCTTGTCGCACATGTTGGAGTGGGTGATGACATAGTTAAGTGTAATTAGATGCAATCACTCAGCGTCGGCTGCTCTGGGCAGTGGCTGTCAGGCAAGGATGCCCTTAGTCCCACCTGCACCTGGCCAGGCTTGAAAACTTGGGTGCATGGCTGAGCATGCTATGCCAGCTCCAGGCTGGAAGAGGATGGAGGCCGGCCAGGTACATGCCCTGTCCTCACAAAGTGCCTGTGCCCTGGCTCCATATGGGGAATGTGGCTCAAGCCTCTTCATGTCAGCACCTGAAGTGTTTGGGATGGCAGGAGGCATGTGACCCAGCAGGCCGTCCTTGGGGCAAGGAGTGAGGTCCCACCTGCTCTGAGGTGGAGTACACAGCATCTCAGCCTTAGTTTTTTCATCTGTAGAGTGGGGGTAATGGTGGTGCTTCCATCCTGAGATGTCTGTCAAGTCCAAATAAAATGATGTGTTTTCAGCATCCAGCCTGACACCCAACACCTTGGGTATCAAGGAAACGCCATGTGTAGACTTACTTATTTATTTACTTATTTGTTTGTTTTTCAAGATAGGGTTTCTCTGTATAGCCCTGGCTGTCCTGGAACTCACTCTGTAGACCAGGCTGGCCTTGAACTCACTGGATCTACCTGCTTCTGCCTCCTGAGTGCTGGGATTAAAGGCATATGCCACCACACCCAGCTGTAGGCTTTATTTTTATAATTGAAAAATTATTACAAATTATTTCAAAGCCAAAGCTCTCACAGTTCATTTTACCCTCTTGAGGCAGAAAGGGCAGGTGCTCCTTACAGTCCACCCGTGGTTTTGCTAATATTCCAGGCCCAAAGCTAGTGGTTTCACAGAGTCCAACAGAACCAACAGTGCATAGAAATCTGTTTGCTGAATCCTGCCGTTGGCCTGTGAGGTTCCCATAATGTTGAGGAAGGCTAGACTTTAATATATGTCCGGCGAATGGACATACAGAGTCAAGAAGGTGAAACCCACGAAGAACGATGGAGATTGTGTAGAATGGGAAAGGTTTTCTTGTATGAGAAGTCCCTGCTGACATGTCTTCAGGAACCTGCCTGGGCAAGCTGAGGTTACTTCTATTTGGAGAGAGGCGTGTGCATACGTTGCAGGGGTTTGGGGGGCAGCTGTCAATGGGTGTGTGCTTCACACGACAAAATCTATATGCAAACCTTCCTAAAGATATGGTGGACGGTAAGATTTAATGAACAAATGTTGATGGTTATTGAAACTCAAGAAGCTGGGAAGATGGCTCAGTCAATAGGGTGCCTGCCATGCAAACAGGACCTGAATTCAGATGTTTAGCATTTACATAAAAGCAGTACATGGTGGCATGCTTCTGTAACCCGGCGCCAGGAAAGGGGGAGACATGTGGGTCTCTGGGGCTGAATTTGGTGAGCTCTGGCTTCAGTGAGAGACCCTGTCTCAAAAAGAAAAGTAGAGAATGATTGAAGAAGACAGTGGACATTGACCTGTACCCCTCACGTGCACAAACACACACACAAACAACATACATGCATATACACACACACCCACGCACACAAATTTGAACAATGTTGGCTACTGATTGTAAATTTAGAAAATGATTGTTTCAGGCCTTTATCTGAGTATTGGCCCTTGGGACTCAGCCTGCTGTGAGGCCCCTCTACAAACAGATAAAACAGACACTGGCTCGGCGAAAAGCAGAGAATGGGGTAGCTGATTCTGTTCCATGGACGACCATGAGTCAGAGACAGAACAGAGAGAATATTCATAGGCTCTAGACCTGCAGGTGGGCCAAGCAGGTTAGAACTGGTGCTCAACACACACACACACACAAACCCCAACACACACCTTAAGCCAAGAGCAAAGAACCAGTGTTTGATCACTTGAATTGAGACCATAGCAAAGGAGCTCATTGTGGTTTTAGAAAGATTCCTGGGGGCCGAGGCCTGAAGCTCAAGGAGGGTAAAACTGGGGCAGAGCAGTGTCTACAGAGACGTGCCCTCGGTACTGGGATGAAGGTGGGGAAGGACCTCCAGGCTTCACCTTCCAGCTCACACCTGGCAGGCTCCCGTCTCACTAGGGTACCAAGATTATCTCGGGGAGGGGGTTACTGTGTTTGGATGTTCAGAGCCTCTCGTAGTGGTGTCTCTATGCTACAAGCAATTCCTTAGTGTGTCTGTGAGCTGATAGTCCATGAAGCCTGCAGGAGACTTCCGAGCTGGGGTGATACCAATGAAGAATCATGCTAACTCTGATCACTGAGTCTTCTGCCTCAGAGAAGGAGTAGCCAGTGCTCCATTTCAGAGGGAGGTGAACTGCTGTCTTGATCTCCAGGGCAGTCAGAAAGAAAGGTTGGTTTGGGGTTTGAAATCAGCCACTCTGCTGATCGAGGCTGGCCTTGAAAGGTGTCTGACAATGTGGACTCTTTGTAAAGTGAGCCCTTTTGTGCAATGCATGTTTAAAACATTCTGCTTCATAGAAGCCCAATACCCTGTAAGTTCCCTGTACACATGATGTCAGATGTCTTTAAAGGTGAAGTTCGTTTACAGGAAATGTCATGCTGATGAAGTGTGCTTCTTAAAATCATAGAAACAGTTGCCTTAAAATTAATGATGCATCACCAGTGTGAGGGAGAACAGGCCCATCCAGTGTAAAGACGATTAAAATTCAGGTCAGAAGTCTGACTTAGTCAGGCTAAATTTTTTAATGAGATTTCAGAAAATTAATTGGGCGAATGCATTTTTATCCTTCCAATGCGTAATTTTATGTTCCTGTTTAGGGAGTGAGCATAGGGGAGAAAAGGGTTTGTCGATGGCCGAGGCATAGTGTGGTTCAAACATTTTAAACTCAAATTAGCAAAGGGGTGGGGGGATGCGTGGGGGGGCCGGTATTTGTGGCCTAATTTGATCTGACTTGGAAAAGAAAGCCTGGCTTTCTCGGGGTTTTCTGGGGGTGAGATGAGTGTCCTGGGGGTGTCTTCTCCCATTATCCGCTATCTGTCCTGCCTGGGCCTCAGAAAACTAGTGACATTTCTAGGAAGGATGCAGTGGGGGACCGTTGCCAGGGACCTCAGCTGTCCCCTGGCTCCTGTACACCAGGTGCCTCCTGCCGTCTGTAGTCATGCTCACAGAGACTGTTCCATCCTCTTCCTGATCCACACCATCCTCCCTTTGCAGCTTGGGTCCAAGGAGGCAATGTGTGGGGGACTGTTACAGGGTAAGCAGCCCAGGGTCAACTCCATGTCTCCTCTGTCTTTGAGGGCCATCCCTGCCTGATGGAGCCAGGCATGACTCAGTGTGGCCCCGGTGAATGGATGACAGGCTCAGGGTCTCTCCAGTGCACAGCAAAGTGGATCACAGGGATGGTAACATCAGTTGGGAAACAGGCCTGGCGAGGCAAGGCAACAGACAGACCTGGCCTGGAGGGTAAGGAGACCCTACACCTCCCTCTCTCCTCGGAGTTAACTCAGGGTCAGGGCTCTGATGCTCAAGAGCCCGTGTGTCACAGGATGCCCTGTCCTTGAGCAGAGGCTGCTCCAGGCGTACCTGTCCGGCAGTTTGCTGCCAGCCTCGCCCTGGTGGACTTGACATGGCCCCGATGCACAGTGCTGCCCAAGCTTCAATACAAGAAACTATTTTTCTAGTAAGGATGAGTGGAATGTGACAGGAAATGCAAATCTGGGCCATCCATATGCAGATGTGAGCTAGGACCTCAGCCTCAGTGACTTTTACACCCTCCCACCCACTTTATATCCATTAGACTTTGGAGCCGGTGTAGAATTGGGCCCTGTGGCCTCCTGGGCTGGCCAGACTGTCACTGGGGCCTTCAGTCAGCAGTCTGTCGTCTACCCAGCCTAGTGAGAAGAAGGTCTGTGTTCACAGACCGAGTAGCCTCGATGATCACCCCCCTCTGTACCCTTCCTGGTGTCAGGGGAATGCGGAGGCCCAACCGAGGAGGGCCTCACCCAGGACCTCCTGGGTCAGACAAGGAATCGAAGTTCCTGCTCTAAGGCAAGGCCTAGGTGGGCAGAAAGAGTCCTGTCTGGAGGCACTCAAAGCAGCCCTCTCCGCGGGTCTGCTTCCATCCAAGGCCCAGGAGCCACCTTGGTTCTTTCTAAGCCTGACTCCAGCTCTGCTCCCACAGTGCAGTGCAGCTTGACCCTGCTGGGGCCTTGGAGGAGAAGCAGAGAGTGGGAGCTGGTTCTGCCGCAGCCCACCAGCCCTCACTTTCCAGCACTGGGAGAGCAGCGGAGCTCCACTCGGGGTCTCTCTGAGGGTTTGACACTGAGGTGGCGGCTGCACCGTGACAGATCTGGAGAGTGCTGGGGGAGGCTTGTGCTTTTAAGTGGGCACTTGGTGGGTAGGTAGGGTACTGGTGATTCCTAGAGTTTGCCTGACAGACATCATCTTCCTCTGGCTTGAGTCTGCAGTCAGGGATCTGTCCAGACCACCCTCGGTGGGTACTCAAGAGTTCAGAGTCAAATCAGCCAAACAGTGACCTCGCTGAGGGAACGGGGCAGTGTAAGCATTGGCTGGCAGGATGGCATCCAGAGCCTCCTTGGTCAGGTCCCTCTGTTCCAGCATGGCTTTCAGTGTTAGCTCTACAGTCTCCACAAAGTCTGGTTTTTTCGTGTCACTGTGATGGGCACAGGTTGTCCAAAGAAGCTTAGGTGTAAGCTTGTGTCCCCTTCCTGATGGGGAATGGCTGTGCCCACTAAGGGTGATGGAAAGCATCAGGACAAGGACTTGTGGTGGGAAGAGGTGGTGAGCCTGGATCTGTGTCCTGCCTGTCTTGTTCTGATGCCTGTCACACACTCTACTTGACAGGCCCGTTACTGGGGATGGCAAGTGATATCCCTTCTTTCTTAGAAGGTGCTATTGGTGTGCTGGGCTCCTAGCAGTCTAGTCCCAGGCTTCCCTCTCAGCCTACCTGATCACCAATGCTTCTGTCTCCTACAGAGGCACCCCAACACCCTGTCTTTTCGCTGCTCGCTGGCAGACTTCCAAATTGAGAAGAAGATTGGCCGGGGGCAGTTCAGTGAGGTTTATAAGGCCACCTGCCTGCTGGACAGGAAGACAGTGGCTCTGAAGAAGGTGCAGGTGAGTTCAGGGCCGTGAGTCCACGTGGCTTCACTGTGACCCTACCTCCTAGGGGACTCAAATTCAGCCCACTGTAAAACAAAAGGAAAAGGAAAGTGTGCACATATTAGGCACCTCCTGTGTACAGGGGTGTGCTCGGACATGGAGCCCCTGACAGTAGCCTTGTAGGCTGGAATAATTGTCCCGTTTTTCAGATGAGGAAAACAGTAGAAACTCACTAACCATCCAGGCCAGAGGGAGCTTAGGGAAAAGCAGGGTACACCCCTTCTGGCCCTCAACATCAGCTCTGGCTCAAAGGGTCCAACCTGCCTCCTATGACGTTTCTAAATGGAGGGAAAGGAATACAGCAGCAAAGTCAGGCTGGGCAGCACACAGCATGTGCCTGGAAATCCTCCCCACCTGCAGCTCCTGCCACCCAGGCTGCCTAAGCCCCTATTCTGCTGGTTTTCCTGCTGGGTAAGGTGAGCAGGACTCCTTGGGCCTGGGAGTCCCTGGACAGGAAGGGTTGCCTAACCAGGAAGGCATTCATGGGCAAGGACGGGAAGATGCTGGGCTGCACAGTGTCAGCATTGCCCTGTGACCCTCACATTCTCTCCAGGGCACTGGGGCATCAGGCTCCTGCAGTTGAGACACTGTCTGCTCTTGTCTTCCCAGAGGGCATTCTGGGCCATCTTACTTCCTTTGCACGATGGCCGCTGTGCCGGGACATTGGCAATGGCTGCCTTTGGTCTGCCCTTACAAGTCTTATGCTTCAGGTCCCTGCTGAAGGAGCACTGGCAACATGCCACTTACCAGGGTGTGACCTCAGCAAGCCCCAGAGGCTGTGGGCCTCAGTCCCTGCTCTGTGAGTTAGAACAGTGACTCTTGCCACACAGGAGGCATCACAGGACCCAAGTGAACCTGGTAACATTGACTTGTGCTGTTGGTGAGACTGGAGATTCTCACTCCTCTGGGTCCCTGGCAAGGAGCAGGATGAGCAGGGGCTCGAATCATGTTCGTTGACACTGGTTTAACTCTTCTTTTTCTGGCTTCCTCTTGCCCTAGATCTTTGAGATGATGGATGCCAAAGCCAGGCAGGACTGTGTCAAGGAAATTGGTCTCCTAAAGGTGAGTCTCGGTTAAACCAGCTGTCCGGCTTACTGCAGGTCAAACACCCTGGGCCTTTCAGGATAGCACAGTGGGTGGCATGCATGTCTGCCATTGTCCCCCTTCCCTAAGCATTTCCATGTTGATTTCCCGGGAGCCAGAGATAGAACTTTACAGACTAGACTTGGGCCCCAGTCAGGAAGCTGGGAAAGGAGGAAAACCTTGGGTTGTTAGTCCTAATGTCTTCCTTTCTAAGCTATGTGACCTTTCTCAAGTGACTTAACCTTCAGGAGCTTCTGTTTGCCCATCATCTAAATGGCATGAGTTGAGATTAAAATGAGACAGGGATGGGGAGATAGTTCAGTTGGTAGAATGATTGCCTTGAAGCATGAAGAAATGAGTTTAATCCCTAGAACCCATGTTTTGTTGTTTTTTGTTTTTATTTTTGAGACGGGGGTTTCTTTACATAGCTCTGGCTGATGTAGAACTCACTATGTAGCCCTGGCTGGCCTTGAACTCAGATCCACCTGCCTCTGCCTCAGGAGTGTTGAGATTAAAGGTGTGCATCGCCGTGCTCAGCCACCATGTTTGTTTGTTTATTTGATTCCTAAAAAGGCCAAGCAAGGTATTGCATGCTCTAGCTTCAGCACCAAGGAGGTGTAGATGCTAGTCTCTGGGCTCACTATTCAGCTAAGCTAGCAAGCTAGAGACCAGTAAGAGATCCTGTCTCAAAAAATCAAGGTGGGACCGGCAAAGAAGGCTGAATCAGTAAAGAAAACATTTGGCATGTAAGCCACCTGAGTTCAATCCCCACAACCATGTAAAAATGATGATTATCCTCTGACCCTCACACAAGTACCATGGCATGCACACACTCACACGTCATACACACACAATAGCAGTGAGTAAAAATTGTAGGGTTAGAGAGATGGTTCAGCGATCAAGAGCACTGGCTGCTCTTCCAGAGGACTGGGGTTCAATTCCCAGAGCCCACATGGCAGCTCACAACTGTCTGTAACTCCAGTTCCAGAGGATCTGGCACCCTCGCACAGACACATGCAGGAAAAACATCAATGTACATAAAATAATAATAAAATAACTTTAAAATTGTAATATTCTCTGACAGCAGCTGAAGCTGGGGTTAGCTCCTAATAACCTCACAAAACAATTCAGGAGACAGAGGAAAGTTTGAACAAGGTGCTGGGAAATCTGGAGGTGCCTCATGCCACACACACATGGTTGTAAAATGGATTAGTCTGAAAATAAAATGAAAGACCAAAGTCACGAACATTTGTGTAATTTGAGCGTATTTAAAAAGTTAAAGCTAAGCCAGGTGTGGTGTTATCCATCTATAATTTCAACAGAGAGGAGAATAAGGCAGGAAATGTCAGTTAAAGGCCAGCCTGGGCCACATAGTGAATACCAGGCCAGCCTGGGCTAAGCTATAGAATGACATCCCCCAAAGAACGAACAAAACACAAGCTAAGGCTGTACTCAAAAGTTTGTAGAAGAGAACTGAAGGGACTCATTGTAGCTAGAGGACACAGAGGTATTCCGGAATACAAAGGGCATTTGGATAAAAGAAGGCCAGAATCTGTCATAGCCGTCACACGAAGATGAAAATGCAAGTCAGAGGTGGGAGACAACAGCAACATACCTTATCACGTCATTGACAAAGGTCTTGTGTATATCAAGGATCAATACTAATAAGTGCGTAATCCAGGGTCTAATCCAGTCTGACTCGGCGTTTTCAGAGCTCCGGGGTATTCGGGTCCCTGCCCCCACCTGACCCCAGCGCCCAGTCCCGTAGGCTCCCAGCACCTGCTGTCTTGCTGTCATTCGTCAGCCACCGTGGCCTCTTTTCAGGCCCTGGGATGTGCAGGCCTTTCCTACCACAGGACCTTTGTCCAAGCCATACCCACTCAGACCTCTGGCCTCAGTAATTCTCATTAGACCTGCGAAAGCCCAGACCAACTGGGCTCAAAGACCTCTGGAGCCTTTAGAAAACATGTGCCAGTCAGCCCCTGGCCATCAGCTGGTGGATGAGCAGTGCCAACCATGAGTGGTATTGGGAGCCCTCTCTTGCTCCCCAAGACCCTTGTAGGTATAGTGTCCAAGGGAAGGTCCTCTCTGTGGGGTAGAGCTGATTCTGACCACCCTGCCTGGCCTCCACTTACTTCCTCAGTATGGAGTTTAGGTTTTTAGCTTTCCAAGGGATGGCTAAGACACTGAGAACAGAAGAGCAGAAGGAATCCTGTGACCCTTTGAGCTGGCCTGGGTAGAGGGTTGCAGGGTGTGCGTACGGGGCAGGCACTGGGGTCATGCGGCTCATCACTGGGGACCACCCCTCCCCCCTTTTCTGGTGCAGCAACTGAACCATCCCAACATCATCAAGTATCTGGACTCGTTCATCGAAGACAATGAGCTGAACATTGTGCTGGAGTTGGCTGATGCGGGCGACCTCTCACAGATGATCAAGGTCAGGGACTAGGGGCGGGGCAGCTGCGCTCAGCCTTCAGTGAGCGGTGGGGGCGAGGGGACATTGTGTGGAGGCTCCTCCATGTTCAAGCCTTGGCCGGCCTCTAACCTCAGCACCTGTGTGGTACCCTTGTCTTCCTGTTAGGTTCAGGGGGTACACAGAGCAAGGCGGAATGATTCCTAGACAGGCTGGTGACTGGGTAAGGGCTATGGTACACAGACAGGACCTTTGGGTCAGCCACACTACTCCAGCCCAGAGCGCATGGGGGCACTTTTCTCTGCAGAAAGAACAGGAACAGATAGTGAACACCTCCAAAGGTCTGGCCCCAGTTTCTGTTTTAGGGTTGCTGTCGCTGTGATGAACTACCATGACGAAAGGCAAACTGAACATGGAAAGTTTATGTAGTTTATGCTTCCACATCACTGTCAGGGCAGGAACTCAAGCAGGCCGGACGGAGCTGAGGCAGAGGCCATGGAGAGGTGCTTACTGGCTTGCTCTTCATGGCCTGCTCGGCCTGCTTTCTTACAGAATCCATGGCCAGCCCAGGGGTGGCCCCACCCGCATGAGCTGGGCCCTCCCACATCAATCAGTAATTAAGAAAATGCCCTACAGGCTTGCCTACAGCTGGCTCTTTTAGAGGCATTTTCTTAATCGAGATTCCTTCCTCTCAGATGACTCCAGCTTGTGTCAGAGTGACGTAAAACTACCCTGCACAATTGACCCCTTGTCAGCTTGACAATCAGGCACATCACTGTTGAGCCTACAGCCTTTCCTTTCTTGTTCATTCCCAAGGTCACACATTAATATCAGCACCACAATATAAAACATTTTACATCCCACAGTCTTAACAAATCCAAACACTTTAAAATACAGTCTCTTTAACAATTCCAAGTCTCTTAGAAAGTTTAAAGCCTTTCAACTGTGGGCTCCTGTAAAATAAAGAGTAAGTAAAATATACTTCCTTACTTCAAGGCGGGGGGGTGGGGAGGTGGGACGGGGGCTGGGGGGAGAGGACCAGGGCGCACTCTTCGCAAAACCAAACCCCAGCTGTATGAATAACTCAGTACAACCTCTGGGATCCGCTCACAATCTTCTGGGCTCCTCCCTTGGGTCACTTCTGCTCCGCCCTCTGCATCACTTCTAGGCTCTGGCTGGCCCCCCTCTACCCCTGCTGCCGCCCTTGGCCAACCTCCCATGGTAGCATCTCAAACGCTGGAGTCTTCTACAGCTGGGCTGCACCTTCACCAACGGCCTGGCCTGACCTGGCCTCTGACAGTGCCAAGCCTTAGGCATTCTCCATGGCCTTCAAAACCACCAGAGTGGTTCTTACACTACTAAGTTCGGCTGCCAGCACAAGGTACAACCTTGGCCGCTTCTGAACACCTTTCCTGGGTGCTGACCTTCAGGAAACACTTCCCAGAAGATTTCCCTCTGCGACGCTGGTCTCTTCCTAATCACCAATGAGTTCTCAGCGACAGCAGACGAGCAAAGCAGGGGTGTAGCGCTGGTGGTTCCGGTCTCTTGTTAATCACAGCCACTTTTTTCTTTTAGCCCCAGCTAAACAGAACCACAGATTCTTAATTCAAAATATGCAGCGACCCATTAAGTGACATGTCCTACGGTTCCAGCTGCCATGTTCTATACTAGGGGAAACCGAGGCCCAGAAAGGCTGTCTTGTCTGAGAACACCCACTACATGGGAACTCAGACTGTGTTTACCTGGCCTGGCACCGGTTAGTCCACACGATCCTCGCACCCTCTGGACAGGGGGAGTCTTCCACGCCTGCTCAGTGAGGGACTGAGCAGCTGTAAGCCCTATTAAACTCGGTGCCATTCTCTTATATTTCTTAAACTGTCTTGTCCTTGTCCCAGGACTCAGGAGTGGAACTACCATGGGTTGGTTTCAGGGACACAACAGCTCCATGGGGGAGTGCCACCATCCGCTACTGCCATGCTAAAGCACTGAGTCTTCAGCCAAAGGCAGCACAGCCTGTCGATGGAAAAGCCGTAACCCACAGCCTTCAATCCTTGCTTCTCCCTCAAGGCCCTCATGTCCCTGCTGGCATGGGTCCCCAGCCCCTAAAGTGGACCCCCATCTGCCTCCCCTGAACCTAGTCTGTGTGTCCTAAGCAGGCCATGCTCAAGCCTCACACTGAGCTCCCAACTGTATCTGGATTCTGCCTTCCCAGCAGGCACCGGGGACTGAGCAATTGTTTATCAGTTGCTCTTCAGAAATTCGGCCCCTAGGAATATGGTGTCGCTGGGAAGCGGCATTACTGAGCCGTTATCGCCTGCTTTTATATTTCCGCTGACATATGAATGCATTTGCAGGGGTGTTAATCTCCACGAGGATCCCTGGTGGGAGCAGACGTGATACATCATGTCTTAGGCCCCTTCACTCTGTTCTTCTTCACTTGCCATCTCCCCTACACATATCCTGAGTATTCACGGAGCTCTCCGCCATCTCTCCATATGCCAGCCCCCACCTCCGGATTGCTAGTGGTGCCCCAGCGCTTGAGTTCTATCAGGAAAGCAGGCTCCAGAGTGAGCCAAGGTCAGAGCCTGTGGAAACAGGGGACTTCCTGGAGGAGGTGATCCCTGAGCTTAGTTGAGTCCAGAGCAGGCAGGGAGGGAGAACAGGAGGGAAGAGCTGGGTAAGCACCCAGGAGGGTGAGATGCACTGTGGTCCACCAGGAGCACCAGGTGAGGTGGTAATCACGCTGAGTTTCTCAGTTCTGGCTCAGGATTGGGGACTGGACCAGACTGACAGGATCTGCGAAGACTCCTGGAAGGAGCAGATTCAGTGAGCCTTGTGTTTGGAAGAGGGCTGGTTGGGGATGGCGCAGGGGCAGAGAAGTGGAGCCTCTTCCTTACCCTCCACAGACCCTGTAGTTCATGGATCTCAACCCCCCCTCCCCCGGACCCCTCAACCTGTGGAATAGAGTTGGGAGACAGACAGCACTGGGCAGGGGCCGGCGCTAGGCAAATGCTCCCGTTCCTGAGCTCTAGTGTCTACCTTTCCCCGTGACCTTTTCGGAGAGGATTCTGGGAAAGGGCTGTGGGCCAGGCCAACTCCTTCAGACTAAAGCAGACGGACTGGGTAGGCAGCCAACTAGCTTGGTAGCCAGCCTCTCGCTACATGCCCTGGACTAGTTTTGGCTCAGGGTTCAGGTGGGTCAGGCTCCACAAAGAACGAACTTTGGGAAGTGTGAAGGCTGTTCCTGCCCTAGCCTCACCCTCCATCCTTCCTGGCAGATGTTTCTCCTCTCCTCTCTGCCTAAAACAGCTGTCAGCACAGGCTTCTTCACAGGCACTCATAAGGTTGCAGCTCCAGCCAGCAGGGGAGTCGGGGCCCTAGCTGGACACTTAGCAGTCCCCTGCACCCAGTTTCCTCATATCCAGCACAGTGCCTGGAGCCTGATAGGATTGGTTGCCACAGCCCTTCCCGCTCTTCTCTAGGTATCCAGGGGAACCCAGCCTTTGCAACCCTAAGCCTGGGTCATACCACAGTGTTCCCCCCTGGCTTTAGAGGTCACTGGTCAGCAGGGCCTGTGTCCTGGGGGCTTGCAGCCTCGGGGACCACTCAGCCACTGTGGTGGCATTATTTACAGGGCTGGTGAAGCCAGAGCCACCACTGTCTGAAACCCACCAGAGACTCTGCGCCTTCCTACTAAATGTCAGCCGGCACTTATAGAATATGACATTTAGAAAATCACCACTCTCGGCTGCACACATCCCCACGTAAACACTATAATGAGGACCAAATAACATTATGGTATAAATAACAGCCCACCCAGCCTGGCCCAGAGGCCTGGGGGTGGCCCAGAGCAAAGGTCTTCCGGGAGATCAGAAGAGCTAGCCCTCCAGGTCCTCCTGGAAGGCCCCCAGGAGAGCCACAGAGGGGTTTTACTTCAGGCCAGTAGCTGGCAACTGTCTCGGCCCTGCATCTGGAGGTACCCAGCTCTGGATCCTAGCCTCAGTGCCCCTGCTGCTTAGCCATGGGCCTATTCCTGAGCCTCTCTAGGCATGGCCCCTGTCACACGTTCCCAGCATCATTAGATGTGCTGAGCTCAGAAGGCCTAACTGTCCTCCACTCTGTAGCCCTCAGTGCCTTCATGCTTCTTGCTGAGGGCCTAGCAGCATAGCATGACTGTGCTCGGCCTGTTCCCTCCCCAGGTTGGGCACGCGCCCTAGTAGTTCCTGGATTCTTACACCAGAATAGCTGCTTGGCAGTGGGCCACAGTGCTGCCTCTTGCCACTAGAACCACAGCTTGGTGACCAGGTAACTGGCGTGCCAGCCATTGCCCTGCACCTCCGTACAGGACTGGTGCCCAGGAGCTCACACACTCCAACACACACATGCTGTTAGCTCAGCTGTGCCTTGGGATGTGTTCCTGCACTATCCTTCCAGAACCTTCTATTTCAGTACAGCCTCGGAGAGTTGGTTTTTGGCTTTTTTCCCCCCAGAGGATTGAATGGGTGTTTTTTGCCATTGGGGGAGGGCGGCGTTTACTAGGTGTCCTGGCTAATTTTATGTCAACTTGACACAGGCCAAAGAAATCTGAGAGGAGGGAACCTCAACCGAGAAAATATAGTTGTAAGATTCTGCCACTGGCAGGCAAGACTGTAAGGCATTTTCTTAATTAGCGATTGATGGGGGGTGCCACTCTTGGGCTGGGTTCTATAAGAAAGCAGATTGAGCGGACCGTGAGGAGCAAGCCAGTAAGCAATACCCTCCATGGCCTCTGCATCGGCTCCGGCCTCCAGGTTCCTGCCTGACTGCCTTCCATGACACACTGTGATATGAAAGTGGTAGATAAAATAAGCCTTTTCTTCCCTGGGCAAGGAGGTAGATTAATGCCTACTGAAACCGAGGGTCTATTTGAGAACGTTAAGCCCATCTCTTCAAGGGTTAACAGTCACATGACACAGAGACTTGATGGCTCTGAGGACATGGGAACAACACTGGCTATCTCTCAGGCATGGCTAGAATGCCCTCTTCCCACACCTGGCCAGGGCCAGGGTGAGAGTCCTTACCCTCCCCGGCCCCCTGTGAACATAGTCTCTTCCATGGGTATCCTCCTGGGCCAGGCTCTGACCCCTCACGACCTCGTGGGGCGGAGTTCATCTGCTACCCGCCTCCCCGACCTCCCAAAGCTCTGCTGGGCCTGAGAGGTGTTGACATTCGGGCCCTTCATTGTTTGCTCCGCCCTTGCTGGGACAGTCACTGTGCCACCCCTCCCGGAAGCGCGCTCACCCAGGCCTGTCTGTCTGTCACCCCACAGTACTTTAAGAAGCAGAAACGGCTCATTCCTGAGAGGACCGTGTGGAAGTACTTCGTGCAGCTGTGCAGCGCAGTGGAACACATGCATTCCCGACGAGTGATGCACCGAGGTGTGTGACCCCTGGGGCCTGGGGCCGCACCCCAAGGAGCTGCTCTGAGAAGTGAGGCCATTTAGAGTTCCTCTGCAGGATATCCAACAGCTGCACTCACATCTGTTCCATGTGAGAAGCCCTCATGCCAGATAGTCATCACACGAACTTCAGGGAATGGGGCCCCCACCTCAGCACTCTGTCTCCACTCATGCCGGCTGTGGCCAACCCTGGTGCGAGGCCAGTTTTCCCCAAAGAAAGAGACCCTCGTGGGCTTTGACATCTTGGTAGGCATTGACTGAGCGAACTATACCCCCACCCCCACTCCAGAAGGTGAGGCGAGACAGCAGTGAGTGCTTTTGAGAGGCATTTCAAGTTGTGAGGAAGCCTGTGGGGAAGGTGTCGTCTTTCTTTATCCCTGTTCAGTTGGTGTCACCGGTGTGGGGCCCAGTCAGTGCGGGGCAACGCTTACTGCTGCCTATTGGACAGTGTCTACAGTCATCTGGCAGCTGTACAAAAGGAGACAGGAGTAGAGAAATCTCTGCTCCCCACTCATGGCCAACTGGTGAAGTAGGGGAAGATAGACTCATGTTACAGGTGAGGAAGGCGAGGCTCCACAGTGAGAGGAAAGCAGAGTCTCAGGGAAACCTCTTAGGGAAAGGAGCCCCTATGGGCTTTGATGTCTTAGTAGGAGTTGGCTTTGCCTACCTGTCACTGAAAGGTCCTTCCTAGTCACTCCCAGGCCTCCTCGTGTCCCTTCTAAGCCTGCTGTCCCCATACCAAACCCGTGTCCTCGCCCTGCAGACATCAAGCCTGCCAACGTGTTCATCACAGCCACGGGCATTGTGAAGCTTGGCGACCTCGGCTTGGGCCGCTTCTTCAGCTCCGAGACCACTGCGGCCCACTCACTAGGTAAGGAAGGGGCCCGTGTCCCCCGCCACCCCTGGGTGACCTGGCCAGAAGGGCAGAAATTTTCCTGGAAGCATGTGCATAATGTGGGGAAAGAAGTTTTTTGGATCCTAGAGTTCACCCTTGCTTTGGGATAGATCCAGAGTAGAGGAAACTGAGGCCCACATGGGCCACTGGATGGGGGTGGAGGGATCTCCCTAAACCCCCAGGTCACCTCTTAAGTACTTCCTGGAGGCGAACAGATGATGTCATACAGAGCGGGCTGCATCTGCCTGGTTTGTGGTCCCTTTGCTGTGTCCTATTGGCCCTGTGACCTACTCCCCACATGGACCACTTGTCACACTGTGAAAAAGCAGTCTTGGGGTCTGGGGCTGGGCTGTGGAGGAGGAGCAGCCGGGAAAGAGCCACATCCACCTGTGGGATGTGCGTGAGCTTGGGGTGATGCTAATACTGGGTGGCTGGGTACGGTACAGGTCTTGAAGCCCTGTTGGGGGTGTGGGGAAGGTGGCTGCCGAAGGACAGTAAGCCGGGAGACACGGTCAGATGGGCTTCAGGTTAGGTAAGGCTGTGTCGACTTGAGAGTCTGTGTGCCTGGAAGTGATGGAGCTGGGGGCCTCTTCCCTTTAATTAGTGTATGGGAGCGAGTATAGTTGGAGGCAGGTATCCTGTGCAGTTAGCCCAGATGCAGCAGGGTGTCACCAGGAATCCATGAGAGGCAGGTGTCTCCCTCCTCCTCCCGCTAGTCAGTTCGCAGCATCTCCTGGGCATCACCAGGGTAGACAGAAGAGACCTGGGCAGCGGGTGTGTGCCCACCTCCCAACAAAACCTCTGGTTCAGCTCATTTCCACCCTGTTCCGAAGCTCCAGTCTGGGTGCCTCCCATCCCCCCACACCTGGGTGCCTGCAGCCAGCCATGTGCCAACAGCAGCTTCTGGTGGTAGCAGGGGTGCTCTGTTGTTAACTTCCCTCTGGAAACTGTCGCTGTTCATTCAGGTCATGATGGCTCAGACGCAAGGCATGTACTTGTGAGAAATGAGCCAGCTGCTTGCAGGAGTGTGATGAGGGATTGGCCTCCACCCAACTCTGGGAACACTGGGGCTTGCCTCTCCCTTGACCCTCTTGGTTCCCTGGCCCCAAGGAAAGGCTGTGTAGGGGCAGTCCCCAAAGACCTGAGGATGCCCTGTCACATCTCCACTGGCCTTTGGGGTCCGTAGGACCTAGAAACTGGAACTCGGGGCATTGGAGTGACTTCAAGGTCACATGGTGTCCCTCAAAACCAACAATGTTAGCCTGTTCTAGGTGCCTCCTTCAAGGTCAGGGCCAGGAGGCTCCCTCGGGAATCCCTAGCCACTGACTCCATAAATAAGAGGAAGCCTCAGTTTCCCAGTCCGTTCTGACCTGTTTCCCGAGGATGCTTTTTCCCTGTGGTGTGGATGACAGAACCCAGGTCCTCCCCCATGCTAGAAAAGCAAACGCTCTGCCCCGGCTGGTGTACCTCAGCCCCTGTTTGGTTTAAGAGTTTGGAAAAGGTCGGAACTCAGAGGGAAACTGTCAGAGAAGAGCAAAGGCACTGCCTCCTGGGCCTGTCAGTCAGGCCCAAGTCCCACTCTGTCCTGTCTTGGAGAAGATGGCTGCAATGGCTAGTCAGAGCTGGTTAGGATCGTCTTGTGAGGGACGGCAGAGACCCGGCTCCTCCGACAGTGTGATTTTATCTGCTTGGACTGCTGCACTTATTACATTAATGAGAAGGAACTGGGAGTTGGAAGAGCTTACCCTCATGTGCTGGGTATCCTGAGGCCTCCTGAGCACAGGCCCTGCAAGATGGGTGCAGGGTGCCTCTGGGGCCCAGCCCTCCCCCAGGCCATGTGCACCTGAGTTCAGGAGGCACCATGAAGCTGAGGTTTCTCTGCGCTTATTGAACCAGCTCTGGGAGCTGAGGTCCTTTCTCTGTACCTACCCCAGAGGTTGACAGTGCAGGCCCACAACCCAGGACCAGAAGTCTCCACATTCCAGGGGAAAGCACCCTTCGACTACAGGTTCTGTACACAGCTAAGTGCAAATAAGTCTGGTTGGGCAGGAAATGGAGCTAATTGCTCTCACACCATGACCCAGGAAGGATGTAGGGGTCCTTCACACCCTGTGTGCGACTATGAATTATTCATCCTCTGCATCTAATGTGTACCTACTATGTGGGGATGCTGGGACAGTAGCCACATTGTCACATGGCAACCTCCTCATCTAGTAAAGCTGCTGACCCGGAGCAGGGCATATGCAAATCCCTTCCCTGTCTTCCCTCCCTGGCCCCTCCTTATGCTTGTATTTGCTAACAGGAGGCTGGCATGAAAGGGCATTAGTCAGTGCCATGGTCGGGCTGACAGGTGCGGTACCCAGCGGTGGCAGAGTGGCTGCCTCGGTGTCAGGAATAGGAGCCGTAATTAGAGCTCGGAACAGAATGAGCGTCAGACGAATTACCAGGCAGCAGATCATATTTGTCAGGAAGGATTGCATACATAAAAATTAAGTGACAGTACACGCCGGCATAATGAAAGAAAAATGAAAGATTTGCCTATACACAGCTCACAAGCTACAAGCAAGTGTCTCGCTCCAAGCAACGGCAGCAGCTTCGAGACAAATGGTGGGTCTGGAGAGCAGGAACACAGGCCTTGTGCTTGGCAGCGGTGACAGGGCGCCTCAGGCTGAGACTGGACAGGGCAGGAAGGGAGATTGCTCATACTCAGGCCCCTCGTAGCGCTGGCTGGTCTCTTTGGGGCTTGGAGAGCAGAGCCTACTGGGGATAACCCCGTGAGAGACGAGCAGGCAAGGGGCACTGCTACACCCCAGGCCTGGCTTGGTCATGGCTTGCAGACCATGTCCCTGCGCCATGCTGGTCAAGGAGCCACAGACTGGCAGAGGCAAGCTGGTGAGAGCATGGTTGGAAGAGTTTGCACTCTGAGAGTGTAAACTCTAACCAGAGGAGCCCAGTGTCACCCAGGATCTGCGGATCCCTTAGCCACCCACCCCAGCCTCTTTCTGCTGCAGCGTCCACTCGTTCACTGTGGGGACAAATCATAAGGCTTTAAAAATACTTGAGAAACACATTTTGCTTTTCTGAGATGGCGTCACACCCAGCGCTTTCATCTCACTTAGTTGAGAAAGCAACTGAGGCTGAGAGAGGAGAGGCTACATCAGAGGTCACTGGCCTGTGGGTGAGGAATCATCCCGTATCCATGGTCTTCAAAGAGCCACCAGACCACTGTATGTGGCAGGGAGGGACACCTGGTGGGAAGAAGCAGTGCTGCCGTGCACATGGCCCTGCTGTGTGCAGCCACTCCGTGCCGTGAGGTGGATTTGTGGTCCACGCACACAGACATCCTCAGGGATGCTCCCTCATTAGTGAGAATTCACCATGGACCAAACATTGTCTGAGCCCTACTTTCCATTGACCAGATGGGGAAACCAGCTGTTAGGCGTCACTGATGAGGAACCAAGGTCGAGATAGTTTCTTGGTCTTTGGCTAGAGTGGCCAGAACAGGTCACACACACAGCTCTGCCTGCCATCCATCCTGGAGTCCAGGCTTCAGCCCCCACCTGGTGGACTATGCCATAGTGGTTTTTCAAGGAGTAGGGAAGGGCAGCTTACAGACGGACACTGGCCTCTTATGTGAAATCTGCCTTTGCCATGTCTAATGTTTCAAACAAGTGAGCATCTCAAACTTAGTCAATGTGTTTTGACAGGAGTTGTGCACATTATGGGGGAGGGGGCTCTTTAGTCGGCCTTCCAATCTGAGGGTTGGATCCACTCCTCTTGCTTTTGCACAGTCCTGTACCCCTGCTCTAAGGAGGGCCTGAGCCCAGGCAGGGCCAGCTCTGCTGCACCTGTGAAACTGAATGGTGCAAGATGGACTGTGCCCCCCCGGGACAGGACCACTGGTAGGGAAATAACCCCTCCTGCCAGTTTCTCTTCAGTTTCCCCAGAATCACCAATCCCTGGGGTCTGGAGACATCTCCCAGTGGCCTGCCGCAAGTCTGGGTTGCTTTGAAGTCTGCTTCATCTGTTACACACAAGGCATGTGCTATGCTCCGTCGTGTTTCCGTGTTTGTCATTGGTAGAAAATCTAGGTAGAGTGGCTTAGTGGGGGAACAGCTTCCTATTTGCCTCCGTCTCCATAGTACCCCACTGTAAAGCGGTACACTATGAAGAAGCCTGGGCCAGGGGATCAGAGGGTACAGTGCCCTCATAAACCAGCCAACTGCCCTCAGCTATTAATTCATTCCCAGATGAAACAAGTAGGTGATGGCTCAGTGGCTCCTCTCATATTAACACTGGCATTGTGCTCCTAGAAGCTCGAGAGAGGGGCAGGTGGCCTAATTCCTATGGATCACCTCACCCTAGAATCCCTCCCACCTGGGCCTAGGAGAGATAAAAGGAGCCCAGAACAATTGGGAAGAGCCACAGGAGAACCTACCCTTGCAGCACAACCTTGCTGGGATACAACTTCTGATGTCTGTCTGTACCATCATCCTTGTATTATGGGTACCTCCGACTGTGGAACCTGGGTGCTGAATTCCAATGCTGTGTACCCCTAGGTCCCCACTGCTGACCAAGAGCTGTGGTCTGGCTGTGACACCTCTGTGGCCTTAGCACCTGGCCGTTGGTTTGGTGTTCTCGTGACTGGAGTGCACAGGTGTTTCTTCCCGATATCCCACTTGACCTCAAGAGGGTCACCCACAGCCGCACATGTCGGCGGGCAGCTCTTTCCCTCAGGAGCCAGCCCCTGATTCCATGGCATATGCATACTGGATAGGATGTCAAATTTTCAACCATGTCTTTTAAGTGACGGCTGCCTGTTGTGAAAAAGCAACAGTTGTGGTTAGACATGTGGATTTGTGGGACCACGATTGTCAGACCATTATCTATTAAATATGTGGAACATTAGGCTGCAAAGAAAAAAAGACATGTACAGCCTGCTATATGACATGCCCATGACCCCTGGACTCCTGCTGTAGACTAGAGCTATTTTGCCCAGGGTGTTGCAGAGCCAGGGACAGGTAGCATGTAGTTTTTGGTTGGTTTTTTTTTTGGTGTGTGGGGGGGTGGCTGTTTCAGACCCAAACCATCTTGGTAGGCAGATAGACCTTGAGGTAATTTTCTCTGCCCCTGTATATTAGTTACTTTCTTGTTGTGATAAAATACCATCACCAAGGCAACTTCAGAAGAAAAAGCTTATTCTGGCTCACAGTTCTAGAGAGTCCACAATGGGGAAGCATGGACGCTATCCTGGCTAGCTTTGTGTCAGTGTGATACAAGCTACAGTCATCAGAGCCTCAACTGAGAAAATGCCTCAAGAAGATCAGTTGGTATTTTATTAATTAGTGATTGGTGTGGGAGGACCCAGCCCACTGTGGGTAGTGCCATCCCTGGGCTGGTGGCCCTGGGTTCTATAAGAAAGCAGCCTGAGCAAGCTAAGCGTAGCGAGCCAGTAAGCAGCACCCCTCCATGGCCTCTGCATTGACTCTTGCCTCCAGATTTCTGCTCTGTTTGAGCTCTTGCCCTGACCTTCAGTGATGGACTATGGATGTGGAAACGTAAGCCCTTACCTCCCTAGTTTGTTTTGGTCATGGTGTCTCTTCACAGCAATAGAACAGTGACCAAGACAGCAGCAAACAGCCAGAGCAGGAAGCTGAGAGGTCATACTGAACTGGAAGTGGGATGAGGTATAAACTCTTAAGCACTCCCCCACTGACAGACTTCCTCTAGCAAGGCTGTACCTCTTAAAGGTAAAGGCTGTACTGTTACCTCCCCAAATAGCACAATCATCTGGGGATCAAGTGTTTAACCTATGGGGGGACATTTCTTATTTCAGCCATCACACCCTGGCTTGCCATTTGCCTCTGAATGGTGTCTTTGGAGAACTGAAGGACTTTATCATCATGAAGTTGATCATTTTAGTGGCTCTTCCCCTTTTCTGTAAACCTCTTGATCTGCCTCAGCCTCCATTTCCCCTCATGTGTCTTGGTCAACATGGACAGTGGCTCTTTTCTGTTAAGAACTTGTTCTGGACCACTCCAAAAGGGACAGTGGTCACTTGCCTTTCTGCACTGAGTAGTGACATTGAACCCTGGCTATGTGGCCCCATAGTTCTTAAATCAGAGGGAGTCCTGGGGATCTACCTAAAGTTCTTGGGATCCCAGGACCATTTCGTTGCCCTGTTAACATGGGCAACCATCTCAGCTAAGGTGGGGACAGGCCGTATCTCTTCTCCCTGAGCCCCTGTTCTTGCCCCACTGAGGCCCAGATCCTAAGCCCCTTGCTATGTTGCAGTGGGAACACCATACTACATGTCACCTGAGAGGATCCATGAAAATGGCTACAACTTCAAGTCAGACATCTGGTCCCTAGGCTGCCTGCTGTATGAGGTAAGTCTCTGATGTGCAGCTTGGTGGCCTGTGGGAACTTCCATGGAGGCACAGGTAAAACAGACTCATCCTACCAGTTCAGGGGAACACTAGGCTGCACAAACTCATCCTTGAGGTTCTTTATCCCTCAGTGGGTGTGGTCTCAGCAATGTGGTCCGGGCAGTGGCTGCTGGAAGGATGGTTGGTAGTAAACTTTATTGCTGGGCTCCAGGAACAGAATGGAACAGCGGGGCATCCTTGCTGCTCTTCCCTAGTTTCTTTGGTAACATTTGTATATTATTCATCGAAAAACAGGTCACACAAAGACACTGGGAATGGTTATGGAGTCAGGTTCAGCTCATGCCCCTGTGTTACTCCCCTGTACCCTATTTTTCCTGGCCCAACAATGTGTGTCTCCTTGCAGACCATTCCTCTCTCTAGCTGTGGAATGGAGCCATCCATGGCTGTTTCCAGATCCGGTAGCCAGCCCGGAGCCAGGGACAGGACTGCTGTGTTTTGGTATGCCCAGAATGAGATAAAATGACAAGCGTAAGCCCTGCTCATGTCAGATAGCCACGGAAGGGGAGGGGGCTGGGAACAGGTCTCCAGGGAGCACGGGCTGCCAGGAAGAGTGAAGCTTGGACCATCTGATGTTCCCATGTTGGTGGCTACACCTCCCACTTGGGACCCACTGCTGAGCATTCCCCAAAACCTCCACTGAGCTCTGGACAGCTGGCCACAACACTGGAGCCCTAATATGCAAAGTGACAGATTTAGGATTAGGACGGGAACTTCATCTGTCTTTTGCTTGCCTGGCACTGATGTGGGGTATGGTTCTGACTTAGACTGCTCAACTGATATTGTTGGGGACACTCAGGAAAGTGCACTAGGCTGTACCCAAAGAGACCGATTCCTTGGCTTCTGGGTACTGTTCTATGATCCCACAGTGTAAGCTGCAGGCACACACTGCCCCACCACGGATCCATGTGAGGCGCTTTGGCAAATGGGATCACAGACTCCTGGCTTCCAGATGGACTGTCTGAGGTTGAAACTCCACATCTCTTTACAAGGTGTAGTCCGTCTTTCTGAGCCAGGAGCTTGAGATTCCTTAGGGCAGACAGTGTATTTTTTCCTTTCTGCAGGGGAGGGGTGGAAGGTGGAGGAGTAGAACCAGGGCCTGGCTTGCTACAGCAGTGCTGCCGCTGAGCTGCGCCCAAGTTGAAGATGGTGCATTTTAAATGCTTGGCTAAAAGGGATGCCCTTGTGGACTGGCTGTGTGGGCTACTTCCTGGGGCTCGGTAGTGCAGTGTCTATTGGCAGTCAGGCCAGAATAGTCAACCGTGGGGCAGGTTGAGACTTTCTTGAGACTTGGGGGTTTCAGTTTCAGGAATAGACTAAGGCCTGAGGTCAGGGGGATTCGGAGATTGTGCTAAGACCATCACCATATTTGTCAGGCGCTGGGGTGAAGGGGCAGCTGTTCAGGAACTTCCAAATACTCTTAATCACTCAGTCAGCAAGACAGTGATTTTGACTTCATGTTTGCGAGCATGACCACAGAACTCTTAGCTATTTGGCCTCCTAGGATGCAGCGTCTGGCAGGAGCCCAGACTTGGCAGAAGGACCCAAGGTCCAGGCCTCAGCACCAGCCTTCCCCACTGGACTGGGGTAAGTCAGCCCTTACCCCACGGGCTTCAGCTGTGTGGGGGATGGAGTCTGTCTGTCCTGTAGAGAGCACACGAGGCTCTGTAATTGAGGCACCCAGCTCCAGACACTCCAGCCCCTCTGTGAACCCATCGACCAGCTGAGCTGAGCAGCTGGCATTTACTGCCAGTCTTTAGAAGCCCAACAGCTTGACACATTTCCCTTTTTGCTTTGGCCAACAGGAGGTCTCAGCACAGCTCAGCTTGGGCCCTCATGGAGGGAGTCCCCTTTGACCTAGCCTCATGTATACTGTCCCCAGTCCAGATGGCTTATCATTTTCTTTTTCCATCCCGTGTTGTGTATTTTCAGAAGCTGCTTCCTGTCCCCTTAGAGGCACGAGTGTCTCTAAACACAAACAAATACAGGCCAGCCTGGCTGGGAGGAGAGCTGTGCGCACCCCCAGGGCTGGGAGGAGATGACAGCTGGCTCTCTGTGCTGCTGCCAGCCCTGGGCCTTGCCCGAGCCTTTGTTAGAGCACCTCAGAGGCAAATGAGGCCCAGGCTTGGTCTCCACCACGCCCAGAGTCATGGCCTTGATGGGTTCCCAGCCAAGCAGGCTGGTCTAAGTCGTGGTGCCTAACACATACCTGAGGATGTGGTTTCCAGCATGGCGGCAGAGCTGGGCTCAAGTCAGTGATTTAGCTGGCAGTGTGTTGCTGTGTGTCTTGTAGCCATGCAGGAGCAAAAGGCAGTGGGAAGCCAAATAAATCATTTCCTCTAGGAATATTTGCCCAAGGACAGGATAAAAGACAGCCATGGCTACTCAAGGGTTGCCCTCAAAGGTGACATTGGGCTCTGTTGAAGCTGGCATCCCTCTGCACCCCTGCAGTGCATCAGGGGAGAAGTGTGTGTATTTTCCTAGCAGGCAAGGAGGGGCCTCATCTGGCCCAGCACTGGGTAATTGGCAGGAGACGTCCTGCAGTCATGGCTGCCACCTCCCAGAGACCACCTGTGGTGTCTTCCCGTGGTATCAGCTTAAAGAGCTGGGACAAATCTCCCCCATCACACACACACACTTTCTGCCTAAAACCACTGAGGATTCAGTGGCCCCTGTGAAACATGCTGTGTCACCATGACCTGGGGCTCAAAGTGTACAAAGCCAGAAACAACCCCATTGACATCCTTTCTTGAACTCACCACTGGCTGAAGGGTAAGAGTCCCTGTGCCCCTTTTTCTCTGGAGGAAATGGAGTGACAATGAGGCTGAAGACTCACTTGGTACCAGCCCCTTGCAGGGAGGGACAGACTTAGCACATCAGTAGGCTGGGGAAAGCTGCTTTGGAATTCTGGCTTGAACAGTAGAATGGCCTGGAAAGCCCCCCCCCCCCCCCCAGAGAACTGGGCCACGTGGGACAAAAGACGGCCATGGCTACTCATGGGCTGCCCTCAAAGGTGACACTGGGCTCTGCTGAAGCTGGTGATCTCCCGATCACCCTTCACTCCCAGGCTGTGCTTAGAAGATAGGTGACAGGCAAGAGTTGTCCGGGGTCCTTTTCTTAAATCTTCTCCCTCCGAAGTCTAGGTTCTTTGAGATACACACATACCCCTTAGACGTCTGAATCACACTGAAGAGAGCCATGACTCTGGTAGTCTGGAGGTATCAAGTATCTGGCCCCCAAGAGCAAGTCCCTTGCTCCAACTTGCCAGGGGCTGGCCAGCCACCGGTCTGAGTAGATCTTGCCATCCTGGGTAATTGTTATAATCCCATGTCGCCAGAGGCCCCCAAGTTACTTCACAGTCTGCTGTCCTTATCAGGGTGGCAGGCCCATGGCCAGCAGCTGGATGAGGAGTAGTTTGGACATGGCTTCTGATAGAACCTGCAGCTTAGGATGGAGAAGCCCTTGTACCAGGAAAGGTGCCCTGCTGGTGCTGTGCAGGGAGGCTCTCAAGGGTGATGGGGGAATTGCCCCAATTTTCTGGGCCATTTGGAGTTAGTTGCAAAATCCAATCAGATTGGCCTGCTGAAGGACCCATCAGAAGGCCAGCATTATCAGACTGACATCCAACGCCCACAGCCACCAGAACACTCATCTGGATCCTCCAGCTGTGAATGAGGGCCACTTAGGAGCCTCAGCTGCTCCCTACTATGGTGGCAAATGTCCTTTTGAGGTTGCCCAGCAATCGCTGGCACCAAGGCTCTTGTTTCTTTTTTTGAAGACACATCACCCATGTTTTGCCACTTGGCAGGTTCTGTGACAAACCAGCTCCGGGGTGTGGGTGGGGCCTCTATATACTTCGCATTCCTTGCCTGGCAGTTACTGCCTTATTGTGAAGTGGGGCTCATGGGCCAGTTGTGTCCCGGCTACCATGGAGGGACGAAAGGTCAACAGCCCTGAATACCTACCTGCATGTTTGGCCTAGCCCAGGGTAAATTCCTGCACCTGGGTCTGAGGAAACCCTAAAGAAGCCATCTCTAGACCTACTGCCCCACCCAACCTTTTCTGAAGATGGCAAGCTGTTCTTTGAACCAGGCTGATCCCAGGGGTGAACAGAGGGTGGGGACAAGCCAGGAAGCTAAAGATGACAGCCACACAGCTTCCTTAAGTTCCTTTCCGCCCTAAGCCAGGACTCTTCACTCCCCAGACATGAAGCCCAGAGCCAAGGGGACCTCAGCCAGTGAGCTAGAGCAGAGCCTCAGCAGCCTGGCACCTCAGTAGGGAGAGTCAAACAGATGGGACCCAGACAGGAGGACATGATTACCCAATGGGCCTTCACCAGCAGGAAGAACTAGTTTGTTATTTGGTGGGATGGATCAGTGAGCAGGAGTGAGAGGAAACAGTTGGATCCTATTATGGTTCTATCAGCAGATGGGTCCCTCTGGTGTCATGCTGGGCTATCTCCATGCTCCCGCAGACCCTCTCTGAGGCTTTCCCCAAGTGCCTTGAACACTGGTTTTGGGAATCCGGGTACTTGAGGAAGAGGGAGACTGGTAAGTTTCTCCCTGGGCGAGAACATAGTAGGGCTACTGTCCCAACTGCCCTGTCACTCACCAGTGCCCATCAGCCTGCCTCTCTCCAAGGTGCCCAGGGTGGTGTCTAAACCCTGCCACAACCTGTAGGCTGGGGTTTCCAATATAACAGGGCCAGACAGCCAATTGCAGGGCTCAGAATCTCTCCACCCTGGAGCTTCCTGAAATAGCAGACAGCTTGCAGACCACCGGTGCAGAAAATGGTTCTCCCTCCTCATCTCCACAACTGTCCCAGGAGCATCAGCCCTTCATGTATAACCTTTCATTGAAGTATCATTCAGGCAGACATGCTCTCAAGAATAGTGTTGCTACAACAACTCTTTACATAAGTTGGTCAGAGCCTGGTATGGTAGCACCTGCCTGTAGTCCATGCACTCATGAGTCTGAGGCAGGAGGATTACCAGAAATTCAGGCCAGCTTGAGCTACATAATGAATTCTAGGACAGGCTGCGAAGAGAAAGTAAGATCCTGAAAGAAACAAAGATGGGTTGGAGGAGTTCAGTTGGAAAGTGCTTGCCCTGCATAAGGACTTGAGTTAAAATCCCCAGAACTCTGAAGAAGTTGTGTGGCACGTATTTGTACTGGGGAAGGTGGAGACAGATTCCTGAGGTTCACTGGCCAGTAAGTGTAGCCCACCCACTTGATGAGTTTCATGTCAGTGAGGGAACTCATCTCAAAAAGTACTCCTGAGGAATAACACCAGAGTCTGGCTGTCCCCTGAACCACACATACATGCACATATACAAAAAGGAAAAAAAAAAAAAAAAGACAGCATTTAGAGAATCCATTGGATCCAGGCAGAGCCTGGTGGGCAGTCTCCTTGTCAGCCAGTCCTTGGGAGGAGGGGGCCTAAGTGAGCTGAGGCTGTGGCCTCAGGATTCAACAGTACTTCCTTATTGAAACCCCAACCTCTGTGCGCTCCAGGGAGAAGCCCACAGAACACTCAGTGCAGTGAGAGCCAACCACTAGCTCCTCTGGCTTCTGAAATCCTTTTAGACTTTGAGGCTGATGGTTGATCCTTTGTATCCTTTTCCTTGCAGATGGCAGCTCTCCAGAGCCCCTTCTATGGAGATAAGATGAATCTCTTCTCCCTTTGCCAAAAGATTGAGCAGTGTGACTACCCACCTCTCCCGGGAGAGCACTACTCTGAGAAGGTGAACAAGCTGGGGGCCAGTCCTGATGTACTTGCAGAAGGGGTGGTTCTGAAGTGCCTGAGGCTTGTAGGATGCAGCAGCACATAGCTGCACTAGGACTGAATGCCAGTGAGGCGAGAGGTGGGCACCCCGAGTGAACTGGTTGGTTTCCTGCTCCATGTAAACAGGCCTGTAACCCTGGAGTTTTGACTTTCACATTTTATGCTGGGTGCTAGGGCTCTGGATAGTTACTGGCTATGTGAAGCTCATCCTCAGAGCCATCCTTTTTGTATATGGGTTAAATTATATCTCCCTCATGAATAAACTATGAGGGGCAAGTGGTACAGGCAGACAGGGCTATATACTTCCTTTACTGCCCTCAAGTCTCAGTTTTCTCATCTGTAACATGAGGACAAAAGCTAGACTTTCTTGTCCAGGATTAATTAATTATTAAGGATTAATGCATGTGACATGCAGAGTGGAGCCAGGCCAGCACATGCCACCACCATCAAAAGTAGCAGCCAGTAGGTAACACGGCTCCATGTAAGTATTTGCCAAATATCATCTGTGATGTCTATTGAAGGTGAATGCCTGAGGTCTTCCCAGGTCCTCTCTGCCAGACTCCAGGGCACGCTTTCATGATAACAGCGCACATGTATGGAACCTTCCCTCATTATGGTTCAACTAAAGTAGTGGTTCTCAGCGCCATGACCTCCTGAGGGTCAAATTATGGGAGTAGCATATCAGATATCCTGCATATCAGATAGTTACATTACGATTCATAAAAGTAGCAAAGTTATAGCTATGAACAACAAAAAAAAATTTTATGGTTAGGAATCACAATATGAGGAATTGTATTAAGGGGTCACAGCATTAGGAAGGTTGAGAACTACCACTCCAAGGAAAGCTCATCGTCCAGATGAGTTGCGGCTTTACAAGGAGCATCTGGTGTATGGGAGCAGAGGCTTGCAGGCTCCAAGCCAGCCTCCAGGCCCATCGGCCTCACCTGTGCAGAGTGCCGCCCCTGGCGTGGGGAGGTCAGGGCGTTTGGAGAATTGTGCAGCGCCCTTCTCTCCCAGCATCTGTTCCAGTGGCTTGCATTCTCACTAGCCATTTGGGGAAAGCATCTATGGTTTGGAGAATGAGCTGGCAGGAAAGGAAGAACGAGTTACATTCTTCACAAAGCTCGTTGCTCATTGCCTTGCTCCTTATTTAAACTAAAACTTACGCACTACTGGATGACACGTGACTTGGCTCTAATCAGTTGTGCCTCTGTGCTAGTCTGCCAGTGGGCACCATCCACCCCACTTCAGTTGTACCACAGAAGTGAAGGCCCCAGAGACCTTAGCTTTATATCTGAGGGCAGCCATTCTCCCTCACTAGGCACACCCCTAGCAGGCAGCAGCTCCTGATCCTGCACAGGGTCTGTCCCTAACACACCCCACTTTCAAAGCTATTATCATAACGTATGGTGGTTTTTTGTTTATCTTTTTGACTGATAACTGTGTAGTCTTGTTTCTAAGTGATTATAGGGCAGACTTCATCTTGACCTGGTTTTCTTTTCACCTGATGGGTCAGCCATGATTCCCTTCAAAATCACCGTCTGTAGGTGATCTTGGACTCCAGATGTGCTGCACACAACACCTTCATCAGCTCCTGGATTCCCAGTGTTTAAAAAGCAGTGGGATTACAAAACAGGCCAGTTAAACCAGCTCAGTGTGGCAGCACTTCCAGGAATGACCCCTTGCCTGGGGTGAGTGCTGCAGACCCAGGGCCCCTGGAAGATCCATGGGCACCCCCGTCAAAGTCCCTAGAGCTCACTGGTCCAGGACCTCCCCTCTCTTCTCTTGCTGGTGACCACTAGTACCCCCAGCAGATGGAAAGTGTTGCAGCCTGCTCAGTGCTGCACCTTTAAAATCCGGGCTTTTTAAGGTCATTATTTTAATTACCATTAAAATAACTAGCACTCTGGCTATCAGAACATGAGGGATCAGAGGCTTACGGCACCCCTCCCCCACCCTGGCGGGCAAAGCCCTCAGTGTCTGGATAATTAAAAGCGTGTCTTTCATGAGCACAATGAAGAGGCCAGGGGGTGTGCAGACTGCAGCCTTGCTGCATGTTAATGCATTTATTATGATCAATAAGCCCTTTCCTTGAGTTTTCTCTGGTTTAGGCTTTTGTGTGACTGACAGCAGACATACATGTGCACAGGGTACTCACTCTTACAAATCTGCACAAAGGTGTGCACAGTTGAACACTGAAGATTATTTGAGGGTAAAATTCTCAGGATCTTAAAGTATCACCTTTGGAAACAGACAGGCCTGCTCAAGCATGGGAGCTGTGTGACCATATGTACCTTACCCGGCAAACCACTCTTTACTTGAAAGGGGACAACAGAACCATCTGATGCACTGTGTGGCAGAACATGTGGGTGTAAGTAAAAGTACTTGAGCACTTCAAGGCTAACAGGACTGTCTTGCCTTGCAGCTTCGGGAGCTGGTCAGTATGTGTATCTACCCTGACCCTGACCACCGACCTGACATTGGATATGTGCATCAGGTGGCTAGGCAGATGCATGTCTGGACATCCAGCACCTGAATGCAGCACACCTCATCAAAGCCAAACATCACTTGTCTTACTTGAGTCCTCTCCCCCAAGTGGTACCTGGAAGCTTCCACAGCCAAGACCAGAGGGCTCAGCTGGCTCCCTAAGGTGGCTTGGCCACTGAGCCGAAAGCAGCTGTGTTATGGTCAAACTCCAAAGTCCCTTCTTTGAACTGTTGCAGACAATCTGAGCTGGTCTATTAGTAGGGGAAGAGGCTTGGCAGTCACTGAAGCCCCTTGTTCCGACTGAAATGTGAACCTCTGCCTGGCTGCTTCAGACCTGTCCAGGCCCACAATGTCAGGAGACTTGAAAGGAGCTGGGTGACTGGTGTGGGTGAGCCTTTGCAAATGGTTAGCACCAGCTGGCTTAGTTCTTCTACCTTTCTATACAATCAGTCTGAGTGCTTCATTTACTCTCTTGTAAAGGGATACAATGAAAATAATGGTTTAGAGTAGAGATTTCACTAATATTTTCTAACTTGTTAAGTGACAGTGAGGAGCACCCAGTGTCAGGTATTGCGAGGCAAGTGGCATCTGGGAGATAGGAGGGTCCTCCACTATCTTCTGAGCCCTACCAGATACCACCCCCTGCTGGAACGTTGTGGCTCACTTTAGGATGAGTGTGTAGCATTTTCATGGGGTAGACAGCAAGAAAACTCCAAAAGCTTTGATCTCAAACTGTTCTTTACAAATTTTGGTTCTCTATCTTTCTGATAACTTGGGCCTTTCTGAGCCTTCGTTTTCACATCCACAGATGGAACTAATAAGGATCTATCTTCCAGGTGGCTGACAGGATTTCAAACAAAAGATGTTAGTTAGGCATGGCGGCCTAAGCTTTTTATCCCAGCACATTGGGAGGTAGAGGCAGGAGGATCAAGAATCCAGTGTTGTCCTCCGCAATACAGGAAGTTTGAGACAGGACTGGACTACAAAACAACAAACAAACAAGATGCAAATCAGCTAGCAGGTGATCCAAAAATACAACCTGTCACCCCTTCAGAATACTCAAGCCATGGACCATTCGAGTCAAGAATTAAAATACAGCTGTATTATGTACAGGAAATCCAGAAATATGTTCATTTACTTTTTGTTCCCAATAGGATTAACTGTGAAAACTAACTTATAAATGTGAATTTAAGGAACCTTAAATGCTGGCGGAAACAGTCTGAATTTGTTCTTCTATGCCAGTGGTTCTCAATTGTGGGCCCGGACCCCTTCAACAAACCTGTCTCCAAAAATATATCCATTATGATAACATTACAGTTGTAAAGTATCAATGAAAATAATTTCATGATTGGGGGTCAGATAAGGTCTCTGGATGGCTACCACCCTCTGCGCAGGGCCTGCACTCCAAGTACGGCCTCTGCTCAGATCAAGCTCTCTATATTCTAGGCAAACTGGGAAGAGGAGTGACTGCTGAGCAGCTCAGGGTGGCACCAACACCGTTCCAATGTTGTCTTCAGCTGCAAACCCAGTACACAAACCCAGTACACAATGGCAGCACTTCTCGAGGGGCCTTTAGAACAACTTGTCGTGCCCAGACAGTCTAAGTAACATCAGAATACTTCTGAGTTCTCCAAATAATTCTGACAGTCATCAGCCAAGCTGCTACCCTCAATAAATCCATTGTACTCTCACAAGCAGTTTCCACAAGAGAAGCTGGCCTTCACTGTCCCACCCCAGCTCACGGGGGGAGGATCAAAGTCGTTCTTTCCTTCCTAGCACTAACTCCTGAAAGTTTTCTTGGTCCTTTGTAAGTACTGGCTCTGTTCTATCTGGCTTTGGCACAATTAGCCTCTACAAACCAAAGAACTTAATTTCAACACTCCACCCACTGTCCATACCAAGAGAAACATCTGCCCAATAATACAGCCCTTGGGATGCGCAGTCTCCACCAGTCACCACTCAGAGAAGCATTGCAAAGCCCCATGCACTCCTTCGGTTGCCATGAGAATGACCAGAGCGCAGCTCACCAGTTTCACAAAGCCAAGTTTCCACCTGCCTTTTTCTAGACCTGAGCATGTACAGTCTAAGAATTCAAACTGAAGATGTCTGTCTTGTGGGGAAGGGGGAGGGGCGTAGGTTACTAGGGTAAACTTGGGGCCTTGTACATGCAGGGCAAGCAATCTACTGGGCCAAATCACAGCCTAAGACACCCTTGCCACTGCTTTCCATTTGAGCTGCAGGCTGTTCTGTATTGAATGACTCTGTTAGGGCAAGTGCTTGAAGCTACCCCTCCCCCCCAAGTGACGATAAAGTTAGCAAACCTAGGACTGGATCATACACTTACAGAACCAAAGGAACCGAATCTGGTTTCTGACCACAAAGAACTCTTTTGTTTCAGGGGGCCACCCCTCACACACCCACAAAAAAGGGCCACACCTGTAACACTCACTTGGAACACAGACTGGTGCTCGAAAGATCCAGAACATGGAAGGAAAAGTAAGGTCAATAGCAGCCCAAACCCACAGTCCCCACATTACAGCCACTCACTGTGGTTTTCATCTGTTTTTTAATTGAGCCTCACTCGGCAAGCAGTAGCCGAATGCATGTTTTCTGATGGGGTGGGGTGGAGGTGATGTGTACCCCCAGTCATCCAGAGAGAGAACCAACCACCCCCAGCACCATTCACGAAGTGTCCATTGTCTGGACAGTCTCTTCTAGCACCTCGATCTCCAGAATGTTGACTTTCTCGGTGAGGACAGCTGTAGTGCCTTTCTCACACCTGTACCGGCCAAACCTAGTGACAGAAACAAAAGCAGTTAGTCAGACCTCTGCTCAAGTGCCCCACCAAAGTCAAAGAGATCTGCACACACAACAACAGGCTTGACTAAGGCCTGGCTCTGGGGACTCTACCTCTGTGGCTTCAGGGAGTCAACTTCCTTTCCTTTCCAAATGCTACAAAATGGGGACACTTGGAGGGAGAGGGGGTATCAAAAAGACGGAAAGACAATAGAAAAAGCACTGGTTTTCAAATTCCTTTCCATACTTCACCAACCTCAGTACATACTACGAAGTCATGTGATTTTGGGGGCTGCCACTTTAAAAAACTCACACCCTCAGTGCAGCAAATGTGACACAATATGGCCTTCTGCCCTACAACTCTAGAAGCACCAGCAACACAACAAAGTCCACAGCCAAGCTGCAGGCTCATCCCTTCAACAGCACTCAAAGACAACTGTCCCTTCTGGGCACAGTGGATTACGACCAGGACACACCCACCTGAGCTGCCTCCTTGGGACAGGTCTCTGAGCACAAAGTGCTCACCCTGATCTTAACTCTTCAGAGTCCTGACTTCCAAAACGCAGCAGCAGACAATTGCTTCTCCGCTGTGTTTCTCACTAGAGTGACAGTTCCATCAAGCTGGTATCTGACCAATGGAAGCTACAAAATTTGTTTAAACAGGCACTTGGGCTCCAACAGGGAGCAGAGAAGATACCTGACAGTTCAGGTAGGCTTTAGGAGAAGGTGCCCTTTTTCAAAATACATTTGTCCTTGTTCCCTTAAGGTTTAAAGATGTCTCCTGGTCCCTACCAGGCTGGGCCACTGGCAGTTAAGTGTTGCCTTGAAACCAAAATCCAAATGGCCCTCTGACCTTTATCCCATCTTTAGGGGAAGTGGAGACAAGAGCCTTTGTGCCTTTTGGGTATGGCTGTTGGCCTTAGCAGCATGCAAGGAAGCAGGCAGGTACATGGTGGTGATGGGCATAAAACAACCTTTGCCCTCACTTGTCATTCTGGGTTCCCTCGTCCAGGCAGCATTCTCAGAGCCACCAGTCGAAAGGACAGTGGGGTTCTAGAGTGTGTGAATGCTGGTACTATCCCAAGGCAGATCACTGCATACCTACCTGTGCTTAGCCCCTCCCCCTTCCTTGTCACCTTATCAATTAGCCTCCTTGTTAGGTGCATCCCCACCCCAAAGGCTAGGACGGAACCCAGTCTCGCACATTTTAGTTCTGTCACAGAACCACATCCTTGGCTCCACAATGCTACCTTTACCACAAAGTTTCCTTTTATAACCTAGTTTCAAGGGTGGCTTTTCAAATTCTCTGCCCGGGAGACTGACTGTTCAGTCCACATGGAACAGAATCCCTCACTCCCCACTTTTCTTTCCAAAGGATTGGTATCCTTCAGTGGAAGCTGCTCTCCAAAACCAGCCCTTATCTTAAAGGCAGCCTCCCTTTTTACTCAAGGCCTGAGGAATTGGGACAACACTATCCTAGCTCCATCATTTCAAATACAGGGCTGATACCCAGAGCCACCATGCCAACCAGCGGCCATCCTTGTCAATCAATTCACAGCTGTCTTATACTAAGCTTCCACAAATGCTGACAGCAGCCTACAGTAAAGCGCTGTTGGCTCTGAAGACCCATCTTCTGAAGACCCATCTTTTCCTTGTGAATCTAGAGCTGGGGATCCTCAGTGGGTGTAGAAGCAAGCCTTCCACAGAGGTCCTGTGCTCCTAACGAGAGCCCAGAATGCTCAAGCAGCTCAACAACCAACAAGAACTGTCAATCAGTGAGCTACAGGTGCATGCAGACAGCAGTTATCAGGTCCTTTGGACCTAGAACATCACCTCACAGCTCAGATCCTGGTTTGCACCAGTAAGGTGAGGCATCCATGGAATGTTAATCCTGAACCTGTGTTCCGTGGCACCACTCTGCAGCACAAACAACACCAGGAGCTACCAAAGCCATAATTCAGAGGCTCCTAGCCACAGGATTAGAACCTTTAGGATGTGTTGGGCCAGCCTGAGGAAAAGTTGTGGGCTGGCTTCCATGAAACCTAAACAACTCACAAGATTCTATACAAGATTTAAGATGCTGAAGAAAACACTGGGGGAAGGGGGAACAGGATGACAATACTTCTATGACCCAACTCTCAGACTGAAGCTCTCTCCTGGACCCATTCCACTTCTCCCGCCAATACATGATAGATTAAGACACTTCTCCGTGCCTGACCACAGCCATGATCATGACGTAGTCCCAACTCAAAGGCCTGATATATAAGATGCTTTGGAACACTGGCTTTTCTCTGTGTGGGAAAGAATCCAGAAAGCCCAATCCCCATGGCATGGAGATACTGAAGGTGACAGAGCACAGGAAAAATGTCATCCCCTTCACTTACCTGGTCCCTTTCTTGTTGGGCACAGAGTACGGACGAAGAAAGTCCAACTTGTTCTTGCTGATGACACACAGATCAATGTTGCTTCCAGACCCCAAGTCATTAAAGATGCCAGCTGAGATAGCCTCACTCACTAGCTTCTTGGCTTCTTCCTCCTGAGAAAGCAAAAGGCAGCCATGATTAATTGTATCCATGGAGAATGACAGCCTGCTCAGCAGACAGAAGGCATCTCAGATGCATTCGATCATGAGTGGTTATAACCTACCCGGAGCTGGCAGTGCTCGGACTCACCTTTAATCCCAGAAATCATGATGCAGACATGATGCAGGTGGATCTCTGAGTTCAAGGCCATCCTGGCCTACAGAGTGAGTTCAAGAACAGCCAGAGCTACGCAGAGAAACTGTCTCAAAAAAAAAAAAAATCTCTCTAGAACTCCAGTGTTTTCACCACCCATTTTTAAGAGGGGGGAAAGACAGCAAAGAACTCCAATGGCTTGCCCAAAGCTCTTCAGGTGGTTAAGCAGGGGCCTAGGCTTTTCAAACCCTTCATGCCCATGCCCCTTCTACAGCACACTGTTTTCCATCATATGCTGTCAGCATCTATCATTTAAAGCAAGACTCAGTAAGTTATTCTCATAAGAGCTGGACAGTATACATTTTAGGTTTCTGGGTGCAATTTTGCCTGTTACAACTACTCAACACCACCACTTAGCATTAAACAGCCACAGACAATGCATAAGCAGGGTGATTATGTGACCTAATAAAACTTTATTAACAAAACGAGTGTTAGGCTGGATTTGACTCATGGACTTAGTTTGCTAAACAATCAAAATGTCTTAACATTGACTCTAGGACAGAATCCTCCCATCCAAGGATGGGGAAAGACAAAGCTGCACCTTATAAAATAAAGGAGAAAGGTGAACAGGTTCAGAAAAAGAAAAACAAACAAACACAAACTTCCTGGTAACATAATGGAGAAAAGCAGCACTGTGGGGCTGAGACAAGCTGGTACCAAAGCACAATCATAGTTCTGGGAAAATGCTGGCAGAGCCAAGCGTGAGACCATTTGCCCCCACAGAATTTGTTTCTACCCACCTATAAGCCTACTTGCTGTTTCCCAGAAAAGTTCCTCATAACTTTCTTAGTCAAGAGAGCCACCATACGACAAGGGAGACACTAGGGCCACACCCCAGAACCTCATCCTCTTGGGATTTTGAGAGTTCACTGGGAGCATCAGGCCCATGTGACTGCTCTTGCCCATGATGAGGGTCAAAGGCTGAGTAGGAGAGACAATAATGACTGTCTCAGCCAAGCTTCAAGGAGAGCTGAAGGCAGGCTGTAAACAAAGGCATCCAGGAAACGAGCAATTCAGGCAGCAAGGCAGAACATGGGCCCACCAAGCTGAAATCCTTTATGAAACAAAAACAGAAACGAGCAAGCCTTTTCCAGCATGTGCTACTGCTGCTTCCCATAGCACAAGGGTAAAGACACATGAGCCCAATAAAACTGCACACATCTCAGTAACCCCCAATCTTCAACCCCCACTCCCTGACTGCCCCAAATCTGGCCTAAGAACCTCAACGGGCAGATTCAAAGCTTCAAGTTGTGAGAAAATCTGTACCAGGCTAGAATACTAGTAACAGGAGTGCCCTCTACAGACCCAGAGCAGGATAAAGACAGCTCTGCAAGAGCGGGAGGGATCTTTGCCAAACCAGCAGCCGGACACCTTTGTGAGGGCAGTGAAGCAAGTTATTCTCATGTGCACACACACAGTGCTGTAAAAATTCATCCCACAGGACCATCTAATCAGGAACTCTCTCCTGATTCTCAACAGTCCTGCAAAAGCCTTAGCAGAAACACGGGAAGGTGGTATATAGGAGATGGTAGCGGAGACTGCTCCCACATAGACAGCAAAACCCAACCACCTGCTTAACAAATGCAACCTCATTCCAACTCCCTGCGTATTAACCAACATTAGATGTGCATGTGCACGCACGCTGGGAGAGCTCTGCTTGCTCCCCTGCTCGGGGCTGCCGTCCCTTCTCCCCCTTCTCTTTCTCCACTTAACCACTGCCTTTCTTTGTCTGTTCTCATCTCTGTCGCTGGTGCTCTGAGCAAGGCACATGGGACAGAAAAAACACCCAGCAGGCAGCATGTAGCAACACAGACCTTAAGTTCCAAGGGAGGATGACGTAGAGGGCATGGAAATACATGTGCCTGTCTGGTCTGCACTAGTTCACCTGGCAGGAGGTGCTACAAAGTGGAGGTGAGTCGCCCTCTGTTTTGCAAACATTCGGACATGAAAGTAGATTGCTGGCAAAAGCACATTTCAAAAAGTGCAGAATTTTTAAGTACATTATGTATAATTTGGTCTACCTGTAAAATCGTGTATACAGTTGTGCAAAGGCTTTTTACAAATTGGGGAAACATTCAACGCTTCTTTTAAGCTTCTTCACCAGTTCTAGGAAGATGATTCTTTAAGGACACACACACACACACACACACACACACACACACACACACACACACATTATGAAATGGAAAACTTCACAATAACCAAGTAGCTACCATAATGTGTTAATACTAAGTCAGGCTCATACTAGTCAGAAGGGGCTGAGAGGGAGCTCCAAGGTCACACAGCTAGTAAACATTAAATAGTAAAAAAGGTCTGTATCAGCCACAAACTGTATCAGCTAACAAGTAACCTTTCTTGGGCTCTGGGTTCTCCAGAGGGACACCAACACTGTGTCACTATGAGCCTCAACAGCTGGGCTAAGTTTAGGAATGGTGGCTGCCAGTTTCTGTCTAGCCCAAGAAGCAACTCCTCTAGCAATCATCTATTGTAGAGCAGGGGAGCCTAATGCTTCCTACAACACCCACTGACTTCCTAACAAGAACCTCTCTAACTTTTCACAGGATGGAATAATGTTCCTACAATGTCACAGCAGGAATCAATATAAAGATGAAGGTCTTAGCTGGGCAGTGGCACACCCTTGGGAGACAGAGGAAAGCAAATCTCTGAGTTCAAGGACAGTTTGGACTATAGAACAAGTTCCTGGACAGCCAGGGCTACACAGAGAAACCGTGTCCCAAAACAAAAGATGATGGTCTTATTTCATGTTCTCCTCACACCAAACTACCTCAAAACACAAAGAGGTCTACTCAAGTATACTTTACACAGTATCTTCAAAAAATATTTTCAGAGACCTATTTGAGGAACTGCTTTATATGTAAAACACTGTCTTTGAACAGAGTACTTTACAAATAGACTTCTAGGTACAGATGTACCTGCACTACTGGGCATATTCATTTTTTTTGTTTCTTTAGAGTAGAATTTTGCAAATAACTAACTTTTGCCTTTAATATGCTACAAATACTTTAGAAAACTATCAAGAAAAATTCTAATAGGTGGGGAAAACACCACATTTTATCATCTTTGCCCTCAGAACATTCAAGAAACACTGTTTCTTCCTCTAGGATTAATTCTTACTAGGACTCCGCACCTCCTTTTCGGGAAGATGTGCGGTAACCTGGGTCCTGGGCAACATCTACCTGGGACAGGCGCTGCTGAGGGCTCTGACCTAGCCCTGTAGACCCTGTGCCCCAGCTGGCCAGACCCAGGTCCTCCATCCTCCCCTGCTGCACCAGCATCCTCCTCCAGCCAGCCAGCTGCTCATGGACTTCCACTACTCATCTCAAAGGAACTTGGAGATTCAGTGTGTCAGACCATCAGGGCACATCCCAGCTACTAGAAAAATAGTCCTACAGGATAAGAACAGCTTCAAAACACTCATGCAAAACACCATTATGACCCTGGTGATAGGAAACCTGAGGGTCTCAGGTTCAAGGTTATCTAGCAGATGTGGAAGCAGACAGACAACCACATCTTCAGATTTTTTACTTCCTGCTGTGTAGTTGGGAGCAAGTAACCACTTTTCTGAGATGTTGACCTTCTCTATAATATGATAATAAATTCTACCTCACAGGTTTGCTGCAAAAAAACTAAAAATCAAATACAGAAAGCACCTACTGTAGTGACTGGTGCATAGCAAGTGCTTAATGGCAGGCAACTTACTTAATAAAGCAAGCCAGAGGGCTCCTAAAAAGATGCAGCCTACCTCTTGATAGCAACTGCAGGTATCAAACCTCAAGCCAGGAAAAGGTGGTCCAGACAAACCTGCTGACAAGCCTTCACCCAGTGCCATGGAGAAGTCCCTGTAATAATTAATTCAAGCAAAGCACACTCCCTAAAAGTTCAGAGAATATAAAAGGAGCACTTCCTGCTTTATGGCTACAAAGACCAAACTAACTGGGAATATCAGTCCCTCGGGCCACCCTGCTTCTTAAATGAGATTACAATAAGAGTGATGTACTGTACTCCAAGTCAGCTGTGACAAGCAGCACTTTATAGAGCTATCTGTTTGTCTCTATCACTGCAGCGCACAATGTGTCCCTGGACTCCAATGTGCAGCTCCATTTACCGCTACATGACAAATGGGCAGCACTTGTAAAAGGCACAAAGAGGTCCACGTCGGCCATGTAATGGTCACCACAGCTGTACCCGAGTGCTTGAGGGGACAAAACAGACCCCCAAGTTCATTAAACTGACCAGTAATGGATCTTTCAAAAAGTGCCTTAGGAATCGTACAGAAAAGGCTAAAATAAATAACTCAGCATGGAGGGCTAATCTGAAACGGTGTTTGATAAATTATTTATACCACAGGCGATTGTCTGCATTTAATATTGGAGCTACTAGTAGCATCTTTAAAAGATGATTTATGTGTTGTAACGCTATTAAACTTTATATTGGCCCACTGCTAGCTATAAAGTCTGCTGAGATTTAGAGAATGAGTTTTAAACTGTCACTGCAACATCATAGGAGATGGAGACTGTATTAAATCTTTACTTTAAACCTGTTATCTAGAGAGTTGTGTTTTGTAGACACTCACAAACTGATAGATTACCTCAGCATCGCTACAGTGTGGGTCCAAAGAGCACTGCAGAGAAACTTCTCCAGGTTATCCTATCTACAGCTGCAATCCAATTCCTCTTCTCACTAAAGCAGTTTTCAGATCAGCAATGTCACCAGAGTAGAATGTAGGTGTGCCAGCCAATAGGTACCCTGTACAGTTCAGCTTCAAATTAATCCTCTTTAAATAAACCCTGTGCAACCTGACAGTTTGGCTATGTATACCAAGCTTGGTGAGACCCAAATATATGTATACTTACGCTAGGAGCAAGGAAAATTAGACTAAAAGCCTAATATTACATTCAAATACATCTGAAATGTAAAAATGTATGTATATGGCCAGTCATTTGAAACAATACATTTGTAACTACAAATTTTAGAAAAAGTAATTTGCAGGAAAATACCATCTGATAAGTAGCTAGACAGAGGGAACGGATGGAAGTAGCCTCTGCATGAAGGGCTCTGTGTCTGTCTGCCTTTACTGGCTGGGAGTAGGGTATGTTTGTGTGGAGAAACCGCAGGATGGTGGTGGTGTCTTCCTCAGTTGCTCTCCATATTTTAAAAGAATACTTATTTTTACTTTGTGTGTATTTGTGTTTTGCCTGCATGCATATCTACATGAGGGTGTCTGATCTTAAGAGTTACAGATAGCTATGAGCTGCCATGTGGGTTCTGGGAACCGAACCTGGGTCCTCTGGAAGAGCAGCTAGAGCTCTTAATCACTGAGCCATCTCTCCAGCCCACATTTTATTTTATTATTTTATCTCATTGTTTTTGAAGATAGGGTTGGTCACTGAACCTGGAGCTCACTAACTGGTTAGACCGGGTCAGCCAGCCCCAGAGATCTGCCTGTTTCAATGGGCCTACCGCTGCTGGGAATTTGAACTCAGGCCCTCAGGCTTGTGTAGTGTAACAAGTACTTTACCTACTGAGGCCTTAGTCCCCTTGCTATTTTTTCATAGCACACAGAAAGCATCCCTTTGCCTTTCATCCCCTCTCTACCAGGAACTGGAGACAACTGGCTCTCTTCCCTTTGTTTCCTCCTGTGATAAGGATGTGGCATAGTACGGTAGCCACAATTCCCGCATAGCTTTTATTCCTTTTTCTATTTGCTACTGAATCTGCAATTACCCCTATTAGTTTCCTTTTTTTTTTTTTTTTTTGGACAACATATATTTAACCCCTTGGAAGCAAATATGAGAGGACTGAATGGATGCTGGTAAGAGGATTCAAATTTTAGTGAGGAGGTTTGGGGTCCAGAGATCTCCTGTATTACATGACAACCGTAGATAATGTGGTGCTGCATGCCTTTAGTCCTAGCACTCCTGAGGCAGATGTTGGAATGGAGGCCAGACTGGTCGACATGATGTGTTCCAGGGCACTTAGGATATACAAGGAGATCCTATCTCATGGAGTAGGGGAAGAACAGCAAAACAAGAAGTGTTAAATCAATCAGAATTTAGTTTATTAAAATAATCCAGATTAATCTTGGAAAACTTACCTAATCTTTCTTTACTTTGCAATAGACCACCATTCTATGCTTAAGGTAGGGAACATTGTGTGACTGCCTATTGAACAGAGGGCCTGTTCATCCTTAGCATGATGACCATGCACACAACACATACACACAAGTAGTAATATATTCTACTGTTCCGATGGTCTGAAGCAGAGCAGGTTAAGTCTGGGTGTGATTCAAGTTTAGACTCTACAAAGGAGGACCACACTTCTGCACCTCACAGCTTTTCCATCTTTATATCCCAGGAAATCAGTATGCAACACGTACAGCAATAAGTTAAGGGACAATCTCAACTTCAGACAAATACAGCTTTGCCAGACTCAAAGATGAAACCATAGGACAGGACAATACCAAGAGAGAAATTCCAAAGTTACACCAGTCTTAAATGGAACTATTTAAGAACAATTAGCCGCAAGGAATAAAGGGCCTGAACGCAACATTTTGTAGTGACCTGTTAATATGCTGAGGTTTTACCCACACCATTGACTGGGCCTCAATTTATTGGCCGGTAGGTGAATAAAACTTAAAGAGTTCAAAGGAGTATTTAAAAGAGACCCCTCCTCCCATGTGTGGCCACTTCCTTTATAGTGAAAAGGCTAATTTGTTTTTCAGACTGGGGTGAATGACAAAATAGCCAAACTCTGGGTCTGACTTGCGCTCTTGGATAAAAAAGGCCTGCCTGTTAAACACCTGGAAATGACTACATAAAAGTAAACTGCAAATGTGTTTTTAAAGTTAACAGTGGACCAGGTATTTCAGCAGACACCTGCAATCTAAGCCTTGGAAGACTGTGGCAGAAGGATCCTAAGTTCACACCAGCCAAGCAAACCTATCTCAAAAACAAACTAAGGGGGCTAAAGAGATGGCCAGTGGTTAACAGTGCTTACTTCTCTTGCAAGAGCCCCAACTTCTGTTCCTAACACGCCATGTAGCCTGTAACTCTAGCTCCAGGGGTTCCAATAGCTCTGGCCTCTGTGGGTACCTGCACTCATGTGCAAATAGATACTTAACATTCAAAATAAACCTTAAAAAAAAAACTTAAAAAAAAATCAGTAAGTAAAACAAAGGTGGGATGTGTCTTTACAATAGCAGCGGAGTAGACTGTTCTCTTGGGACAGCTCAGTGTGCTGCTCCTGTGTGGGTGTGAGAGTGAACCAGGATGTGGGTGATGCAAATCATGAAGGAAAGCTTGCAGTGGGTGCAGGAGAGATGTTTGGGGTTTCTTAGCAAGGATAGGAAGGCTCAACTGGGCTGTCCCAGATAACCCAAGCAGGAAAACCCTGACCACAGCTACAGTCTTGGAATGTACACAGGCTGTGCAGTCACAATGGGCCTGAAAAAAGGCCAGCTCTAGAAAGCCTGGTCCCTCTCTGAGCTGTAGCTTGCAAGAATGTCCAAGAGCTTTGGGGAAGAATAAAAAGACAGGAATGACCCAGGCACATGGTATTTACAAATCTATTGGTGAGCTGTAGAGCAGGAGAAAGAAGCTGTGGAGAATCACTTTGCTAAACCAATGCTTACTAGCCTTCGTCTGCTTCTGCAGGTGAGGATACAGGGGCGTACACAAAGCTTGGCTGAGGCACCCACAGGCACTCAGCTGTGTGTGAAAAGAGCCAGGGATTTGTGCCAAACTAGTGCCTGGCACCACCAAAGTCTCTCTCCCTATCCTACCATTAGAGAAACTGATGGCGGGCAAGTGGTTTTGCTGGAATCTGTGACAGTGAATGGAAAGAAAAATACCTAAGCTTCCAGAGGGAAAAGGACCAAGAGAGATGAGAACATATTGCTTTCCACAAGGAGAGGGAATCAGTGTTCACAGCACAGTGTACACAAATATACATTTCCAAGGCTGAACTGAATCAAATGTAAGGAGAGAAAGAAAAAGACAAGAAAGCCTGGGTTTAAAAAGAAATATGAGAAAGATGCCCTGTGATACTGAAAATCTATTATCTCTGTCCTGAAATGAAATGGCCAGTTCTAGAGAGACACAGAGTTCATGACTGAAAATGGAGAGGGGGGGGAGGTGTTGGACACTGGGCTGAGGATGTAGTTCAGTGATAGAGTAAGTGCCTAGCTTACGGGAGGCCCTAGGTTCCATTCTCAACACAAAAAGAGAGAAGGAAGAAGGGCAGAAGGCCAAAGTGTGGCAGGGAAGGAGATAGGAAGGAATCTGTACCACAGGTCTCAGCAAAGATACAGGCCCATCCTGTGGTCCAGAACTTGCATATGCTCAAGGCCAATGTAGGGAGTGTCCTCCACACCATCTTGCTACCACAGTCTCAAGGTCTAGAAACAATGAATAGAAGAGTCATAGTTGTACAGAGTACCATTGTTCTAGGAAATTTCAAAATAGTTACAAATAAAGCAAATTTCAAGTGACACAAAATTGTTCACAGAATGTCTAAGGTCTGATCAGCTGTGCATGACTATATGTAACAAGCACACACTACCGGCACCACTAGGGATGAGGTCTGCACAGAGCCCATCAGAGAGGAACATACAAGCCCTTAAGGAGAAAGGAATAGGTAATCTTACTATGACAAAATAGAGTGCCAAGAGGCAGGCTTGACAAAGAAGTTGTGGGTAGTCAGAGGTTTCATGAGTAAGGTCATAAGAACTGGGCCAAGACTAGAGCAAGCAACACAAAGGGCAGAAGTGGCATGTCAGGAAAAGAGTAGGGACCTGGGAATGTGTAATTAGACAGGTAGTTCAGAGGAGTTGAATTCCTGAGAACCTTCAACATCATACAGCATCAGCCCTGCTAAGGACTGGGAAGCCATGTACATTTTAAGTGAGGAGCTGATGTGGTTAGACATATGCTTGCAGAAACTGGGACTGGATGAAGTAGAGGAGAGACCAAAGGCAGAAGGACAGAAATGCCAAGCACTTTCCTGGAGAGGCCACTTTGGTCCACTGGTAGAAAAAGAGGAAAAGGTTGGCAGGTCTGAGTAGGGGAGGAGGTTAGAAAAGGGTGCCACCTGGACATCTAGCATGTCATGGCCACTAAACAGTCCTCTGAATGAATGCAGCCTGCACACAAGGGCTCTCTATAACTTCTTGACAACTATTTTTCTGGTGGGTTAATGGAAAGACCATAATAGATATAGTCCCTAGACAATCATCGGCTTCTATAACACATTCCCTAAAGGGTGTCACCAGAAAGGGACAACATCAAGTTAAGTAAGAATTATTCTAAGTTTACTGGACTTATAGAGGAAGGATGACAAATAAACAAGTGAAACAAAAATTCCCACCTGAGCAAGAATCAACTTGCAAATGCCATTTCTCATTTCATGAATGGCAGGACTATGAAAAATTCCTGACTGGCCCCTAGAGAGCAGCTGAATGAACACACAGGACTGGTTAACTTGTATACAAAAGCTACAAATGTATAGAAAAATGTGCTAAGGGGCCACCATGGGCCCCAAAGGGGGGGCCTATGTGAAGTCAAGATATGAAGAAGGCTTAAGAATGGTAACTGGCAGGGTGGTGGCCCACACCTTCGATTCCAGGAGGCAGAGGCAGGAAGACCTCTGTAAACTCAAGGCCAACCAAGTCTACCTATCAAGCTCCAGGAGCCAGGGATGCATAGTGAGACTGCCTAAAAAACAAGAAAGAATGGTAACCTGGGGAAGGACAGGGAGAGGGGAACAACTAGAAGCAGCTAACAACTCTGGCCCCCTCTGAGGCTAAACTGATCACTTTTTCCTGGGCCCCAAGAAAAAGTCTTCACATAATCTCTCAGTTCCTTAAGGGCAGAAAAAAGGATGCTTCCAAAGGGTACAAGGAAGCCAGATGCCATGGCAACCCCCTGTGTCCCAGGAGTGAAGAGGCAGAGGCAGGAGCTCTGCCTCAAGTCTGAGGACACTCTGGTGTGCACAGGTCTAGCCAAGTAGAACTATGCAGGAAGGGAGGGGAGAAGGAGGGAGGAAGAGAGAAAGGAAGGGAGGGAAGGAGGGAAGACAAAAAGTTCTAGAGTCTGAGTCTAGGTGTATTTAAAGGGCTAGAGAATATTTTTAACATACATTTTTGAAGATGGGTGGGGAGCTGTGAATCTTAGTGGCAAGCACCTTTACCACTGAGCCATCTCACTGGCCTTGACTTAGAGAATTTAAGGGAATAGAGACTAAGCATGAACCCAGCCCTGTTAATTACTAGCTGTGTGATCTCAGAGGTTTCATCATACAATACTTTTAGGTCTTGCCTATAAGAGGCACCTAGCACCTAGGGTTTTATGTCTTATGTGTTCCTGTGCAAATTCTAAGCAATGTACTGAAGCACAGGGGAAGTTGTAGTCTGGTGCCCTGCATGCAAACAGCACATAGTGGCTGCTGCTGACTTCACTGCGTTCACTAGCCTTTGCCAGCTACTTTACATCCCAATCATAGCCCCTTCAACTCCCTCTTTGCCCACTCCCTTATTCCTCAGAAAAGGGACCTCCCCCCACTAACCTACCCCAGCTCACCAAATTGCATCAGGACTGAGCGTATCCTCTTCCCCTGTGGCCTGGCAAGGTAGTCCCACCAGGGGGGAGGTGATCAAAAAATAGGCAACAGAGTATATTTCAGAGATAGCCCCAACTCCCCTTACTAGGGAACACACATGAACTCTAAGCGGCCTCGTCAGCTACATCTGTGTAAGGGGCCTAGGTCTAGTCTATGCATGGTCCTTGGTTGGTGCTTCAGTCTCCACAAGCCCCTCTGGGCTCTGGTTAGTTGGCTCTGTTGGTCTTCTTGTGGAGCTCCTGTCACCTCCAGGATCCTTTTATACTTCCCCCCATTTTTCCACAAGACTCCCTATGCTTCACCCAATGTTTGGCTGTAAATCTCAGTGTCTGTTTCAATCAGCTACTAGGTGGAGCCTCTCAGAGGACAACCAATCCCCTGACACTATTAATGATACTGTTATGCTTTCAGACAGGAGCCTAGCAAAACTTCAAATCTTAAGTAAAACAAGACCAAACGTCAAGAACAAAACTTTCTTTAAAAGTTTTGGGGCTTTTGATACACCTGGCATTTAAATACGTGGTCTTCCCAAAGTTTTTCTTGAAGGCTGGTTTCAATCCACATTAGGAGTACACTTTCTGCTTTATTAGCAGGCCTATTCAGGGCTGCAGAAAAACCAAAGGTCCAAGGCACAAGCAGCAGTCTTCAAAATGCACGCACGCCTCCACGCCAGTCTCCGTGTTCCCTGCCCCAATTTGGGGACTGGAGAGACGGCGATGGCTCAGCAGTTAAAGAGTACTGGCTACTCTTGCAAAGGATTTGAGTTGAGTTACCAGCACCCATGTGGTAGCTCTCAACTGTCTGTAATTCCAGTTCTGGGGATCCAACACACTCATCTGGCCTCCTTGGCTACCAGATATACCGCACATGTACATACAAACAAGCATTCATGCACATGAAATAAAGGTATCTTTTATTTTGGGGAGGTGGTTGTTTTTTTTTTTTTTTTTCTGAGACAGAGTTTTACTAAGTAGCTTGGGCTATCCTCCTGCCTCAGCTTCCCAAGTGCTGAAATAGGAGTGTTGCTACTATATTCAACTTTCATCTGAGTTAAAAGCCAATGTATTGCCAGGCAGTGGTGGTGCGTGCCTTTAATCCCAGCACTTGGGAAGCAGATGTAGGTGGATCCCTGGGTTCAAGACCAGCCTGTGAGTTCCAGGACAGACAAGGCTACACAGAGAAATCCTGTCTCAGGGGAGAAAAAAAAGAAAAAAAAAAAGCCAATGTTTTTTGTTAAGGAATCAAAGTCAACAGATCACTCCATCTTATTAATTTTCTGCTATCACCACAGTTCCAATTTTAGAAAAATGATAGTCCAGTGCCATAACTACTGGCATGCCTGTATCCTAAGGACACAATGCTCCCTGCAAGCATTTTCACAAAGCTATATTCCCAAAAAGCATTTACATTAGTGTGTGTGTTGGGGGGGTGGGGGGGTTAGCCCAACTTGGTAGCAGTTTTAGTTTTTGCAGTTTCAGGGCTAGGATAGAGTGGTATAAATTATCTCACAGAAAACCACAAGTAACATTATCTGTGAAGGTTAAAACTTTAACTACCTTCCCGAGGTATGCTGCTGGGGTCTCATTACAGCTGGTAATCTCACATTCCACCATGCACAACACACTAAGTACCAGCATCTCCCAATTACACTGCCACGTAAATCTCAAAGGACATCTGAAAAGTCTACACAGCTCCTGCACCCACTGCTGAAACACAACCACCTCTAATGGAATGTGGCAGCTTTCTAAACTTAAATATTCACATGCAGGGACAGGGCTGCTAAGCTCCAGCTCTAGCACACGGTGGAGAGCACATGCTAATTAAAAGGCCACGCTAACTAAAAAAAAAAAAAAAAGACCACCCCAGCAACTTTCAGCACAGTACATGTTTAGAGTTTTGTTTTCCTATTTCCAAATATGCTCAGCTGTCCAAACTTCCAGGGCTACACATGGCAGAGCAGACCCACACTAAGTACCTCTGTAGAGAATAAACTCCTCTTTGGGCTGGTGCCCTACCCTTCCACAAACCCAAATGTGACATGCTTCATGCTCTCTGCAGTTGTCTCAAAGTCTCCCAGGGAAATACCGTCAGCGTGCCATCATTATGCAGTCATCCCCCAACCCCTAACCCCAACATCTTACCTCTAACACCTGCCCCTAGTGTGCCAAATTCTTGTACATTTCTCCACATGCCTTTAGTAGTTGTTTGTTTCTGGGCCCATCCGTACCACTAGCCCATATCTCTCGCAGGAAAGTGTCACAACCTGATCAATAAAGCTTGGCTGACTGAAAATCTAGCCTTCATTTTTCTGAAGGATTACCACCTATCAACAGCATACATTGAGAGGTCCTCACAGAGACTCCCAGGGCCACCCCAGCTTTTCTTCTGGGGCTATGGGTAATGGCTTTATTTTTGCCAAGTTTGCTGTTCAGGAGTTTTTGAGAATGAACACTTTTTTTTTTTTAAAGTCTTCACAATAAGCCGAAGGTATGGACAGTTACTCTTAACATAATCATTTGGCCACTTCTGAAACTATTTTACTTCAGCTACCCAAACGGGCAATTGAATAAGCTGTCATGAAAAACATCCCAAACCGAAGGAGATAAGGACTTTCAAGTACCTCATCTAAGCTAACTTAGTCTCATCCCTCTCTTCTTAAGAATCACCAATTCCTTCAAATATTGTTCAGATATTTCTCCCGTGAGTCAATAGAGATATGAAAACAGGCCCCTCTTTCTTTTACTAGAAATGAAGCATTCCTGCCTGTGTAAAAAATACAGGGGTATTTTTTTTTAATTACTGTGTTTTACATCAGAAGGTTAAATCAACACAGAAACAATTTAAAACTTTCTAGGCCATCAACGCTGACCCATGACGCAGTGACCTCGGTTCAGGCCCCCTAGGCCTCGCTCTGCAAGCGGCTGCCTCTCTGAATGCTTAAATACCTGTGCTGCCATGCTTTGCCATTTTTATGTTAACCAGTGTGCAGAGCAGGAACCTACACAGACACTACATTTACATGTTTAGCCCCAAATGTTATTTTAAGCATAATTTCTCCACAGAGCCACTTCATTTTTTTCCCTTCATTTTTCTAAAAAGAAAGAAAAGATGGAGAAATTTTTCCTAAAATTCCTAATCCCACTTCAGTTTGAATTAGAGGATGTGTAATGTTGGGTTGCTTTGCACGCCCACATGCCCACCACCTCCCCCTTCCTGTTATCACACACACACACACACACACACACACACACACACACACACACACACACACGTATAATAAACCATGTTAATATTTCATACCACTGTGAAATATGCTGGAGTATCAATTCAACATCTGCTGTCTTTAGGGCCCGGGAGTCCCGCAGAGACACTTTCAATTTGTAATTGAGTTCTATGCTGAATTAATCAGCAGTTTATCTTTTTTACTAAAATAACATCTTCACCACTAACCCAGATTTACATTAACAATTTATGCCAAATTACCTGCCAAGGCAAACTTATAGGATTCTAGGCTACCATGCAGTAACACTCAGTCCTATACTTCACCTTGTTATCCCTCTAATCCATACAACACAAAAAAGGCAGTGATCCATTGTTCAAGAGGCTACAAGCTTCTGACCACAGGCGGCTCCTTGGGTTTGTAACAGCCTGACTTTGACACTGAAATCCATGTTCACACCCACACCCCCGACAGTCACTTATAAGTAGTCATGATTCACATTCTTTATGAGCTTCCTTTTATTCTTCTCCTAAGAAACTCTGATATTCCAAATCTTGGCTTCACATGAGTACCAGGAAGATAAAAAGATCATTAGGTCAACAAAGGTAACTCTATTAAACAAGAGAAGGTGAAAATGCCACTTACTCTTTGACATTACAATGCACAGCATTTTACCAGAAGTGTCTTCGTTTTGATTCTAACTACACAGGGAAGTCACCAAACACTAAATCTACTCAATACTGTCCCTGCATCTGGCAACTGCCCTGTGACCACACAGTCCCTATTCACAAAGTCTTGCTTTGCCTGCTGGATTTTTGCCACAGGTGCAGACAACAACACACTGTGAAATATTTCTCCTACATGGTACATTTCTCTCTTCACTTCACAGTTATAGGAAATATGTGAAGCAAACCCATTTCAGAAGGAGCACCTGCTCCAAAGAAATGCATCACAAATAATTACCTATCGACCACAGCGTAGGAGAATCCCTCTTTGCATCTGCTTTGTTAATGGCTGTGCAGGAAGTCTCCACCACACTCAGGATGGCTCCTCCAGTAACACTCTGGCCCAGCACCATGTACTATGTGTTACATTTAACTGGCACCAGTACAAATCTGCTGAGTACATACTGATTCTTTAGGAATATGAAACTCGGCACAGAAAAACTCTTTAAAAGAATTAAAGTCAATAAATTTGCCAGGTCACTATTTGCAAATAGCCTTTCACTATTCCTCAAAGAATCAGAAATAAGACACCCCTGGGATTTGCAAAGTCACCTTCCTAAGATTTATTGAATCTTGAATTCTGGCTCAAGAGGAATCCCTCCACCACACCTGGAGATTTGGGAATACTTCATCTTTCCTCTCAGCTTCTTCCCCTCTGTTTACCAAGATTAAACAGAGAACTGGACAAACAATCTTTCTTCATTCTATACCCCAAATATCTGACTTTCAAGTTTTAGTAAAAGTAAAATATAACAAGGGTAGAAATGCAAACCATGCACCAGCATTAAACTGGCACTCTGGAGAGAGCTGAAGAGACATGGAGAGAGCTGAAGAGACATGGACACGCCAGAGGAACAGACATCTAAGTGCCCATCTCTAAGTCAAGAGAACTCTGGAATCCCAAAGAACCAGCGGGAGAAAAACAACCTCTTGTCAAATCCAAGCGCTGTATGAAAAAAGGCAAAGTCTTGCTCCTCACAAGCATCAGACACAAGACCACTAAGGTTCCACAAGGTAGGTTCCAATTTAAGAGTACAAACTCACTTTTTAAGGAAATGTTTATTTTACTTATGATTGTTGTGTTTGTAGATACCTCTTGTGTGTGTGTGTGTGTGTAGGTCAGAAGACAACTAGCAAGATTCATTTCTCTCCTTCCATCATGGTTCCAAGGATGAAACTCATGATACCAAGCTTTTGTGGCAAGTGCTTTTGCCCTCCAAGCCGTCTTGCCAGCCAATTTTAGGTGTTGTTTTCAAAGATTATGTACTCTTTTTTTTTATTTTTTTATTACCCCAGTGCTGAAGATCAAACGCAAAGCCTTGCACCACACTCGCTTTTCAAAAGAGAACTAATTCGACAAGTCTCCCACTTTAGAGTCTTCCCATTCTACAGTGCAAACTTCAATCCCTTCTCTGACCCAAGGGAAACAGCTTACACATTGAGCTGTTGGGTGGCATCCCATCAATGGTGCTGCCCATTATCATCCATCAAAAGGGTTAACGGGGAATTCCCTCAAATCGCCTACTAACCCATAAATGCCGATTTCAGTACCTATTTATTGCTAAGCTTCACTAATCAGTTCCACTGAAAAGCACTGCTATAAATAATACTATGCAGGGCTTAGGAGATTGTATCTTGCAGGTTCTAACACCTCCAAAACTTAAAGCTTTATGTTAAATAAAACCACAGAAAAAAAAATTAATGAAGAAATATATCTTTTTTTAAAATCTAATATAAAAATCTAGCAATTCTGCTGTATCTAGTGCTTTTGGTCTTAAGAAAAAAATAGTATATAGAATTATGATCAAAGGCAAATTACAGAAACAACCCTCCAAAAGAGCCTTTAAGGGAGACCCTTCACTATTTAAAGGAATACACAATCAGCCCAATTAATGCCCAAAACCAGAGTTCATAAGCATGTCCAATAAACTGTTTAATTTACTCATTTCCATAGTTATACCTGTTCTTAATAAGGGAGTCATTAAAACTAAAGTGAGATGCCACTCCCCTTCACCTGGATGACTATACTTAAGATAACAGGAGGCAAGCATCAGTAAGGACATGAAACGATTAAAATCTTCCTATGCAGCTACTAATACAGAAATTACAGAAAGACCTGGCACTACCACAAAAGGCTAGTCTTGTTCCACAACACACAAGAGATGTTCACAGTACGGTAGCCAAACAGTAGAAATAATCCAAATGTCCATCAACTAATGAATAGATATAAAAAGAATGCCAATCCATACAACGGACCATTCTACCAGTAAAACATTGAAGTGTGGATACCTGCCACAACATGAATTCAACATTATTAAAATAAGTGAAGTCTTTTACAACACACACACACACACACACACAGAATGACATCCGTGAAAAAAATGTCCAGAACACATGGCTTGGCAGGAAATAGGTAATGACATGTTTGTCTTTTGAGTCAGAGGAGTGTTGCAAAGGTTCTAAAACTGATTGTGGTAATAGCTATACAATTCTTATGAACACAGTAAAAGCTGCTAACATGTACAAAGGCAAATTGTATGGGTGTGAATTATATATCAATGAAGTTGTCACCAGATAATAAGGCGTCCAACGTTTCTGAAAGAGAGTGACCTAAAAAAAGGTCAAAATATTTAATGACATGTGACAAGTCAACCAATAAATCCACAATCTAGCTTTGGGGTTTTGCTTGTTTGTTTGTTTGCGAGGGGTTATTGTTGTTTTTCAAGGCAGGGTTTGCCTCTGTGTAGCCCTGGTTGTCCTGGAACTTGCTCTGTAGACCAGGCTGGCCTCAAACTCTGCCTGCTTTCACCTTCCAAATGCTGAGATTAAAGGTGTGCACCACCACTGCCTAGCTACATTCAAGCAATTTTTAAAGGCAACATATCACAATAAACAAAACAGCCAGCAATGAAAAAATTTTGGTTTGAATTGCACATTTTTCTCCAGACATATAAGGCATTTGAAATTGATTTAACATAAATACAAGCTTAACAATCAAAATCTGATAAACTAAGTCAGGTGAAACTCACTAAGCTGACACTATTTCTACTATTTGTTAAAGGTCAGGCTCCCCCCCCCCCTTTTAATTAATTGCATTTACTTAAAACTGTGTTTGATGTCAATGGGATTCAAGCTGCACAGGAAGGTGCTCTGCGAAACACCCATGGTCCTCCTTGATCACCACTCTCTGCAGTGTGAGTTCTGCCAGCAAACCTCCCAGCCAGTGGTCACCTTCCCATAGAGTCATTAAACCTCTCGGTGTCAGCTGGGAGAATGAACCAGCAGCTTCCACACCTGAGCCCCTGTGGCAGGGACAGAGGCATTAGGATCAAGATCACTAATGAATACAGAATTCATATGCTGCTTGTCAGGGTCCTAAGCTCAGAGCCCACAGATGCGACCTAAATAGGGTGGCGGAGAGAACAATTGTTGACGAAGATGAAAAAGTTTTGGCAGTTGGGGAAGAGAAAGCACCTCATTATTCAAATGCAATAGTCTTGCTTTGCTTTTTATTATTTTCTTTCCTGTTCAAGTTATTTGTGACTTGCTAGAAATGGACAAATGCTATTCCCCTGCATTTAAAGACCTCTTGGTCTCATCACTAAATCTGAGGAGGATTTTATCATCTGTGCATCAGCCATCCAGAGAAACAACTCTTTTGTAAATAAATGCCATCAGAAAAGTGTGGGGAGGAATAACCACAGGATGTTCGGGATGGGGTACACATACAGATGGAAACAAGAAAAAACAAAACCAAAAGCCTTATTTCAAAGAGAAAAAAAAAAAGCTCTGCTATAGCCAAATGTATTTCCTCCTCCTTCCCCTGTCCCTTGCTACCTCTCTCTCTCCGGTTCTGGGCTCCCTCCTGTCACCAAGCTCAATGTAGGTTGATGATTATGGGCTCCTCTGACACATGACTGGCTTTCTGCTACCTTCACAAGACCCCACCAGAGGAAAGGAACACTCCTGACTGCCCTGAGAGTAATGTATCTTTTACTCTGTTGTCAGAGAATTACATACTAGGCAAATAAACATACCAGCACAGTAACTGACTCCAGCAAACAACTCCAAAGTCACACTGTTAAAAGAGTTCAAATTCTGACCTCATTGCTGACCATCTGTGTAGCCTCACACAGGTTATAGACCTTCATATGAGCTGACTATCTTTCTTTCAAAGTGTGGATAACAAAGCACTAACCTCCAAGATTGTTCAAACGTAAGAAAACACGGGGAGGCTGTTAGAATGGAGCCAGGCATACTATAAACATCTGAAACATCACTCCATTTACTACATCCCTCCAAAAGCAAACATTTGCATGGCACACAGATTCGTGTCGTCCTCATGTTCACCACACATGTCTGTCTTGGATGGAGCTCCCAGATGAAAAGGAAGGCTCTCACCTCTCTATGCTATAAACCACCAAGCCCGATGTCAGATCCTGTTAGCAGCTGCTGCTACTAACCAGAAAACAGTCACCATGTTTTAGGAAGCCAAGTTTCTGTACACTGTCACAGAAAGTGTTTTCTTGCCTGTACCTAATCCACTCAGCAACTTGCAGGTAGGTCTCTGAAACACAGCTCGCAGACAAGGGCATCCGGAGCCTGTAAATGCAGTGGAAACAGACCAGCAGCCCAATCCTCCAACACCTAAGCCCCATTCCCCTTTCTAGCAAACCACATTGAATTTACACATCTCCCTCTGGGCCCATCCTATGTGATAAACGCAACAAATTTTTTAAAAAGCAAAATAACACAGATCTCTGCCACTGCTGTTCCTCTGCACAGCAGAGATGAAGTCTGCAGCTTTGCTTGTTACTAAAATAAACACACACAATCACTTCTAAGATTTGCTGTCAGAGCAGCATATTGATATCAAGTCTTCCATTATTTAAATGGATCTATAGCTGCCCACAATGACAGATTAATCCTGTTTCTTCAGTAGCTAGGTGTTTGGCACCACGTTTGTAAGATAACCACAAGCCTTTAGGGTGATAGCTGCTCACATCTTTAGCAATCTGCAAGGGCTTCTCTGGAGGCCAGCATTGGTCGAGCAATGAAATATGACTCCATAAATCAGTCGGCTCAAGTGGCACTTGTATGCGTCACAATCTATCTTCCAACTTTCCCTCTGAAGGGTACAGGGTAAGAGCCCATCCCTTGGTACTGCATCCACAGAAAGGGTCATCACAGTGGGCACTGACAAAGCATGTGCTACTTAAAACTGAAGCCACACTAAGACTGGGGGAAAGATCCTGCTGGTGTTAGCATGCCTTAGGCAGTGGTAGAAGCTTCAGCAAGTCATCTTCAAAAGGCAGAGAGCCAGAGCTCTAGAAACCTGCAAAAATTGGCTAAGCCTGCAGTCTTCATTGCTTTAAGTTGAGCATCTTCAAAGTCTAGAATTCTAACTGTAGGGCACAGCAGCTGCCACTGCAGATCTGATCTTCTCAGCTTTTGGCAGCTCTCAACTTGAGATTCTAGCAAAAGAATTTTTCAAGTTGCTATTATTGCCTGTCATGGATTTATAAATATTGTGCACTATCTGCTGTGGCATGGCTCTCATGGGACGCCAGAGCATGCCAAACGCATAACAGAATGAAAACAGTTTCTATTCTTCAAATAAATGCTAATTTTTAACTATGCTCACGATGTGTTTGGTGACCAGCTCCAATGGTACAGAATATGGGGGCGGGGGGGGGGGGAGCCGACTGTCTTCTCCAGCAGCATTCAGCTGCTGCTTTCATTAAGCTTGTTTAATTAGATTCCAGATGCTAATTTGCAGTCGATACCAGAGGGTGCAGGACAGTTTGCCTTTGAATCCATTCCCTGTGATGTCAGGGTCCTGCCGCACACCACTAGCCTTCGGCGGCCCTCACACAGTATTCTGACAATTAGTAAAAAGAGGGGACAGTATTGATCTCGACAGACTAAATATTAATCTTCTACCCATTTTAATAAACTGTAATCTTCAAGAGCTGAAATGTCTCACTGGACCAAGTGAAAACATTCCTTCTTATTGAGAAAGGGACTACGAGGAGAGGTGCCCGAAGTTAGCGATCCAAGAGCTTCATGCTTTCCTACCCCAAGGCAAAGCCTGCACTTCTGGACTAACATGGGATTTCCAGGTACTTTGGTCACATTCCTTAAAATTGGATGGAAAGTGACCTGAAAAACCACAGTATGATGAACACTAGAGTCCCTATCCAGCTACTCTGTGAGTAACAATCACTATCAGGCTTCTTACACAAGCCTTAACAAGAAAACAATCAGGAGACACGGCAACAAGCAGCCTCCCATCGTGAAAACACCTCTCAAATAACTGACCTTGGCATCTTTTCACCTTTCACATTTAAAACCCACCATTCTAATACAATGCCTAAGTAAGTCTTCTGCTGATTAACATTAGTAAGGAGGAGAATGATGATAATGATGATGATACGATGATGTCAATAATATAGTAGGGTACTTATCAACAGTGAAAAAAAACTACCTTAATAAATTTTTCCTTTCTAACACAGCTGAGCACCATGAACACCAAAGGTAAAGTCTGCCGGCTGCTTCAAAGAGGAATGAACTTGAGCACAACTTAGTAGTTACTCTTTTGCTCCCTAGTATCTACCTATCCACAAATACTGACTGGCTAGGTATGTGCCAAACACCGGTAATCTCAGCACCAAGGAAAGAAGGCAGAAAAAAGATCAAATGTTTAAGGCCAACTTGGAGTACATACTAAGACCCTGTCTCAAAAAGCAAACAACAGTGGCTAAATCTTTACTAGATACCAATCACATGATATACATAAGGAAACGAATGAAGGCAGTCCCTGCCCTCAGTTCTCCAGGTTAACAGCAAGGGAGAAAAACAGGGCAGTGAAAATTATGAAAGTGCTCCAAGCAACACTCAGGCATCAAGTAGCTGAGGTTTTCTTGTGCCTTTTAATGTATCTTAAATTCACCAGCTAGCTACTCATTTCTCTGAAACTCTGAACTAAGAGCTTTCACTGGAGGCAAGCCCAAGGCTCCGATGACCTATCTGTAACAGCAGAGGCCCATCTCAGAGTGCTTAGGAGCGCCAGCTGACAACAGCTTTTCTGGACTGTTCTTTTTCGCAGTACTTGCCCCGTGCCCTATCTTCTGCCTCCGGGTACTTAATGGGGCTATCTCTAACACTGTATACCGGCTAGCTTCCTGTTGTCTCAAAATTACATTCTGAACTTTCCAGACAGGAAGGAGAGAAAGTCCCTTTGGATCCTCAGGTGGTTTTTGATGACTCAGATTTCACTTTAGCTCACAGCCCTCCCGACTTGACAAGCAAGTACCGAGAGCTGGGAGCTGAACAGAGATTGCCTCATGGCCCCTGCACTCAGGGAGTACCCACTCCTTGACAAGTGGTAAAGATGCCCCTAAAAACAGCCAGCAAACACAGAGAACAGGAGTTACAATGGAGCACGGGGACATACATTAATAATAAATCCCTAAGGGCTGCTGGCAGACATCAGCAATCAGAAGCCAATTGCAAGCAAGAATATAAACAGACAAAAATGGCTGAAGTGATCTCTGTTCCCCAACATTCAATTCTATGTTCACCCCAGGCTTATGTTATACAGGTACATTTTGTTTCATTTTCTTAGCTATTTATATTTAATTTATTTTTATATTAATTACAATTTATTCACTTTATATCCCAGCTGTAGCCCCCTCCCTCATCCCCTTCCAATCCCACCCTCTTTCCCTCCCTTATCTCCTCCCAAGCCCCTCTCCAAGTCATACTGGTACATTTTTATAAACAGCATACATTCACTTTCCAGTGTCTTAGAGAACATTAAAATGAACACACAATACCCAGGATTTCATGATACTAACTATATATATCCAGAAAGTAAATTAAAGACAAATTAAGAGAGCCATGAGAAAGCTCAAGAAAAAGCTGACTGGAGAGAGGTACTGGATGCAAAGAGAGAGACCACAGTATCTTGATTTAATGACAATTACCTGTGACTACAATGCCAACACTCATTGACTGTAACGCACTCTTGTGCGTTTTATGACATGTAAACTATACCAATTTATTGTTAAAATAAAGAATATTTTAGAGAAAATAGGCTAGGTAGTATCTGGACACAATACACAAATGATGAAAACCAAACTAGATTAAGTCTCTCCAATAAACTTTTTTTTTTCTTAGACATGGTTTCTCTGTGTAGCCCTGGCTATCTTGGAACTCACTCTCTAGACCAGGCTGGCCTCCAACTCAGAGAAATCCACCTGCCTCTGCCTTCCAAGTGCTGGGACTAAAGGTGTGTGCTGCCACCACCTGGCAAAACTTCAGTACATTTTAAGTAGAAACACATGCAAATAATTTACCAATTTTTTTTATTTAATCAACATACTTAGCATAACAACACCTATGTATATTGTGGGCTAATGATCATACTCAGGGCCTCACACTGGGCAAGTAGCAGGCAAGTGCTCTATACTAAGCCACACTCCCAAATCAAGACTTTTTTAAAAAGTATTAACATGAATTCAAGTTTCTATAGTATTACCTACTAGCAGTTGTTAAGACTATCATTTGGGTTTTATAGTAATTTTCACTAATTGGCAGTGTTAACTTTCAACCTAAAATTATAAATTTATATAATGGGAATTGTTTCAACCTGTCTCAAGGTCTCATGGGCAATGTAGACGAACATTAAATGTTTCAAATACAGGCATACTAAATCTAAGAAATGCTCTCTTCAGAATGATAAAATCCCAGGTTTTACTGAAGGGAGACTGGTATTTCCCTCTTCTTCCAAATCACATCCACCTTTGAACTATTTAGAGTTCAGAGTTGAGACAGTATAAAATTACTTTAGTGGACCATAAGTCACTTTTAACATGCCTCAAGACTTTAACTCTTTCTGCAATTCTCAGCTTCTTTAACATAGAGAGTCTAATTAGTTGGAAAAGACAAAACTTCCAAGAAAGTCTGAAAAGATTAATGTGGTTTAAAGAGATGCTTGACATTAAGGACTCCACCACATAAACTAGAGGCCTTGTTTTGGTTCCTTTTCTTTTTAAGTGACCTAGTATACATCATTTTTCCCTTTATTTAAGGACACCAAACAGAAAATACTGCTGATAGAGAAATCAGTGTTCACACTGAGAAATGAGAACAAAATTCTAATTTCATTTACACTTGGCCATACTTATTCTTCTTAATTGGAGTTCAGATGCTATCATTGTTAATAGATATTGTTAATATCTATGTTTTAATTCATGCAGCTAGGAGAAAAGGAAGAAAGGAAGCCCATGAAACACATTACTTGTGTTCTCCTCATGTACCAGGGGCCCAGGAGACACCTGTCCTGGCTGAGCACTGCCACAAGCCTATGTTCTCTTTCACAGAACTTGGCCCAAACTTAAAGGGCAAAGAGAACTTTGGAACTCCATGACACTTACTACTCAATGACAATGACAAAAAAGACGAACAAAATATTTTTAATATGTCCAAAAATCTTTCCCCCAAAATAATCAGGCACAAAATACTGTCAAGGACTAATTTTCACCAATGCCTGCCCTTTGAGTCTTAAACAAAATACTTACAAAAATCAGAAAAGACAGTACAGATGAGATAAAAGATTCCTAAACTGTTTACCTATGAACAGTTGAAAAGAGTTGACGCTCCCTATCAAAAAATTAACAATCAAGACATCAAGTAGAAACAGTGAAGACTGCCCTCAGGACTCCTGCCCAGCACCGGTTCGGAGGGGCAGAGAAAATGCAGCTGGGGGAGGAGGGGCTAACGTTGGCACCACAGGCACCCAGCACACCTTTGAAAACAGGGATACAAGACTGATACATCTGTCGTTGAAGGGATTTCTTTGTTAGGGGTGGGAGAGGAGCTTTCATGGGGAATCACCTATCATTAAAGTAGACAAGCCAAGTGTCTTTCACAAGATTCTACCTCTTCTACTACCAAAGAAGATATAGTGAAACAATCCCTTACAAATCCAACAGGAACATTAGATCCATAACACCCCGAGATGACTCTACATGTGCACAGTTTTGTCCCCACTTCTGCCAGAGACTGGGAAGTCCAGAGACCTTAAAAACTGACCCACTTATATGTCAGGTCTGTGTGACATAAAAGACCATACATAGATGCTCTATTTTTAGTGACAGAACAGAAAAACAAGTTGTTCTGGTATCCTGACACAGAAATCTCAGTACACAGAAAAATATCCCACGCTGCAAGAAGCCTGAAAGAGCTCAGAGCAGAGCAAAGCTCAACAGTGCTGGTTCTTTAAGCCCGAGGGAGAACACAACGGGGCCACAGGACCACCATAAAGAATGTCTTCCCAAGTAGTGGCTCCCCTCAACAAACAAACTAGCTGTGCCAAAAACATTCCACACAATGACAATGTTGTGCAGGCTCTGGTGGAGGAATAAATTTGTTAATGTTTAACACACAACTGGAAAAATATCTGAAAGAAGGAAACTGCAGGGGCTTACATACCTCCATATCTGGCCTAAACTTATCTTCAAACACAGCCATTGCTGCCAAGGAGCCAGAACCTGTAAGAAAAAGATGCACTTTTAGTGTAGTTTACCAACACTCAGCTTCTCCGACTTGAGTTTACCTTGGGGCAGCAAAAACAGTTAAAGACGACCAGTGTCACATTCAAGTATAATTAAGTATCAAGTCTAGAGGTCACATCCAAGCAAAAGTCTGGAGCTACTTACAACCAGTTAGGTAACCCTGCAACTAGCCTTCCTACCACTGGCAGGGCCAACCGTGCATCGAAGTGAAACGTTGACGCTTAAAAATGAGGTCATGGAGACTTTATATTTTTCCAAGAGGTGAGTGGCTCATAATTTTCTCTATCCTACGTGGGGAAGCTTGTGCTCCACACTTGCCTTGGCGAGCTGCTGGACACAGTGCTAAATACCAAACCTGTTAAGAAGACAACGTTTTAATGAGCTGGCCCTGGTAGAGTCACCGTGGCGCGTAGGCAGGAGGAAGATGCTGCCCTGGCCATAGTAATGGGACTTCGCGCTGCCCCAGCCACAACTGTAACACACTGCATTCTGTGGCATTTATCTGGAGCTATTATTTTTAGTTTGTACTTAAGAAGAGTAACAGCTGAATAGACAAAATGACAAAGATACCAAAATTTATTTCAACACTAGCAAATGGTTGAAAGGTTATGCTGCACAGATATTAACACAGCAAATTTATCCCTACCAAGGTTGGACATAAAGGCATTACAAATAAGCCTGGCCTCTGAGTGGACACAAAGGCAGCTCAGCATTATTTGAAAATTTACACTTGCTTTGTTCAGAACCCGGAGAATCTTTAGGAAATCGTCATCTGTCTATACAGGGCTCTGGCAGTATTTCAGGGTACTCCACTTTTGGAGAGAGGATACAGCTGCCCACAATTTTTTACTCCAATTAGAAGATTTTTTGGCATTTATTACTTTTTAACTTGTTTTGCATAACACTATCTATTTAGCTGGGTCACAGAGAAAACCATATTTTCTATTTAAAATGATTTGTGTACACCGCTTGACCACCTCAATGGTTTAGCAAAGGAAAAAGGCAGCGATTAAACAGTTTCAAATGAGGTGTCCTGCTGATTTTATCAAGTCTGCTGAATGTATAATGAAAAAGGAGAAGCTGACAGCAACACTGAATTGAGGAAATACAGACTACCTTATCTGAACCATTTAAGGAGATCCAATTATAGATCAAATTTAAAGGGTAGAAACAGCAGATTTACAGACACAAATCAATGAACATGGTAATCCTGATGAATATGACAGATACTCCTGTTACAGAATATTGCTGTGGTTGAGGATCATTACCTTCACAGCACTGGATACATCACATCCAAAGCAGTGGGAAACGTCAAGTGTAGACCAGCATTACAAGCAATGACTATTCATTTAGGTCCTGGGAGCAAAAGGCAACACCATTTCCCCCTCTTGCATTTCTTTTCTTTGGGGTTAAAAACAAAACAAAACCCTAAAATGGTCTAAGGGGACATTAAAAGCCCTTCGGAAAGGAGACAGACGTTAAACAGGTATAAAACTGGTGTGTTACAAAATACCCCAGTATATGCAGGGGCAGGCTCACCAAATCAAGCCTCTGATTTCAAAATAAACATGCCCTTGAAAAATGCAGAAACAGGGTCACATTCCGCCAATGGTTTCATTAGTTCCCAGCTCACTGAGATTCAGGAGTCAAAAGGAAAACAACAAAAAAACAAAAACAAAAAAACAAACCTTGGTTTCTGTTTCAAGGCACAAGTAAAAATCTAAATTCTCTAGGTCTCCATAGGAAAAAAAACAAGCTGGTTCTGTGTGGAAAACAAAGGACAGCTGTCAGGAGGAAACAAGAAAATTGCAAATGAGGAAATCTCTGAAAGAAAAAAAACAAAACATCTTCTAGATACAAAATGCTCCTGCAGAGTGGCCAAGGGCAGGCTTGCCTTCCAATGTGTCCAAGATTATCTATCTTGAGGAAGAGCCCAAGGGTAAATGGACTAACAGGCTCAAAATCCACATTTTAAAAGGATACAAAAAGACAGGGTATTTACCCAAGAGCTAACAACTTTGTAGAGAATAGAAATGAATTATTGTTAAAGAAACAAACCAAGCTTAGCTTAAAGGCATTTTTCCTGGAAAAAAAAATCACTGGCCATTTTTTTTTCTTCTAGGCTCTCCTCCTTTCTTGGCACTTTCACACAAAATACTTTTACCCTATTCTTTCTCCTACACATATATTTGATTCTGTTTAGCTTCATTCAATATTTTAAGAAATGAAAAAAATAGTTCCTGCTCAACCAAATAATTCTTCCTTGGTCAGAAGCTATTTCCTGCTTGACAGTAACACCACAGACATAATTTCTACTTAGTTTCTGATAAAAGGGGGGGGGTCTATTATGTACTTGTGGGATGCGGAGGCACTCCACAGTACAGAGGTGAACACAAGAAGGACATGAGCAAGATTTCTGCTTTCCTGTCTGTCTACACCTCCATCTTCAGCACACACGGTAGGAAACATTATCTGGAAACGGCCTCCTGAACTACAGTTGATTCTGCTCCCTCTGAAGTCAAACACAAGTGGGTTCTAAAAGAAGCATAAAAAGACAGATTCAATCTCAAGAGAATTTCTACATCATCTGCAATTAGCTCCTGCACCCAGCTTTCAGGAAAGGAGGGCTCTGGCGCCCCCTTTGCATGAGCCCATAGAAGTGCTAGGAAATGGCACACTCCCTGTCAACAGGTTTTTGACTGCACACATCTGCTGCATCCAAAGTTTGGGTAACAATTCACATAGGAGTGCAACTGTCAAAGCCACGAGAAAGCAGAGTAAAATCATCACAGAACTTCAAGGGAATGCAATTAGAGGTACAAGAAAAAAAGGAGCGATCATTTAAAAAAAAAAAAGTATTACTAACGTTTATTCAAGCTCCCAGATCTTCTGAGCCCAAAACTAGATACAACAAATCATCAAGTAAATGCCATTCAGGTACAGCCACCATGTGACCTCTGACCAAACATTACCATACACTAAACCCAGGGCAAATTCTTTTGAAGGTCCATTTGCTGTATTTTCTATTCTAAAAACATGAATGCCTCTGAGTTCCATACTATCTGGTTTCTTGTAAGGAGAAAAAAAATGTAAAGAAAGACAGGGCTTGCTAGTACAGGAGCCTGTGCTTCACACACAGCAAGTCCAGTTACGGAGCCAGATGCTAATGATACCTGCTTTCCACACATGGAGGCTGACTCTATAAACACAAGACACATGGACAGTGCTCCGGAAGAGATGAGAGCACACCAGGGGGATGCAAACAGCACCCATGGTGAGCACTAATGAGCCACATGTGATACCCTCTGTCACTATAGTTTTCCTTATAGAGTACCCACTGCAGTGGTAACCATCTCATCCAGAATTATAGCCCCAACATGCACCAGAGGCAGAATTCCATCTCAGCTGCTGCTTTATGTGGCCCTATCACACAGAATGTTCTATATGTATAAGGTCTTGCTACCTTCCGGCCCTCCCTTCAAATCCCCAATGCACATACTTCATACTCTACCATCACTTCCCAAATGCCCATGCTGTTTTCAGCCTTCTCACTGTGATATAGGACAGTCCCTGGACCCCTTGACAGTTCACAGCACTCCTAACCACCTTCAAACCCCACCTGAGATACCACTTCTTCCCAAGAGTCTTCCTTGATTACCACCCACCCCGTGAGAGCTTACCCCTCTCCTCCAAGACCTGTCCATCCCTCCACAGCTGCAGCACCATACCAAGCTGGCGCATGAGCACCAAATAGATCCATAGTAGTTAACACTGTGCTGACTAGAGTATGCAACTGTCCAGGAGCCAGGGAAACTGAACAGGTCTTAAGGAGTGATGCTAGCAACCAACACCATACAGGGTAGGGTATAAAAGAACATTCACTGCCTGCTATCTAATTCACCATGCCAGGCTGAATAAAAGCAATCAGATATAATCCATGTTCAATTTTTAAAAAGATGTCTTAAAGCAACAAAACTGCATCCAATTCCTGTCCTAGTGTGGCAAAGCTTCCCACTACCATAGGAGTGGGCTACCCTTCTTGGGTTTCTGCATTTTACGAGCAAAGCTCTCCATCTCATCAGGGGTTTCCATGTAGCTGCTCCTTGGCAGCCTCCACAAGCCTGCCTTTTCCAGCCTATCCACACCTACTGAGTAGCCACTGCTGATCCAAAACAAAGCTCTTTAAAATAAGGAGCAATTCATTATTGGCATATACGGAGATGACTCTGTTGTACAACTCCTGGAATAGCTATACATTCACTCCCTATGTCATCCCCCAGGCCCACCTGTCCTCCTCCATGTCCAACCCTCACTGATGCAGCAGCCTATCTTGATAGCTAACACATCAAGAAGCCAGGCTGTGAGAAAGACAGGAGAAAGTCTACATCCCGGGAAGCTGGCACTAGCTGGCAGGAACTGTGCTCTCTGTGCTCTTCATCTACGGCAGCCACTCAGGTGGGCCGCGCCTTGCCTTGGCTGCCTTGCAAGACACTCATTAAAAGACTTTTCCTGAAACTGACACCCTGCAAAGTTCTAGAAAAAAGGCCACATCTACCCTATCATCGTCCCACTCACAGACATGCTATGACACTGGGGAACCAACTACATCTGCTGACCTCCAGAGGAGGCTCACACACCCATACCCAAAGGTCACACCTTCACCCAAGATTTTAAATGAAATTTCTGTTTTTGTAAGTCGAAAGTCACTAGCTTAAAAAAAAAAAATGCTGTAATATAAAATACAAGAGCTGAGTCTCACAAAAAATGTGCAAAATGCAGAATATCAATAATTGAAAAAGCTCACACAAAAAAATCATTTTCAACAAAGATACTGTGGCTTATAACCTGAGAAGAGAGATAGAGTTAGAAACACAGCTTCATTAGTAGTCAAAGAAAAACAAACTAAAATAAAGCAGCCATTGTCTGCCTTTTAAATTAACAAAGATTAAAGAGTAACAACCAGCACTGACAAAGGTGTGGTATAATGGGCACACTAAGCCATTGGAAGAGGCAAAGGAGGATAAAACTCTCCTGTCAGTAATTTGGAAATCAGAAGCTGTGCATACCCAGCAAGCCCTTCTGAAAGGGCCTATACAAAGTTATATACACAGAGGATCACTGTTTAGATCAGCAAACAGCAGCAAGAAGACAAAACCGAGAGAAATGTAAAGTTCTATTACGCAAGAGATGGGGGAAATAAATAAAACACTATATGTACAAATCAATCAAACATGTCAAAGCAGAAGTGTTTTCATTTGCAATAAAGAGAGTCCATAGAAACATTCAGGGAAGAGGACATCATCCACAGCAGTATTGGTGGTTCCGTGAATAGACCCCCTAGTTCTGTTTACTTGTATTTAAAAGTTTCTCTTCAAAAAGCACACATTACTTGTAATTTTTAAGGTATAAGCTTGGGGAAATCCAACACCATGAAAGGATAAATAAAAAGTAGCAAACCACCAAGACCTTGCTACTCTCACATCTGTCTAACAGCAGCAACAGCTGCTCCTGAAATTCTCACACAGGCCTGGAGGGCAGCAGTCAGTCACAAGTCATTCATTGGCTTTGTGACTCTTCAGACACGGCACATCATTCTGGTCCCACTTTTTAAACAGGGGGAAATGACACTCTGGGATATAGAAATTGCCCCAATCTCATGGTTCATGCTTGCAGCACATCAAGAATTTCAACCCAAAATCTGTTTTTTGGGGGATTTGTTTAGTTTGGTTTGGTCGTAACAGTCTTCCTACATAGCCTAGATTAGCATGGAAAAATGATCCTCCTGCCTCAGTGTCACTGCCATCCCCTTCCCTTTCTCCTCCTCCACTTTCCTTTTTAACTTTGTTATCTGTGGTACTGGGCATGGGACCCAGGGACTTTCATGCCAGGTGAGCATGATGCCACTAAGCTACACAATCCTCGTGAGAATCAAAGGGCTCTTTCCCTTCTACCACTTGCCTCTTACACAGGAAAGCCAAATGCTGAAGTCAAGATTAGCAAGTGTGCCTAGAAAAGGCAGCTCTCTTTCTTAACTTACTGCCCCTATCAAAGAGCAGGCTAAGTAGGCTTTTCACTCCTGGCTGATTTCATACTAATTACTACACATCTGAATACAATTTTTATTGTTTCATTTAAAAATTCAGAATGATATTTGAATTTCAGTTAATGCTTTAACTGATTAAACATGTTGTTATTGTCTAGCAGCTATACTTAGGTATCTGTTCCAAGGGTATTTATATTATAATAGCCACATTTTTCAAAAAGCAAAACCTACCTTAATTTTCTGAAACCGCAGAAGGTACTTAACAGCATCAGTGTGAACTGAATAGCCTTTATCCAAAATGCTTGGGACCAAAAATAATTTGAATTTCGGATTTGGGAAATATGCATATATATAATTATAATGAGATATCTTGGGATGGGACCCAAGTCTAAACATGAAATCATCTGCTTCATATGCAACCTATACACATAGCCTGAAGGTAATTTTATGCAGCACGTAAGGGGATCTCAGTTCCGCTGCAACCTGTCACATGAGGTCCAGTGTGGTAGTCCCCACCTGCAGAGTCATGATGCCTAGGTTCACACTTCAGAGCTGGGATGCTCAACCCATAGTTAAGCCTGAACCTGTTTTTCTGCAAGAATTCAGAAGAAAATATGAAATGTCTTGTTCACAGCCTCTTACTTGCTCTGTATGTTTAAAAAAGCTCACATTAATACAGACTGTGTACAGTTTTGGGTTTGGGGGGTTTGTAGCATATTCTTTTCATATATCAGTGTTTGTTTAAATAGTAAATCAAACTTAGCAGTTCTATAATCACTGTTACTAGACAGCTGGAGAAATCGAAACTGAAATGCTCCTCCACAATAAGCTGCCTTCCCAAGCTCTACAAATTTGGCAGGTGGAAATCTGCTTCCTCAAAGAAGGCCCATGCCTAAACTCAGACTGGGGGTGGGGCATTTACCGATGGTCCTAAAGTCCTCAGCCCTGAAGGCAGTCCCTCATTTACAGACTAATTGATATTCCACTTGTTTCAAAAGATTTTCCTACAGCAAAGCAGCTGCTAAGAAGTGGAATGAAGATTTAAACCTAGGGCCAGAAGCTAGGAAGCCCAGGCCCTACTCAGAAGCAACTTGGGATGTGACAGATGCCCAAGCTCTGGAAACATACAGCTACTCAGGTAGGACACAATTCTGGGCCCTGGTTTTTCTGGGTACAGGACTCTGAGCACAAGGTACCACTGCCTCAAAAACTGGGGTGCCCAGTGCAGCGGGAGCCCTGGTTTTCCCCACACAGTCAGGATGACAACAGCTCACAACTTCGATCAGTGACTCTTGCAGGCTTAGAAAAACACTGTGTGCAAGCCAAATGTTGGGACATAGTAAGAGCTCAATGAAAACTAGTTATTGTAATGACTCTGTGACAAGCTCCCTGTCTTCCAGCAGTGACTTGATATACTCATTCTCAACTGGTCCCTGAGTAGCAGCTTTAATGGGAACCAAGGTGTTCAAAATTTTTCTCAATGTCGAGAAGTTCTGAGAGGCAGCAGGAAACGGATTCCCACTGCTTTTCCCCAAATCAATTTTACTAGCTCTTCACAGGAAAAAAGGCTGCCCCTGCTAAGGAGCAGTCCATTTTAAGCACCCAAGGACCTGTCTGCCACTGTGGTCTGCCAAGGTGGAAGATGTATGCAGCGATAAAAGAGTCACGGCAGAACTTCCTAATCCATCAGTGTCAGCTCTCTCTGACAGAGCACTTACTCACACTCGCTCATTGTTAGTCAACTGGCCACTCTTCCAGCAGAGAATCTGTGCTTTCCACAGACCTATGGACGGAGGTCATTTTTCACTCCAGTCCTGCCTACAAGGCCTCGTCTCCTGGTACTGGTGCTTGCACTGAGGGCCAACAATGCCAGCGTGTGAAAAGCTGACTTATGAATCTAAAGCAGCGCTAGCGCCAGGGGACTGCACTCAGCCACTAGAGAGCAGTGGAGCACCTCTCCAGGCGCAGAGAGACTAAGCCACAGGCTTGAAAAGCTTTAATTGTATGCATGCATTTCATTACAAGCCTTGGCCAAACGCTTTGGAAGCAGGCGGCAGGGCGAGCAATCAGACAATCTTGCATGGCTTGCTGAAATCCAGATTTGTCCTTTGTCAGCATAAACAGTTTAATTTGATGTTTTCACTCCTGAGTAAGCACTGAGTATTACATCTAAACCCTCGTGAGGGGAAGACTGCTTCCTTTTCATCAACAAATGTACTTCAATGTCAGGGTTTACTTTTAATTCCCAATAAATTATTGGAAATATACTCCCAATGAATACGCTGGAAATACAAATATTCCCAATCATCAAACATTTTTCACTCAAAAACTAGTATCTCAAACAATGTAGCTCCTTCTCTACATGTAATTTTAAGTAAATATTTAAAACACCATTTCAAGGGAATGGGATTTTCTTAAGAATTACAACTGTAAGGTCTCACAGACCTGACAGGTCATAAATACTCCTAGGAAAAGCCTAAAAACTGGGGGCATCTAAGATTAAAATGTAAAACGTTTTCTTATTACTGTCTTTAGTGACATGTTACAAGGTATGGAGAGAAATGTTCTTTTAAAACAGATGTGCCGCCTAACCCCATGCTTATTTATGGGCTACGATGAAGGCTGACAATTGCCTACAGATGTTTCTGTCCTCTTGGTCACCTACAGGCCTCAAGCTGAGGACCCCGCCTATCTGCAGCAGGAAAGGGAAGGGGGAGCACCTGGGGGACAGGTCCCCTTTATTCTGGACTCCATTTCAGAACTATTTCCCGTACTGCAGGCCAGTCTGCTTTGTAAGTCTTTCACAAGCTGTCATGTCCCTCAGAATACTCAAGAACAAAAAGAGCAACGGTTTCAGAAATTTATAACCACCCCTTGGTTTTAATAATAAAGTATTGTGCAAACTAGAAATCCTACTTATTAAAAAAATGGACAGTTGTGTATCTTTCATTTAACGCATCTGAATCTTCTTTTCAGACATGGAAACAATGTACATTCAGAGACGTGAAGAAACCTACTCAAAGCTAAATAGCTAGGATGCCAGAATGGGCTGACCCCTAGCTCTGGAGGTAGCATCAGCCTCATCCTATGAACTACCCAGAAACATATAAAGTGACTTTCCACTTAATCAGACCTAAAATCAGAGAGTAAAAGACCAGCAAGTGCTAGGTTTTGAGTACAAAGGCACTTTGCTTTTAGCTGGTCCAATTCTGAGACAAGAGCAGGGAAAGAGGAATTAGTTAACCCCGGTCTCTCTGAAGTGGGATTTAAAGCAAAGAACGTAAAACTGAACACTTTATCTAACCGATCTAAAAGTACTCCTGGCAAGGGCTTTTATTTGGTTGTGGACACACTGAGTACTGAACTCAAACTCGAAAAGATTTCATGGGGAAAATGTCAAAGCTGAAAAAAATGAAGATAACATTAATTCAATACCTTCAGTATTTTACCAACGCCTTTATCTACCCCACAGAACCAAGAACAAAGTCCACTCTGGTCTGAATAAGTTAAGAACCAGTAAAGGCTGTATTACCACCCATTCCAGGTAACATTATGAATTTTACAAGGAAAATTTTTCTCATCTCTAACCTAAGGGCACCATCTATTGGCTTAGTACCACCTTTGCAGCAGCCACGAAGCCAGACACAGAATTTAACTCCAGGGACTTTCAGCTCCCGGCTGTTTTCTTTTTGGCACTTCATAGCTACAGAAATCTTAAGATTCAAAATCCATGTGTTGCACATTTTAAATCTTCTAAAATGGACCTTACTTGTACTAATCAAAGCTGGGAAAGGTGCCAGAGAAATCTTAGCACGCAAAACTGCCAAAAAAAAAAAAAAAATGTGTTGGCACTAAAATGACCACAACTACACAAACCCTTCCCAGCAAGGGTTTCATTCAGGGCACCCACTGCACCCTTGAGACCTGCTCAAGGGGACGGAGTCTTCTGGGTTTCTGTTTGTTTGTTTGTTTGTTTGTTTGTTTGTTTGTTTGTTTTGGAGACAGTCTTACACAGCTCAGTCTGGCCTAGATTTCAAAATGTATGTAGCCCTACTAGAATCCTCCAACCTCAGCTTTAACAGTGCTAGGATTAAAAGCAAATATCCCTACATTCAGCTTCTAGCCAGCATTTTACAGCAGAAGTCAAGATAGCCAGGGAATTCTGGACTTAAGATTTAAAGATACATGGACACTAAAGATGAGATCTTTTCACAGTACCTCAAAAAATGGCACAGAAAGCAACACATGCAGATAAAAGTGTACAGTGTATTCACACAACATAAAATCTCAGCACGCTAAGATTAGTAGGTGTGGCTTTGACCTTCCCAAAATTAAAAGGCAAGTTCATTCACAGATCTGTCAAAAATAAAGACACCATACCACAGCCATCAAAACCACATCAGCTTCATTTTTTAAATAACAGATCTCAGGTTCTAAGACCTAGGCCTGAAGCCAGGATTTCCATGGCTTCTTTCAGGGTTCTAAGTTACATCTCAGGGTTGCCCAAAAGAGCCCCTCAAGGTCACTGGCTATCTGCACAAAGCTTCCAAGAATGAAGTTTCCTGGACCGGCACTGATCCTTCCTGGCTACCTCTGACTCACAGGACTCAGGACATAGACAAAGCCTATAGACTATGTATCTAAAACTCCCAATGAAGCAAAAAGAACTCTCAGGAATGTTTCAGTGACGAAAGCCACAGGGCTGTCTTCTGAGAAGGCGTCCACAAGAGCCTAAGAACTCAATACAGCTGCAGCCAAACCCATACCTGACTTAGGAACTGAAAATGAGTATCGATGAAACATTTTACCATCTGAAGCATCCTAATTTGATCCAGTCCTGGATAACTTTCAAAATCAAATCACATGGAAACACCAGGTCTGCACACCAGGCATTGTAGCACTCATCTGTCATTCCAGCACTGGGGAGGCAGAAGTCGGAAATCAGGAGTTTGAGGCCAGCCTGAGGTGCACGGCAAGCCTGGGAAAAAAAAGAAGACATAGCTACACAAAAAATGTGCTTTATTGTAAAGTACAGAAAAGGTGATTCTCAACTTCTCTATATGTGGTTGTTTGAGTAAGAATAAGCCCCACAGACTCATGTACTTGGATGTGTAGTCATCAGGGAGTGGAATTATTTGAGAAAGATTAGAAGGATTGGAAGGCGTTGCCTTGTTGGAGGAAATGTGTTACTAGGTGTGGGCTTTGAAGTTTCAAAAACCCATGCCAGGTCCAGGTGTTCTCTTCTCTCTGCTTGCAAATCATGCTGGATACTCGGAGATACTTCTCCAGTACCATTTCTGCATGCTGCCATGTTCCCAGCCATGATATAAAATGGACTAAGCCTCTGAAACTTATAAGCAAGCCCCCAGTTAAATGCTTTTTTTTTTTCTCGTAAGAGTTGCCTTGGTCATGCTATCTCTTCACAGCAGGAAAAACAGTGACCAAGACACTATCCATGTTCCAGTTTAATTTTTAGGATTAATGTGTCTATAAGACAAGATACTAGATTGTTTCTACCTCTCTGTCCCCATTTTCTTAACTGCTCAGGGCCCCTGTAACTGGAACTTGGTAGGTATATTCCAGTAATTAGGAAACTGTATACCCAGTTTATCTGTATAGACTTTACGCCAATGGCCCTCAGAGTGACCCCACATCTTCCCTAATGATGCATACCAATGTTTATTCCTTAAGTTAGCATTCCTAAATTGTCCAAGGACCTCATTTCCAAGAATGTCATGCTTGAAATGTATTCACATTAATTCTCTATGTGGATAAGCAGGCAAAATACAAATTTTATATACCATGCCAATGCTGCTACAAGGAACACTGCCAACCTAACAAAAAGACGGTCCCCAAGCTTCTCCTGACATGACTTCAGTCTGCCTAATAAAGGAAGGCTGGCAAGTTCACAGAGTAAGTTAATTAATCTGAGAATTAAGCGCCTGCATTTTGTCTATCTAAAAAAAAAAAAAAAAAGACTAAAATCTATCTCCTAATTTAAAAAAGTCAGAGACTCTTGTCCAGCTTTCATGAATCACATCAGTAGTCTTTTCCAAATTAATTTCCTAAAAGGGACATCAGTAAATAAAAACTTCAGTGCTCCCTTTTCTAGCTTGTACACTTCCTCGCTAGGTGGAGAGACCCCTGGGGACCTCACGCTCTGCATCTACAGTCAAGTACAAGAGGAGTGAAGCACCACAGCTATGCTGCCTTAGGGAGCTGAGTGTTGCTATCACCGTGGACAACATGCTTTGGGACAGGGCCAGACCACAGGGTGGTCACTGTATTCTTCTCCCAGGCTTCAGAGAGGCTTTAGACTGTCCAGACCAGCCAGGCAGATCACCTGCGCCTGCTGGCCAGACGAGAAAGACAGGATGGATGACATCTATTCCATGTATAACAGTAGCCTTCAGGCAACCTGGCTGGTTGCCCACACTATCCTAGGAGCAGGCAAACTTTTGGTACCCCTGTTTAGGAGTTGTGGCTATCAGTGCTTACTGTCAAATCCACAAAACTAAGAAAAAAAAACAAAAACCCACCTTATTGCAAAGTTTGGCTTCTATTTCTCATCATAAAGTAGTTTAAATAAAACAGAGAATTTAGATGAAGTATTCATTTTCTCACTCAAGTTATGCTAGTAGAAAGCAGAAACTCCCTCAGGATGCTCACAGTCCAGGACAGCATTACACTGAGGATGGCCCTCCGCTTGTTCCATCATTTGAAGTTTGGGCTATTGCTCATACAAATAAGAAACATGAATTAAAGAAAACTCATCAAGTCTTGGCAATTCTAGAGCTCACTCTCAACATCCAGCTCTCCCCACCCCCTCACCAGGATGAGGAGAGAAAGGGGAATTAGCAGAAGGAAGACACAAAAGCAAACCTCTATATAAACAGACACTAGGTTAGGAAGGAGACACCTACCTAGTACCTGTCACCAACCAGGCAGAAAGCCCAAGAGAAGAGAGGCAAAGCCCAAGGTGCTATGAAACTGCATGTACATGCTTTTGCAAAGCTCTCCTTTTCACAACAGACATGGACTGGAAATAAACAGAAAAACAAAAACATGTTTTTTTTAAGGTCACAGAAATATGAAAAATTGGAAAAAAATTGACTCTCTACAGCTGTTTCAATAAATTGTGGATGGAAAACCTCCACATGGAGCAATCAAAAACACAAAGAGCAAACAAATGCCTTTTGGGAATTTGGACAAACACTTTTACTACTCTGAAGCAAGGTTTAATAGCTTAATGAGACGACATCTGTGAGATGGTGATATCACAGCAACTGTGTGTACTGGGACTTGCCTGAGAGGGAAGTCAAAGGTTCAAATCCCAGCTTTGCCACTTACCAGCTGAGCAATAATAGTTAAACTGCTAGATCTTTCTAAGCTTTGGGTTTCTCATCAAAAAAAGATTGACTAATTTGCATGGAATTTATGTAGTGACAGAGACACTACATAAATATGCTTTATTTTTAATAAATTTAAAATAATACTAGGCTCAACAATAACCAAAAAAGGACCAGTCACATGAACATTGCTTTACACTATTTTCTTACCACTAAATTAGAACCATATACACAGAACAGAACCAATGCTAACTCTAGAACTGCAAACCTCTAGTACACAGTAGACTAGCTGAGGTTACTAAGCTCCATACAATTATTGGTACCAACAAGTTACAAAAGAATCATGCAAAGATTCTGGCAGGTTCTTAAGACAAGATTCCATTCAGAGATCACAGAACTTTTGTAGAGACAAAAGGGACAAGGCCAGAGAGTAATGGTGAGAATCTGTGCAGGTGAGAACAAGGGGTTGTTTTCACAGAGGTTCAAAACATACACAGAAAAAGAGCTGGAAATGAAACTAAAAAGGGAATTGCCCAGGTGGAAGAGTTACTACGACAGCCAACAACAGGCAGGTAGTGGCATGGAAGAAGACAGCATTGAACCAACACCAGGAATGCATTTGTCATTTGGCAAGCTAAAATGTTCTTTCCACAATGACAGGGTCATCCCTCTTGATACTGGGCCAATCATGGCTTCCACATACCTGGTCAAAACACCATCTACCTCCCTTTCCAAGCCTCTTTTATGCCAATGCTCCTTCCGGATGTCAAACTGATGTCTCACAGCAAATCTAATCCTATTAGAAGAGGATTGCCTGGGGCTGGGAACCCCCAAAGCAAAAACAAAACATCTTGACTTACAACATCTGGACTCCATCTCTCCTTACCTCTGGCCCTCTGCTGAACTCCTGGTCAAGACCTGCCCCTCACTCTCAGCACCGCTCCTGCACCACCTGAGTGAAGCCAGCCTCCAGAGCTCAATCACCACGTGGCCTAAGAGTCTTCCCTATAGGCACAGTGAGACAGCAAACTTCTTCCCCAACCCTTCTCAAACTGGCAAAAAAGATCCAGTGTTGGGAAGGCAGCTCCAGAAAGATATCTATGTTCTCTTGGTGGAAAAATATACTAATGCCATCTTTTTGGAAGGCAATTTGCAATGGCTCCTAAAAGGTAAAACACCCTGTACTGCTTGCCATCTGTCACTTCTGGGGGCTGCCTGCCCAGCAGCTGTACTTCCTCCTTGTGTCTGGGGAAGTCCACCTCACATGAACAAGCTGAGCTTCACCTTTCCCATGCAGCTCTCTGGCAGCGAAGGATTGCCGCTTCAGCTCAGAGACTGTCCAGCCACCACTGAAACAGCTCTAAGCAGACTGTCGTGTTCACCTGCCACAGCCCATTTCTGAAATGGGAATTTTTTTTTGCTCTTGGCCCCAAACTCAGTTTTTGCCCTCCCAGGTATGATAGAAGCCACCTACTATCAAAACAAACAAACAAACAAACAAAAAAACCCACAACATCTCTTTTCCTTAAATCATGCAATGATTCTACTGCTTATAAAAGAATTCTGACAGAGACAAGAACATACCCTAATCCAGAAACTTTACACCAAGAATGTATCTAAATCAAGTCTGTATTTATACAAACTAATCAATATACTGGTAAAACTCTGAAAATCAAACTGTTCATCACTAAAATGACCAGTAAGTCACAGTAGGGCTATATAAAACAATCAATAACAGCTACAGAAATAATATTCTCCATATCATTTAGACCCAGAGACAAAATCCTTAAATTTACAGAGAGCTGCAGATGTAGCTCAGTAACAAAGCACTTCCCTCATGTATAAGGTCTTGCTTTGATCTCCAACACCACAAAAATTAAAAAATCAGACAAATCAGAAGAGGATTGTGTGAAACATCATGGCTTTTAAAAAGAACATCTACATAAGCAGATAGATAAGTTGTAGAGAAGAATAGATGAAGATGTACCATGAAGAATTTTTTACGTTACAGCAGTAAGTCTTGAGGAGGGGTACGAAGTAGACTTACTTTCCCTAAATACTTTGGCTCTCAAGTGCCTTGTCATGCGCATACTACTCTCATGAGAGTTCAGCAGAGGGCCAGTGTCACTTGCTCAGAAAGAACTCCTCAAACACCACATATTCCTTCCTACCGTTGTTACCGCTCTCTCTCTCCTTGGGCACTTACACCATGTACTCTTTTAGAGTGGCTTATGCCATTCTGAGCCACAAGGCAACAGGCGAGGAACTGGCACTGTGTTAAGCACTATGTTCCCAGCACCAAACAGTGCCCAACACTGCTGCCACATGAGTATCTGGCAAATAAATGAAAGACTCCTTTTAGGACTCTACTATTTAACTTAAACTTTCCCTGCTTTACACCAGTTTACAGGTGACCCTTTCTCCCATGGATCCCACTGGCTTTTGTACCCATTGTCTTTGCTGACATCTACTATCTATGTGTCTGTAAAGACTATGCCTACCTTGAGGACAAAGACCCTCTCATACACTCATACAGTTGAGGAACTGGCCGGAAGTGGGTGCACACCTTTGGTCCCAGCACTTGAGAGGCTAGGCTCTGTGAGTTTGAGACCATCCTGGTCTACACATAGGAAGCTACAGAACAGCCAGGGCTACAAATAATAATCATAATAATTAAAAATCTAAAGAAACAAATAGTTGAGGAACAAATGGGCAAATGAACAAACAACTCAAAGCTAACAACTTACTTGTGTATTAAAACAGATGTTAGTCTTACTTCAGTCCTTTAGGACAGCAAAAGCAGGCAGTGTAGAATAAGTGGGCTGAAGCAGAAAGAGCTTACAAACTGGACACGGTAGCAAACACCTTTTATCTCAGCACTCAGGCTGCAGAGGCAGGTGGATCTCTGTGAGGTCAAGGCCAACCTGGTCTACAAAACAAGTTCCAGGTCAGCCAGGGCTACAGAATAAGGACTTATCTCAAAGCTTGTGTGAGTGTGTGCATGACTGAGAGAGAAAGAAAGAGAAGAAATTTTCTACAAATTCAGCTATGGACATATTGTCCTGCATTCCACTAGGTTCACAGCAGCACAAGACTGTGGCAAGCCAGGACAAAGCACAAGCAAAATGGGCACTTGACTGCTTCAAACAATTGTTTCTAAAGTCAGCATGCCACAAATCACTATAGTTTAAACGCAAGAGAAAGCTATTCATCTCCCATTTTAGTGGGATCAATGTTGTTTGCCGTGCAGGGCAGTGGTGGCGCACACCTTTAATCCCAGCACTTGGGAGGCAGAGGCAGGTGGATCTCTAGAGTTCAGGAAAGGTCTGGTCTATTGAGAGAGTTGCAGGACAGCCAGGACTACACAGAAATGCTGTCTCAAAAACAAAAAATTGTTTTTTTAAATGTCCTGAAACTGGTGGTTTTATGAAGCTGTTGGAAAAGAAAGGGCATCTTGAAGGACAGGGTAAGGGCTTATGGTACCATGACAATGAAACCTGACCAGGGCAACAGCCAACACAGGAGTGTACTGACATACGACTTCCCTGTGCACTGTTATTTTTCTCAAGTTTGAAATCTTTTAAGTTAAAAACAAACAAACAAACAAACAAGAAAAAACAATGAAGACAAGCCTGCATAGTGGCATAGGCCTGCATTCTCAGTACAGAATGGTAAACAGCAAATAGCAAGAGAAACAGCAACCATGCATAAATGGACTTACAAATTTTGATTCAGAAATTTAAAATAAACTTCTGCTTGAAAATGGCAATTTGTCTATCACTTTCAAAAATTTTAAAACAAGAACAAAAACAAACAAACCCAGCATTCTTATGTAGCAGTTGGAGATAAACCTCAAATGCAAAAACCTGACCCAAGAAGCTTACTACTGTTGATAAGGCAGGCTTTAACACAGATTTTCCCTGTGTACCATGCCAATCACAACACCCTGGTGCACAAAACAGTATCTACACTAATACCCTTCCTCTGAGTATTTTCTCTTCCTAATATTGTTACTAGTTTTATAGTTGTTTACTGTCTATAGGTATCCAATAAACAATCCTTACAGCCAAAAGTCTTTACCTAAAGCTGTTCACTAAAATCTTTCTTCAGTTACATAAAGAATCTTTTTTCTAAAGCCGGATATGGTGGCACACGTCTTTAATCCCAGCACTTGGGGGACAGAGGCAGGTGAATCTGAGTTTGAGGCCAGCCTGGTCTACAAAGTAAGTTCTAGGATAGCCAGGGCTACAAATCCTGTCTCAAAAAACCAACCTCCCCCCCATTAAAAAAAAAAAAAAAAAAAACTTTCTACATTACCTCCCACATTAAGAACCCATTGCAGGCACTAGATAAACAGTAGCTGATTAAATAACACTACTGGCCTGCATCGATGCTTCCCTTAACAATAATGGTAACAGCTTTTCAAAAGACCAATTTACTTTGAGTCTGAAAGAAGAAAAACATGACTCACCCATGGTGACATAAGGCAACTTATCAGTTGATCCATGAGGATAGATGCTGTAGAGGTGAGGTCCAGTAACATCTACTCCCCCTAAAACTAGGGCTGCACCAATGTAACCTTGATACCTGGTGACCAGAAGAGACACAAAGAAAGAGTGAGTCCTGGCTGCACCACTGCAGTTTATGCAAAAAGCTGCAGAAGCCAAACCGGAGCTTTCCTTACATGTTTCACTAAGGAGCTATTGCTTGAATAGGAACTAAAATCAGTTAACATCTACAATTAACCACTGTAAACTATGTGTAGTATACCACATGACTCACTTAAGCTCAGCCACACAGCCACCTTTTAGACACCCACAAAACAAACTTAGAGACAGAGAGAACTTGTTCAGTGTCCCTGAGGCTGGCTTATTCCAAAGACTATCAGCACTAGCTGATAAGCTACCAGTCAAGTTAGTTAACTGTGAGGAGCAGCTAAATTCAAGCCATTCAGCTGTTCTTGCAAGCAGTCTCATCATACAATGGAGCCTGTCACAACACCCTTTCCCTCTGAATAAACCCACCACACAATAATCACAGATGCTGAGTAAAACTGGAAACTGTTTCCTCCTTCAGGGACGAGACGCTCCATCATTGCCTATGAAGCTACTGCTGACCCACAGAATAAAGCTATAGTTCAGGAACACAAACAAGAAAATGTTTCCACCCACCTTCCCTCCACGTAACTATGCACACCAGGTTTTGGACATTTGCTGAGGCTTTACCTAATTGGTGATAATTTCAACAGATCTTTTTCCCTGTATTGGCTCAGTTTTTTACCGAGACAATTGATTGCTGTGCTTGATGAACTCTGAACCATTAGCTCTTTGACAAGAAATACGAAAAAACCTGTTAAACTTGGTGTAGAGCATAACCACTAAAACACAAATAAAGGAGCACGTAAGCAAAGCCTTTATTCAGACTAGAAAGCTATGTGACATCCAGAAGCACAACAGTGAAATTCTGGCTTCTTCTGGCCCGTGATCAATAAACTGCTGACAATCTTCTAAGTGAAAAATTCAAGGATAGGGAAGAATTTTAGGAACAGCATGAAGAGAAGCCAGAGATGGCTCAGCAGATAAAGTTGCTTGTTGCCAAGCCTGATGATTTGGGTTCAATCCCCCAAACACACATGGTGGAAAAGGAAAACCAACTCCTACAAGTTGTCCTCTGATCTCCACATGTGTACTACACATACACAGATGCACACACACACAAGTGCGAACAAACACGGTGCACACACATAAGCATGTACACACACACACAAACACAATACAATTTAAAGTATTTTGAATTTTTTTAAGGTTTCTGGAGAGATGGTTCAATGTTAAGTATGTGTACTGCTCTTGCAGAGAACCCAAGTTCAGTTCCCAACACCCACATCAAGAGGTTCATCACTGCCTGTAACTCTGGCTCCAGACAGACCTCCAAGGATGCTTGTACCTGAATATACATACCTCAACCCCCAACACACACACACAATTAAGCACAAAATTTTTAAAAATATTTTGTTTACTTCTTTTACAAGAGGTAGCAACCTGAAGAGGGAATGGGGACCGTCGTGGTGGAAACCTCTGGTCCAAGGCGTGTTGGCGGGGTGAGGACTGGAGCCCGAGACCCTGCACAGACAAGCCAGAAAGGCTGGGCGCAGAGCTCCAGCCTGTGGCCGGCCTACTCCACTCACTGCCTGCTGAGGACAGCATCCGAAAAAACTCAGCTCCCTTCCAGGCTACAATACCTGTTGCATGCTTTCAAAAACTCTATGATGTAAGCCAGCTGTGGTGGTGCATGCCTGTAATCCCAGCATTCAGGGAGGCAGAGGCAGGTGGGTCTCTGTGAGTTCAACCAACCTGGTCTACAAAGCAAGTTCCAGGACAGCCAATTTTACAGAGAAACTATGTCTTGAAAAACCAATAAAACAAACAAACAAAACCTCATAAAATGCTTAAACAAATGACTGATATCCTTAAGATCTGAATCAGAGGACTAGGGTAAAATTCAGTGGTGGAATGCTTGCCCAGCATAAGCAAGGCCTGGGGTGGAGGTCCAGCCCTGAAACAACAACAACAATCCCTGACCCAGACATCCTATCTCCAGGACTCCAGCCCAAGAATACAGTCAGAGAAATATACAGAAATGTGTTTATCACGCACAGACAGTGATGTCAAAGAAAGCTGGAGAAATGGCTGAATTAACTGCCAAACACAACAGATTATGACACAATCATTAAAAACCATAACTTTTCTTGGGCACTACAGATTATGGTCCAATCTTTTGGTTCTGACAATGTGTATCAAAGGTTAAATCTGCCTTTATGAATCACAAAACTTTTTTGGAGCCAAGAAATTTCTTCTAGAATACAGCCTGAGGAATTAGTTATGCAATCACCCAAATATTCACGAAAATATCTTCAAATGGGCAATATCATTAATGTTCAAAACTGATTAATGTACCATGACTAACAACACTAAAATAATATAATTATATATCACTATAATTATACAATATGCTAATACATATTGGTAGTTGGTACTTTAAACTTTTATGGGTCAGACATCTTTGAAAATTTACTAAAGTCAGCCTTCACCTCTAACAGAGGTACATACAAGCATTTTCCTATTTCGTGTGCTGCTGGGTTTGTAGATTTCCTCCCTGGCTCAAGAGAACTCCTGAGCTCTGCTAACCAATATAGCATTGCACAGAGGGCAAGCTACAAAACAGTACAAGTCCTAGCATGCCATTCCTGTTAGTGCATAAACACGAAGCTGGAAAGCATAAAGGTCCAAAACAATTAAAAATTTTAGGTCCCACTGTAGGCACCATCACCAGTCTCGTCATTTATTTCTCAAAGTGTTACATTCACTTACGGACTGTGTCTGTGTGGAGGCATGGGCAGCACACTGCACACGTGGAGGTCAGGAGGCAACTGACGGAAGGCTGCTCCCCTCCACACCACGTGGGTTCTGGGACTAGCAAATTCAAACCTTCTAGCCTGGCAGCAGCCCTTTTTTCTTTCTTTCTTTCTTCCCATAAGTCAAGGGGACAAAAACTATCACTGGCATTTTGAAGGGAAAAAAAAAACAAAACCTATCCTTAAGAAGTGTAAGATGGGGCTGGAGAAATGTCTAGGTTAGGAGTGTTTGACGCTTACAGAGGACCCAAGCTCAGTTCTCAGTATCAGCTCCAGGGATCCGAGACCCCCCTCTAGTCACCGTGGGCACCTGCACATATGCCTCTGTGGACGTGTGTGCGTGCACATGCACACAGAAATAAAAATAAATCTTTTAAAAAAGTAACATGACCCAACATTGTCCCAAAGCTTTTCCCTCTTAAAACACTTTCACATAATTCAACCAAAATGTCGCCAAATATGAACGACAACACTCCCTTGGTTTAAATTTTAAAATTTACATTTCTTCTCAAAACATTAGATAAGATGTAACTGGCCAGGCATGATAGTTCAAATCCTTTAATGCCAGCACTTAGAAGGCAGAGGCAGTAGATCTCAGTAAGATCAAAGCCAACCTGATCTACACAGCAGCTTTCAGGTCAACCAGAGATACTGTGAGACCCTGTTTCACAAAATAAGTAAACAAACAACCTTTACAAACTATACTAAATAAAGGTGAAGCGCTGGCGAGAAAAAGAGAAACTACATACTTCTTAAACTGTATTAGACTAAATATTTGCTAAATTGTTTTGAGAAATGCCTTAAATAACAAGTGTAAAAACTGTTTTGTATGTAATAGGCCATAAGATCCACCAGGGGGAGCTTTATATTTAAAACTAATATTTATCTTTTTTTTTTTTTTTAATCAGTGTCAAAAATGATCAGTTGGTCTCATGCTGAAACTGGATTATTTATTTGGTAGCAATAATCCCCCTGCATTAATTAGCATGGTGGTTTCATATACCAAAGGCTGAGCAGCAGTGGAGATTATGGCTCTGGCTTAGGCTCACTCATCTGTAAAGTAGGAACTACATCACTAGCCTCCCCGCATAGATACCACTGAGGATGCAGGGCTATTCTAGGGGGATCTCAGATTCTCAGGAACGCCAGAGGATAGGAGAGACAAACCAGAGCCAAGTAAGGGCTACGACAGATATCCAACGTGAAAGGTGACACTGCCTACAAAATCCCTGAAAGTTACTGCCACATTTTCCTACCTTCATTTTAATTTTAAAAAGAATACCTGTATTTTTAACTTAAATCTTCCAATTTATAATTACTGGCCACTGTTCTGTTTTAAATGCCACATGACCTGCATAAACCTCTTCAGTCCATGATCTCATGACATTCACAGGGGCAGTGACCTGATGCTCACTCAGGAACAGAATGAATGTGCAAAAGGTAAGGCAGATCCCAGGAAGAAATGTGAGCACCATTTCCACTGTAATCTCTTGTGAAAGCTGTACACACCCGAGAAGAGAGAACCGCAACTGAAGAACTGCCTCTAGTAGATGTCCTAATGGCACTTTTCTAGATTACTAATTATGTAGGGGGGCCCAGCCCGTTACAGGCAGGACTGTTCCTAAGTACCAGGTTCTGAGCCATATGGGGGGAAAAAAAAAATTCTAGCTGGGTAGTGATGGTACACACCTTTAATCCCAGCACCAAGGAAGGCAGAGGCAGGTGAATCTCTGAGTTTGGGGCCAAGTTAGCCTATAGAGCAAGTTCCAGGAGGCTACATAGAGAAATCCCATCTGGAAAAAGAAAAACAAACAAATAGAAAATCTCTAGCTAAGAAAGTCAGAGGGAACAAGCCAGTAAGCAGTGTTCTTCTGTCGTTTCTGTTTCAGGCTTCTGAACTGAGTTCTTGCCTTAGTTTCTCTCGAAGATAGACTGTTAACTATAAGATGAAGTAAACCCTTCCCAGAGTTGCTTTCAGTAAGGCTATTTATTGCAGCAACAGAAAAGCAAACTAGAAAAATACTGCTTCCCATTTATGTAGAACATATACAAAAACATTAGACTTTAAAACATCAAAACCTATACAAATATAAAGTAATAATAGGTGTATTAATGGGGGAAAAAAACTCACATGAACTGTGTGTGGGAGCTAGCAGAGAATGAAGCTCAGATCAGGAGAATTAATATACCTTGTGTAAACTTCAACCTGCTTATATACACATGCGTATACATGTATATATGTATACCATTTAGACTTTTTTGAGACAAGGTTTCTATGTGTATTAGTAGCTGTCCTGGAGCTCAGCTCTGTAGACCAGGCTGCCCATGAACTCAGAGATCCACCTGCCCCTGCCTCACAAGTTCTGAGACTAATGGCGTGCCCTATCACTGCCTGGTATCAAACTTTTTATTTACAAACAGGACACCATGAAGGCCCTTAACTCCAAGTTAAACACATGAGACAGTACAGAGAGCACATTAGCAAAGGTCTACAAGGCCAAGAGAGGAAGGCTGGTTAGAAATCAGTTTTACTTTACCCACTTTACCCACTCATACATGACTACAAGTCACATTCACTGTGTTGTTACTTTGCTGCTTTAAAAAAAAAAAAAAGAAAAAAAAACAACAGTTGTGTTTAAATGCTGGGGAAATGGGTAGAATTTACAAGACAACTCAAAGTACTGTTTTATTGTAAGCAAAAATTGTCTTGTCCAGAAATATCTCTATTCTTCAACAAATTACTCAATTGGCCATCATTCAAGGCCAATCATCACCATAAGATACATAAGACCACGCAATCCACCTCATTATCAAATGCTTTAAAAGCTAAAAATGACTTTGTAATTGATTAAAAACCAGATACGACAGAAATCCACACCGTGGAGCCTTACCTGAAAAGCATCTGCTTCAACATCCGATTAGCTGTCACAACTCTCGGGAGGCGGCCAGTCGTGAGAGAGTGGAGCTCCAAGTTGGAAGAGATAAGCTGGGTCGTCATGTCTGTGTCTGCAGCTGTCCCAGCACCACAGCAACTGAGAGATACCACAGAAACTTTGCTGGCATTCGACTACCAGAAGGCTCAAATAGAAGCAGAGCAGCCTCTTGGCTAACTCCACAAAGTCCAAGTATGCGAGAGGCACTCTTGAGTAGTCTGCAAAGCGATTTCTCTGTCTAACCAATTTTAAACATAAAATTGAGGACACATAACCTAATTATATGAAAATATATTCCCTGTGGTTCAATGGGTCATTTGAAATCATCCACTCCTCTGCCCCAAACAGGGTGTATATTTCAGTCCTATTACAAGTGCATTCAGATTGTATAGAAGAACATGGCAGTGTGTTACAGTTTATACTATATCTATACAGATATACTATATCTGTATATATATACTATATATATGTATATATATACTATATATATGTATATATACTATATCTATATAGTATATATCTGTATAGATATATACTATATCTATATAGATATACAATATCTATACTAGACAGTCTTGATTTATTATTTCAAAACTGAGTAAAGGAAAAATGGGAAAAAATTATAAATACCATAAAATAACACAGGAACAACAGAGGTCATGGAAAGCTGGAAAACAGCACACTTAATTCCTTTTCGTTTGTCTTTAAATTGTGTGTACGTGTGTGTATGTGTATGATGCACTTGTGCCATGTAAGCATGTGGCGATCAGAGAACATCTTTCAGAATCTGGTTCTGTCCTTCCACTATGTGCATTCTGAGGATGCAATTCAGGTGATCAGCTTGGTGGCAACCATCCTTACCTGCTGAGCCACCTCACCAACCCTGAGAACGATGAATTCTGATTTTAAAGGCAAGGTTTTCATGAGCTGAGTGTTGTAGGTTGGTCTAATGCTAATTAGACCCTCAAGATTTGGCTACTGCCCACTGGATATACCTATCCTTGTTTGTATAAACCTGCCTAAAACATTATACTTGATTAGTTCATTAAATGGCCTATACCTGGGCAGGGCAGAATGGGGTAGGCATGGCTAAGGTTCCTGGGCTTTGGAGGACAGAGAGGATCAAAGGACAGAAGGATGTGAAGAGAGGAGGAAGGCAGCGCCACAATATGTTAGTGTGGAGAAAAAACCTCGTGGGCTGAGAAAAAGGATTCCAATAATGGCGTGAAAAGGCCTAGATGACAAATACAAGCAAGTGCCATGGGATTATAGATAGAAGATAGTCCAGTTGAGGAGGATTAAGGTGGATGACATTAGATGGGGGCTAGGAGATGGATGGTGAGGATATTGAGACAGTGTAAGTGAAATATCTGCCCAGCCCAATCTAAGTAAGGCAATTATAAATCTATAAAATCTAACAGGTGTCTGTGTCTTATTATTTGTGATAGTGGGTTAGATAATACCGATATGATAATCTTAGGGCTAATAATAAACATTATATAGCCTAACGCTGATTTTTAATTTGATACAACAGCTGAGTTTGGAAGAGCAGAAACAGTCTGAAAGTAGAAAAGGCTGTTTTCTTTTGTTTTTTAAATTTTATTTATGTCTGTGTGTGCATGTGTCTCTGTGAAAGTCTGCATATACCTGTGTGGGGGTACTCTCAGAAATCCAAAAGAGGCTATTGAGTCCCTTGGAACTAGAATTACAGTGTTTGTGAACAGCCTGTTTTGAGTGCTGTAACTCATACTCTGGTCCTCATGACTGAGCAACAAGTGCTCTTAACTACTGTTAGCCCTGAAAAGAGTGTTTTAACTAGAATAAGCAAAGGAAAAATACCTACAGTTAAGAGAAATAGGAACAAGAACCTGATCGGCTCTATGTCTTACAAAGGTAAGGCAGAAGAGTGAACATGAGCAAAGAAACCAGAGGCAGACATGCCAGCTGAATAACTGCAACTGCCCAGCTGAAAAAGAAAACAAAATAAAGGTCCCAGCAGTGGGGAAAATTGGAGGGGATGAATTCAAGAAGCACACAGGAGGCAGAGCCTGCTACCAACTAAATCAGAGTGAAGAAGTAGGACTTGACCATGAGGAACACAGGTGATAATTATGTTTTGAGCTAGTTTTTTTGACAGTCTCATTTATCCTCGATTAGACTCAAATTCACTATGTAGCCAAGGATGACCCTGAGCTCCTAATTCTCCTGCTTCTACCTCCCCAACGCTGAAATCACAGGCTTCATCACCACCATTTTCTGCTGATGATAGAACCCAGGGCTCTGTGCATGCTACGTAAGCATGCACTCTACATTCTAGCTAGAAACACATCAAAGAGTTAGAAAACAAAGTCTGAACAGCAAGCAGGTGGCAAGGAGGGTGGTGGTTAATGGTCAATTTTTAGTCCCAACTTACTAGAAAATTTCAGAGTAGTTCAAATTCACAATACTTACTAAATATTAGGAGATATGAAGTGAATTTTTGAACAGTTTTTGTCAGCAACGACCATCCCTTCAGTTGCTCTTGTGTCTGCTCCAAGAACTATGCCATCCTATTTAAAAAAAAAAAAAAATGTTTTCAAAAATTTTATATACATAAGATACTAAGAAAAACAATGGTCATTTTCTTTCCCCTAATTCCATAGCCCCGGCCAAAATTCCTACCAAAACAATTGTCCTAAACTTTCATCACATCCTTAAGAAATGTTATTGGCTAATCCTGAAGTGATTGATACTTATTTCCATTTTCAAACAAATGGCTGGGGATTCAAGAAATTCCTTACAAATCACAGAGGTAAACTGGGAAGAAATAAATGGAGTGAGGACCCAAAACCATTCCATCAAAATAGCCATTTCTGGGCTAGCAAGGTTGTTCAGCAAGTAAAAACACTAGCCATGCAATGCAGAAAAACTGACTTCCATCGCAAGAACCCCACATCGAAAGAACCCACAGGAAGATAAGAGTGGGCTCCAAGTTGTTCCCTGACCGCTATACTTGGCCCATATAGCATATGCACACACACACACAGACAAAATTAAGGAAACAGTCATCTCTGTCTATTAGTTTTTGAAATGTGTCTCTCTTCACCCATAACAACAAACATCAGCCCTTATGATTTTTATAGCTTAATTCAGAATTTATGTCCTTTTGATGGATGGAGGTCTAACTCTGTAAGGAAAGCTGAGAGCATAGTGGCACGTGCTTTCAATCCCTTAATCCCAGCCTGTGAGAAGCAGGTGAATCTCAGTGAATTTAAAGCAGCCTGAATCCAGGACGGTCGGGGCTACACGAGACCCTGTCTCAAAGGAGGGGGGGAGGGGAGAATGAACTGCTCAAAACTGGAAGCAGCATCAATGCATTAAACATCTAGACAAATTACTGATCCCAAAGTCTGTGTTTCCCCATGTCGTCATCCTGCTTCCTTAAGCAAAAGCAAACTGCCCTCATGCCAAAAACTTTAAAGTGAGTACTCACAAACTATTAAACACGTGAAACCTCCTGACTAAAGCAGTTCCTAATTAAAGCCGCTTTCGCGAGTACTGGCATGTGCACTGCCCGATCTAGCTGAAAGCTTGGGTTCGAGTGTCCTAGCTGCCTGTTAACAGCCCGCCTGTCTCGGCTTACCTTATAGACGACCCCGGCAATGGTAGTGCCAGTTTTCCGAGCCTTCGGAAGCTTGAACCCCTTTTTTGCAAAATCAGCTTCCAAGACGGCATTCCTGAGGGAAAGCACAGAAAGAAATCAATTGTTAAGGGACAAGACCACAACTGCACCGTGACGGCACGAAGAGTGAGTACTAGCGAGGAAACTCGGTTTGCTTCCATCCCCGTCTATTCACACGATTCTCCCACCATCAGCACCCTCTGCCAGGAGTTACGGATCGGGGCTGGGACCCGCCTAAAGCCACAGGGAAAGACCAAGTTCTTACACACTGGCAATGGGAGAGGGCCGCGTCGGCCTGAGAAGCAGCCCGTGCCGGGGCCGGATTCCCTGAGTCACACGGCCGTGGGCGCCATTCCCACGCTTGCCTCACGTCCGGGGCCCAGGCCGCGACCCAGATCCGACCCGGAGCACTGAGCTCCCACTCCCGCCCCGATCGCATCCCGGGGCACAGACACACCTGCGGCAATTATCAAAAGAAAATCCTCCGACCGGTGCCTGAAACACTGACACAGCCGCCATCTTCCCCACAAAGTGTTTCCGGGCCGAGGGCGGAGCGAACACAAAGAACTTACCATTTCCGGCGCTGCGGTCGAACGGCATGAAAGGGCGGGGCAAACTTCGAACTGGCCCTGTTGGTCATAGAGTGCCTGCGTTCTCGCTTCCTAGAGAGGCTCGGAGAACTCTGCACTACATCGCCTCAAGTCCTGGGGAAGAGAAACTGACGACAAGCCAAAGGGATGGTATCTGTTAAGTCAGATAAATAAAATTCCCCCAATTGCCAAGTCTCCTGACGATAAGACCGGGTCTGTTTCTGACGTTAATTAGAATCCACCGTGCTTCATGAACATCCACACCCAGGTCCCAGGCATAGCCGGAGAGCGAGTCCCTTCAACTCTGTCTCCTTTCCAATAGAGGAGCTTTTACTTTCCTCAGACAGCCAAGCAGGCACATGAATAGATGTATCATGTGTGAGTCATCAGGGACATGTAACCCAAAATCCTCAATGAGACACGGCTTTGGACCCACTACAATAACTAGAATCAGAGAGAAAATCGCAAGTGTTGGAGATAATGTAGAAAAAATTATAACTCATATATGACAGGTGGGAATATAAAATGGTCACCTGCTCCGGAAAAGGAATTGGAACTTGAACTAAAATTATCACTATCATACATATCCAGAAGAACTGGAAAGCTAAGTTCACAGAAGCTTCTACACAAATGTGCATAGTAACAAGGTTCATAACAAGTAAATCTGGAAACAACTCAAATGCCCATCGATGGACGAACGAATAAACAAAAGTATACCTACACAGTGGAATAGTATTCAGCCATAAAAGGGAAGCATAATGCCTGCCAACCCAGGGATGGAGCCTGAAAACAGATTGCTAAAAGTAAAGAGGGTAGGCATGAAAACATAATGTGGTATGCATATACATGCATGTGGTAATCATTCACTTGCCTGTGGGCACATGTGTGTGAGCACGCGTGTGGAGTCCCAAGGTTAATGTTGGGAGTCCTCCTCCATGAGTCTCCACCTTGTTCCTTGAGCATGAGCTCTAAATTGAACCCAGAGCTCACCAATACAAGATGGTTAGCCATCTTGCTCCAAGCCATTTCTGCGCTCTGATCACTGGTATTACAAGCCAACTGATACAGCCACCGGCATTTACATGGCTCCTGGGGGTTCAAACTCCTAGCATAGCAAGCTCTTCAACCACTGAGTCATCTTTCCAGCCCCGAATAGTCCCAGTTATATGAAATATCTTTAAATAGGCAAATCTGTGGGAACAAAGTGAATCAGTAGTTGTGGATCTGAAGACCAGGCGCTGGATTGTGTAATGGGCACAGAGTTCAAAATGATACATGTAAGTTTTATCACCATCTACTGATGATAGAAATGTAGCCTTTGGAAGTCAGGAAAGTTTTTCGGGTTTAGTTGTTTGTTTGGTTTTTGTTCTTTTGGTTTTTTTCAAGTCAGGGTTTCTCCATGTAGCCTTGGCTGTTCTGGACTCAACTTTGAAGACCTGGTCTTAAACTTGCAGAGATCCGCTGCCTCTGCCTCCCTCAGTGCTGGGATTAAAGTCCTGTACAACCACACCCAGCATCGGGAACATTTTTTTAAACTTACTTACACAATAAGTGAAAGTGTCCATGACTGTAAAATTAATTCATTTGCAAATATTTATTAAGCACCTGCTTTGTGCCTGGTATTGTTCTAATGTCACAAGAACATTTTAATAAACGTCCATTAAAGATTAATTTCTACTAGATTGCATCTCTGGGACGTTTGAAATAAAATAAATTCTAATTTTGAAGGCCTATATCCCCCTGTACTAAGAATAGGCTAGGAGAGTGGGTCCTAACCTAGCTTAGGTTGAGTCATTATAAAAGAGGCAGTTTGTTGACAGCCACGGGTGAAGATAATTTCTGTTCCTTGTAATGTTTCCATAGCCAGGGAAAACAAAGGCCACCCACCAAAGCTTCAGAAAATAGGCAAGGGGCTGGACCAGACTCTCCCAAGGAAGTCTCGGTCCTTGTATTTCCAAACTACTGAACTGTGAGACAATACATTTCTCTAAGCCGCCCAGCTTAGAGTACTTTATTTTGGCTGCCTAGTGAAGTCATGCACCTCACAGGTTAACAAGCCAAAGAAGAGAAAAACCCAGAACAGGTCCCTCTGGTGGAGTGTAAGTAGGAGTGGGCTGCTTTAGAAGCTGGGGGTGTAAGCTCCTGAGATAAGCAAGAGGAACAGTGAATGACAAAACCAGACTTTAGGCATGGCTTTTGGGAGCTGGCGGGCCGAGTCCTGCGCCTTGCAGCAGAGGGAGGCATGGCGGTGGAAAGATGACTGAGCGGCGGGTTCTGGCGGGAGCTGTAGAGCCGCTGACCATTTTCTTGCCAGGCTGATCTGAGGAGGTGCCTTTGCCTCTGGAGATGGTCGACAGAGCCCAGCAGAGGGCGACTGAGAGCCTCCAGGAGTTCTGGGAGTAGACAATAAGCGGATGAGCCAGTGGTCTGCCAGTGAGAGGCAGCCCTAAGCAGACCAGGCACCAGCCACTGTTCTTCCAGCTACGATCGGTAAAGCTCTAAGCCCAGCGCCGAGAACCCTGCTCAGCGTTCTTGTTTAGCTTCACCGCTATTCCTTGGAACTGCAGCCCAGCCCAGAGTGCTCACCCTTTGTCCTGGACTCGGCCCCACTTTCTCCTTGGCCACCACTTCTGCCCTGTGTGGATTCCTCAGGGAATCCACCAGGCTCTCTGTGTCTCAAGTCCCAAATAGCACAGTAACAACCAACAACTGTGAGCAGACTTAAGGTTCTGAGCTCTGGCCTATAGACAGGATCCCAGGATCATCCCACCGAGAATGTATACCAGACAGGCACTGGGAAAGGAGATAACTTGGAGACAGGCAGAGTGCCTGGCCTGCCTGCAGTGAGCTGACACACTCTAAGGACCCACTCTCATTTTTTTGTCCGGCTACACGACTGAGGCATGGAAGGGCAAAGTCTTAGCTCAAGACCATACTGTTGATAGATGGTAGAGTCAAGATTCACCCTCACGGCACCTTTACCCTCAGCCCTGACAGCTACAGTTTAACTGGAACCCTGGCTCCCAAATCTGCTGGGGTCTAAAAAAAAAAAAAGTAAGGTTTCTTCCTCCCCAGCTCCTACCCTCACTCAGCCTTTTACCAGCCATGTGATGTCAGGCAATCTCTTTATCTCTTTGTAGCTCCTTTTTTTTTTCATGTATTAAATGAAAAAACACTGAAGTCTCCCTCAATGCCTGAGTGTGGCATGAACACCTGCTAGGCCATTCATTCATTCATTCATTCATTCATTCATTCATTCATTCATTCAGATTTTATTAAGACCCTCCTTGGTGACAAACTTCATGCAAGATCATAAGCTTGAGGGGCATTGCTCTAAGGACAGAATGTCCAGTTCTCTGTGCTAAACTGCCTAAGGGATACGTGGAAGCATAGCTAGAAGGCTTCCACATCCACCTAAGGCAGCAGGCAGGCACTCAGATGACAGTTAACAAGAAGACCTGCAGAGCAGACAGCACCTTCCACAAAGAAAGCTCAGCTGTGCATGGCCCCAGCATGCTCCTGAATTCTCCAAGCACCGATCAAACAGCCCCCACTCTACCAAGTCTACAGTCTGCCTGGGAACCCAGAGCGGGACAGGTGGAGAAGGCCCCACCCCAGCCTCCATCATGATATACACAGTAGAGGGCTCCCCACAAGAGCTGACTTGGCCCTCTTCCCATTGCAGGGAGAGCGGTCCATGATGCTCCTGGTTACCACGGCAACTAGGCCCTTGTTTTTCCTCCTTCATAAATAAGCTATAAATAGACAGGGCAACCTGTGTACCTTCCTTTGCATGAATTAGCGCAGCTGCTCCAGGCTCCAGGGCCCTTGGCCCAGCACCCAGGTGCCAAGCTGCACTGCATGGCCCACAGCTCTCGTGGGAGGGGTGCAGTAGACACATGACAATGCCTCCAAGTGTGGATTCCCTCCACCTGAGACCCATAGAACTCTAGACACTATGAGCATGGGCTGGATTAGGTGGGCCCTGTGTTTGCCAGCCCTGGCTGATGCTGAGCAGAAACAGAGACTACCTTCCTGCTTCTAGTCCAGCCCTTGCAAGCCACAATGAACTTATCAGCATGACCCTCAGTTCTGTAGCATGAGAGGACTTACCCCACCTGCTTGAGTCATCCTGGTTGATGTTTGTTTATTGAAATCTTTCAGTATGCCAGAGGCTGTGTTAAGTACCTCCCAGGTTACATCCCCATTCATTTCTCATTACTGCTTCATAGGCAGAGACTCTCCACCTTAGATGTACTTGGTTTACAACATGCAGCTGATTTAAAAGAGACTAGTAATTCAAACTCAGGCCTGACCTGTCTACAGGGCTTAACCGCAAGTTGTTTGGGTCTCACTAACCAGGAGAAAGGGAAAAACAGGCGAGCCCTTTAAGTCAGGAACTTAGAAGTACCAGGGCTGATTTGTACCTGGCCAGCCACACAGTGAAACAGGGCAAAATCCAGCCATTCAATGCTCTGGAGTCCAGGATAAAGCCTGAGCCTCTCCTGAAAGCACTGGGGAAGGTATTTAAGCATAGATGCAACACATGGCATTTAAGTAGAGAACACCCAAAGACAAGGCACCATAAAGGCCACTGTTTGTTTGTTTGTTGTTTGAGACAGGGTCTTGTGTAGCCCAGACTGCTCTCGAATTTGCTATGTAGCCAGAAGTGACCTTGAACTTCTGATTTGCCTGCCTCTATCTCCCAAATGCTGAATTTACAAATGGGGAATCACCACACTTTTGTGGTGGTTTGAATAAGAATGGCCCCCATAGGTTCATATATTTGAATGCTTTGTCATCAGGGAGTGGCACTACTTGAGAAGGATTAAAAGGTGTGGCCTTGATGGAAGCCGTGTGCGACTGAGGGTGGGCTTTGAAGGTTCGAAAGCAGAAGCCAGGCCCAGTGTCTCTTTCTTCTTGCTGTGTGTGGATCTGGATGTAAAACTCTCAGCTACTTCTCCAGCACCAAGTCTGCTTTCATGCTGCCACGTCCCGCACCACGCTCCTTGCTATGGTGATAATGGAGTAAACCTCTGAAACTGTACGCAAGCCTCACATATTTTCTTTTATGAGAGTTGCCTTGGTCATGGTGTTTGCTATGGCAGTGGGTGTGTGGAGCGTAGAGATGATAGAGGCTGTGAGAAGAGAGCATGGAGGAGAGATGAAGGAGGCCTAGACCAGAGTGGCAGCAGGAAAGACAGACGGAAGGGACTAGCGGTTGCTAGAGGTGCCATATAGACAAGGCAAAGATGCAAGTTGGGTGTAGGGACAGAAAGAGGTGTCTCTTTTGTCCTTCAGAGTCCAACTTGGGGTGGTGGTACTGATGGTAGCTCAAAAGTCCACATGGACACCACTGGGTCACATCACACTGGAACTATAAACCAGTCTGTGCTGGGGACAGGGAACAGAGGCCCAAAGCCTTGTGGGAAGTCATATTTCTCGGACTATTCCAGAGAGTGATGGAGGAGAGCTCAGTGTGAGAGGTTTGACAGGTAGAGGGAGCAGGTGTCAAGAGTCGACTTTTTCTCTAATGACAATACTCAGAGTTCCCAATGATGTCTGACAGGAGGACTTTTCTAACTGCTAATGGGTGAGCTGAGCAACACATGCCTTCTGCAAAGCCATTGGCCAAAATAAGTCAAGATCCTCAGGAAAGGTTTGAACATTTGGTCCCCACGACTTCTTACAAAGGATCTACTCCCAGCAAAGACAGATGTGCAAAGATGTACAGTTGTAGGACTGGGGACAGGCAGGGCTCATCAGGAAGAACAAGTCTTCTTTAAGCATGAAAACCTGAGTTTAAACCCCCAACACCCATGTAAAAAGCTCTGCATGACAGTAACACCAGCAGAGGGTGCGGGAACAGGTGGGTTCCAGCAGCACACTGGCCAGCCCGCCTAGCCCAAACACCAAGCTTCTGGTTGGGTGAGAGAGCTTGTCTCAAGGCAGATAAATAGAAGAGTACCAGAAGATACCCAAATCCTGCTCTGGACTCCACGTGCACTCACGTGACCTCACACACCCACACCTTGACATGCACACAGCGCACACGCAATAAATTTAATAAAATAAAGATGTTTGTTGCAGCCCTATTTACAGTGTTATATAATGGAATTTACTGGAATTTACCAGAAATTGTATATTGGGTAAGAGATCACATGTTTGTTACCAGAATGGGTTTTAGATGGTATGTAACAATATGATAATGGCACTCCAGAAATGACTTTACTTTCAAACAATAGGAGAATGGTTAGATAATTCATGATGGAATATATGAGACCATTAAATCTTGCATTTTCAGCGACCTGAGAAACAACAAGAGATGGCTGCAATATGTGTGGGTGGACAAGTGTGGCTGTCCCTTGATGTGTTGAAAGCAACCTGTGTCGCCGCTGGAGAGACCTCAGGTCACTCTTAATTTTTTTTTCTTTTTGTCCTTGGAGCTTTCTGTATTTTTTTCAAATGCTCTAAAACATTTATTACTTTCCCCCTGAATTTTTATCCTGAAGGTTTCCAACTTTCCAGAATACCTCAGCAAACACACAGCGCTGCTACCCTGTAACTGACAAGAGCCCACACCATTTTTTCCCTTCACTGTATATGTTATCATCCATTTGTGGAGTGTGTGTGTGTGTACATGTTATATGTATATATGTCTTGGGGGTTGGGTGCACATGCCAGAGGAAGACACCTAATGTCTTCCTCTATTACTTCCTATCTTATTCCTCTGATACAGGGTCTGTCGTTGAACCTGGAGCGAGGCTGCAGCAAGGGAGCCTGGTGATTGCCCTGTGTGCTCCTCATAGGACCGGGGTTACAGGCATATGTGGGTCCCTTGATTTTTTTTTTTTAGTGTGGATATTATAGGTGAAGTCCTTATGCTAGTGCAGCAGGCGTTCTTATCTGTCAAATCATCTCACCAGCCCCTACTGTCCATCCTTGGGTGGTCATTGTTTTATCTTCAGGTAGCCCAGACTTAATCCATGTTCCCACCAGTGTGAGCTCTTTGTTTCCTGGCCCAGAGAATTACACCCAGCCGTGTGTCATAGTCGCTAGGTCCTTCTTGCCACATGAACCACAGACGTAACAACCCACATCAGGATCCACGCAAGGGATGGGGAAAGAAGGATAGACAAAGTGTGTTAGCAGTGGGAGGAGACATAGGGCAGGCAGCCCAGCATCCGCTAAGGGTTCTCCCCGAGGACAGAGGGAGCTGCCTGAATGTGCTGCATAGGCCCAAAGCACATTGCTTAGGCAGCCCCCTTCCCTGCTTTCATGTCTTGTCATTGACTTCCTGAGCAGAGAAATAAATTAATCACAGAGCAAGGACAAAGAGAAGCTGCATTCTTTTGCCTCAGCTTGCCTGAGGAAAGAAAACATTGAAACTAAGCCCTGATTTTTAGAAGGAAAAGGTATAGGATTGCCTGTGACAGTGTGGAGAGAGAAGGGGGTTGTTGTGTGTTAAGTCTGTGAGTGTGGGATATGAAACTTTAAGAAACAGTATTACAAGAGTGTGAAAGTGTGTGTGTGTGTGTGTGTGTGTGTGTGTGTGTGTGTGCGTGTCTGCATGTGTGAGTGGGTGTTTTTCTGTCCCAGGCTCTCCATCTTTCTTACTTCCCTAACTTCTTAATGGACAGATGTGTGTGGTCTTAGTGGGAAATGTGTAAATAAAAAACGTAGTATGATGAGTTTGTGCCGGTGCATGTTCAACACTTCATCGAGATCTAGAACCTTCCACCTCCTCCAGAAAGCTCCCCCATACCACTCCCAGCCAATTTCCATAAGGCAACCATCTCTTGGCATCCAGAAGGCCCAGACCACTGGAACACACTCTTGGGAAGACATATCCTGCCCTGTGAGCTAATTGTAGTGGTCAGCCCACAGTGTGTGTTGCCCTGGGCACATCTTCCTAGGGAGAAGGAAGGAGGCTATAGCATCTTCCACACCCTGCTCCCAGGCTGCTGCCTGAGAAGAGGATCCAGTCCAGGCTCCTATGCTGTCTTGAGGAATGACCTTCTAGGGCTCAGAAACCTTGCTGGTCTTGGCAGGAACTGTCTAGCCAGCAGTGACACTCTTGGCTCAGGCAGCCCCTGAGCCCTTGAATGAGGACCCCCAGGGACTGGAGTGCTGTCCACCTGCCGGCTGGAGCAGAGCAGCACCAGTGCTCATGCTGAACTTTGCTGTCAATCTGCCTGCTGCCCAGGGTTGTTTACTGGAAGCTGGTCTCCCTGCAAGGGTTCAAAGCCCTGGCCCTGGGCATGTCTGCGGCAGGAAGCAGGCCAGGCAGTAATTGGCGGTCTGGTCGAGCTAAATGGCCAGCGCTGACCCAACATTCTCCTCCAGCAGTTGCCTTTGAGTGATTTCACACTGGCCTTCCGGGCCTATAGGGACTTCCTGCCCAGTGCAGAGCCAGCGTCAGGAGCAAATTACTCGTTCCCTGAGAAATCTATTAAAAGGTGACAGCAGTTTGGGGACAGGCGGCCCCCAGCACATGAAGCCTAATGCCTTCCGTCCCTAAGGGCCACAAGTCATCTCCTGCTTAACTGACTGCCTCAGAGGACACTGAGCTAAGTCTCTAACTTTTGGGGCCAAGGAAAAATGACTCAGAGCTAAGCACAGACTGCTGTCCTTGGGGCCTGTCAGTGGCTTTGTGAAGGTGGTGGTAGGGGACACAGGATCTTTGTCCCCCTCCCTTGGTTCCATTTTCCATGCCACTCTGTGTGACCTCAGGAGAGCCACTTAGCCTCTCTAAGTCCACATGCTTCTCAAAGAAGTAAGAAGCCCCAGCCCTTGGCTGACACAAGGCAAATTCATGTGCACAGCCAGGCACATGGTAGACCCTCTGCAGATCCGACTAGGTATTTCTTTTCTTTTCTTTTCTTTTCTTTTCTTTTCTTTTCTTTTCTTTTCTTTTCTGCCTGAGAGGGAATGACCTACTGTGCTTGCATCCTAATCAAGGGCAGTGGTTGAGCCATGAGCTAGAACCAAGGTGGGGCTCCAGCTGAACAGATCATGGGAGCAGGCCATGTCAGTTTCTAGTTCCCCCTGGTGACAAGCTCCTGCCATTTGCGGCCTCTGTCCATTGAGGCAGAGACACTGCAGAGTTGATGAACCAGCAAGTTGGAGGTGGACAAGTATGTTGTTGCTACATGCTGAATAACGAGGCCCTGAGAGGGTGTATTAGTTACTTCGCTCCTTGCCGTATGTAGTAAGGCAGTAAAGAGTTATTTTGGCTCATGGTTTGAGGGAACACAGTCCCCCATGGTGTGTGTATGTGGGGGCACAGCAGCAGGGAAATTTTGAAGCAGCTGGTCACATTATAGTCACAGTCAGGAGGCTGAGAGAGATAGAAGTTCCCACTCAGCCCAGTTTCTCCTTTTTATGCAATCCCGGACCCCAGGCCATGGGATGGTGCTGCCTGCATCTAGGAAGTGTCTTCTCACATCAGTCAACCCAGTCTAGAAAACTCTCACAGTCTCTCACAGACAGACCCAGAGATCTGTTTCCACGGTGAGTCTAAATCCCAACGAACTGACAAGCAAAATTAAGCACCCTGCTGTGCTGCTACAAAATTTGAAGGTGTAAGCTGCTGGCCTTGAAGAGATTCGTAAAAAATCAGTGGCACAGCTTGTAAAGGGACTTGCTGTGCCATCCTGGCAACCTGAGTTCAGTCCCTGGACCCACACAAATGTAGAAGTAGAGAAGTGGCCCCTCAAAGCTATCTTGACCTCTACACTTGAGCCAAGGCACACATGCCCCTCTTTTTACATCTTGCATATATATGTGATATAATAATAATTTAAATGTGATTAATATGGAATATTTGGGAGGCCCCAGTGTAATCACAAGAGTCCTTAGAAGCAGAGGCAGAAGGTGGAAGAAGCAGAATTAAAAATGCACAACAGAAGCCTGCATGGTGGTGCACGCCTTTAATTCTAGCACCAGGAAGGCAGAGGCAGGATGATCTCTGAGTTCAAAGCCAGCCTGGTCCACAGACTGAGTTCCAGGACAGCCAAGGCTACACAGAGAAACCCTGTTTCAGAAAACAAACAAACAAGTGTGACAGAGACATGCAAAAAAAAAAAAAAAATCAAAGAAACTGTGGTAGAAGGGACATTCCAGGGATGACCCTGAGAGTGACTTGGCCTGCCTTACTGGCAGGGGGCCCATGAAAAGCGTGAGGAGATGCTGGGATTTTTTGAATATGAGGCTCAGTTTCTAGCCTCAAGTAGCAAGGGACCCTGGTCCCACTACTTCGGAGACAGAACCTGGCCAACAGCCTGAATGTGCTTCTACGTAGATACTCCAGGCTCTTAGGAAAAGCAGGCAGCACCCAGGGCAGAGAACACAGCAGAGCTACGCTAGGCTCCTACCTACAAGACCTCCAGGTCACCATACATGAGGCTTTAGGCTATCTGTGGTCATTGTGAGTCCTCATGGAAGAGAGTCTAGAGGCAGAAAAGGGGCCAGTGGCATCCCCAGGACCCACCTCTATGTGCCAGGCTATCAGCCCCTGCATCAGTCAGAAGTGCTTTCTCCTGGGACATGGCAAGCCCAAAAAAACGACATGGCAGCTGGTTCCCATGCTCAGGACAGACTATAGCTCCCGACACCCTCCCCTGCATATTGTGTTTTTAAAAAACAATTTATTTTGAGGTGTGTGTGCGCGCACGCGTGCCAAAGCCCACATAGGGAATTTACAGAAATGTTTCCAGGCGTTGATTCTCTCTTCCCACTATGGAGGACACGGGGTATCAGGCTTGGCAGCGCCTTACCCACTGAGCCATCTCACTGGATCTCCAAATTCTGTTTTGTTCAGTTTACAGCACTGTGCTCAAATGTCCAGAAAGTCCCCAAGCCTGGCCATTTCCCTGGGACTGGCACAAAACACATCTACATAAGTCTTCAGCAATCGTGGAATAGCTTGGCATTTCCCCAAATGTTCCCTGCCCTCTCCCTCCACTCACGTAAGCCTCCAAAAGGTCCACCTCAACAGCTCACACCACGCTCAGCCAAGGAAGCAGCCCAGGGACCAGGCAGGCACCGTCCCTTGGGTCCTGCTGACAAGCTTTCTCTGGGGCAATGTTTAAAAAATAAATAAATAAAAACTAAGAAGCAGATGGGTCAGATTTCTGAATTACTGAACATGTAAAATAGAGTGAAACAGAAACTTCCCTCCAGCACAGAGCCCTACCCTGCATGCCTTACTTCAGTAGGCGACCTGGTAAGGAGTCCATCATGTATGTGCCTGGGTTCCTGCCTGGGACCATGAGCCCAAAATTACCTTCCCTGTAGCTCACACACAGCCTTCTCCAGACCAAAGGTCACAGCTAGTGCCCCTGAAAGACTAAGGTAGGACACTCCCCCTCCCAAAAATATTTTAATTTTTATTATTTACATTTCATTTCTTTAATATTTCTTATTTAAAATTTCATTTGGATCACATGAGTTGAGTCACATATCGTTTAACATAGGAAAACAGCATATTCTGGGAAATTCATCACTTGGGAATTTGTCACAGTGTGAACATCACAGACTCACACAGAAGCCCAGGTAGATCAGCCTGCCACAATTCTGCTCTACGGTACAGCCTCCCCGCTCTGAGGTGACAGACCCAGACAGCAAATTATTGCACTGAATGCTGCTGAGTAACTGTGACATGATGAAATCTGTGTATTTTTTTTAATGTGCATTGGTGTTTTGCCTGCATGCATGTCTATATGAGGGTGAGGAGGAGTTACAGACAATTGTGAGCTGTGGGATGCTGGGAATTGAACCAGGGTCCTCCGAAACAGCAGCCAGTGCTCCTCACCACTGAGCCATCTCTCCAGCAGAGATTTATGTTTTTAAGCACCCACCAGGGCCACCGGGTGGGTAGGACACTTTCAGTTCCCATTCTTTTCTTAAACAAAAACAAACATACAAACAAAAAAACAAAAACAACTTTTTTTTTAAAGGGTTGTCATATAACCCAGACTGACCTCGAACCTTCTCTGCGGAAGATGATCTTGAACTTCTGATCCTCCTGTCTCCATCTCTTGAAGGCTGAGATCGCAGGCATTTGCCACCATGCCAGGTTTATGTGGTGCTGGGGGTCAGGGAACTCCAGGCACCAGTTCAGAACCTGGTGGGCAGGAGGAGGGTTTCAGAGTGTTGGGGAGGATGAAAAGGGATGGTGGAGGCAGGGAAGTGGCCACTACCCTGTTACCAGATCTCCCTGGATCTCACAGAGACCAGCGCTTCCGCTTGGAGGACGCCCGGAGGACCAGCAGGCCCTACTAAGTCTGGATTCCAGAACCGGGAGCACCAGAAACTTTCTGGACCCTCAGGACCTCTATGTTGGGAGATAAAGGCCAACCTAGGATATAGTGAGAAGGGGCAAAGCCAAGGGGAGGGACTTGGGGACAATTCAAGGCCGGCCTGGTCTACAAAGTGAGTCCAGGACAGCCAAGGCTACATGGAGAAACCTTGTCTCAAAAAACCAAAGTGGGGAGGGGATGCTTTGCCCATTTCTGGAGACACCTTGTCGGAGCCCTAGCCTCGGCTGAGCAAAAAGCCTTGGCCAGTGGCTAGGGACACCCAGCCCCCTCCCCTGCCTCCCCGCCCTTGCTGTCCAAGCTGCGGTGATGAAGTTGGAACCAGCCTCTCCGGGATGGCTCGCAGGCTTTCAGACGGGATTGGCACGCAGCCGTCGAGCAGTTGGTGGCAGGAGCCAGGGGACCGGGAGAGCAGGTTTTCGCTGGAGGGGACGTGAGCTTTATTTCCCTCTTGGTTGCTGACAAGGAAGCAGCTGGCCTTCCCTGATTATTTTTACCCGGAGTTACAACCGCGGCTGCCGAGCCTCCCCCAGCGCCGGCCGCGACTCGTCCCGCTCAGCCGCGCGCCACCAGCGCCACCTGCCGCCGCCTCCTGCAACCGCAGGGCGGGCTCAGCGGCCCTCAGACTAGCGCGGCCTCTGCCCTCCAACTCCGTGGTTAATTTTTTCTCTCATCTTCCGTGCTTGTACTTTCCTCCTCTCTCCTCTTCTCCCTTCCTTCTAGTTTTGTTTGTTTGTTTTCGAGATATGGTTTCTCTGTGTAGCCTTGGCTATTCCGGACTTCCTTGGTAAACCAGGCTGGCCTCGAACTCACGGAGATCCTGCCTCTGCCTCCCTGAGTGCTGGGATTACGGGTGTTCCACACCGTGACCGGCTGGTTATTTTTGTTTGTTTGTTTTCTTTCTTGCTTGCTTGCTTGTTTTTGTTTTTGTTTTGAGAGACAGTCTTGCTATGTAACCTAGACTGACACTGGATTTCCCGCTTAACTGCTTCTGGGTCAGAGGCTCACGTCACTAGACCCGACCACAGCTACGGTTTCACTTAAGAGACTGACCCTGAGTATCATTTTACAGTTAGCACAATATATGCGCATTTGTAGGGTCCACCACCAAAAGCTGCTTATATTGGGGTTGGAGAGGGCTCAGTGGTTAAGAGCACTTGCTGCTCTTCCAAAAGGAGGGCTCACAGCATGCACATCATTTGCCTTACAGCCAGCCTGTGACTTTTCTGGCCTCCTCGGATACCTGCATACATATGGCGTTCACACAGACACACGCACACACATAAATAACAAAAGAAAGAAAAATCCAACAGAAGTGCCAATGCACAGGTGGAAGGGGCTTGCCTAGAATAACACAATACAAGAGTAGGGGAAATGATGTTTGAACCCCAGTTCACTTGGCCCTGCATCTTGGCACCGCCCGTTTGTATCCGTCACAGCGCTTCGAGTAAATGGGGACTTACTCTCCTCACTGGTAGGCGAGCGGGGGAGCCACCCACATTCTCAGGAGCTCAGAGTCTATAAAGGCAGCTTTGCTGCTCCGCCACCCCAGAAAGATTGCCTTTGGACACGCTTCTACCTCACGGTCACAAGAGCCACTGAAACTCTGGACATCTCACTAGACTTCAGGGTCGGGGGTGGAGGGATGGGGGAGCCAATGCTTGAAGCTATGATAACCCCTTTTATCAGGAGAGCAAAGCATTTCTTAATTTCTACCCCCCCCCCCAATGGTGGGTTACATATCAGTGGTAACATGACTACCCAAAACTTCGAGGGAGGCTGAGAAAAAACAAGATTTTTTTTGGATAAAGGACAGGGCAGTAACCACAAATGCTGGGTCAGTCGCCACCGTATCTGGCCCAGCCCGTGTGAAGTTGCACTTAGTTGCAGTTATATCGCACAGAGGTTTAATTCTTCTTCCTAATGTGTTCCTTCACTGTGTTGCCACTTGCAGTTCATTATCACTGTGTTTTGGTTTGGGGCTTTCTGAGAGGAGTCTCACCACGTAGCTCTGGCTGGCCTAGAATTTTCTTGTAGATCAGGCTGGCCTTCGGCTTGCGGCAATCCTCCTGTCTCTCCCTCCCAAGGATGAGTCGCCATGCTCAGCACTATATTGTTTTGATAATTTTCATTTTTAATGGCTTGGTGTTTCTTCAACTAAACATGTCACAGTGTGTTTATAGGGCTACATTTTTTCAGTTCTGCAGGTGCACACGTGTGTACATGTGGAAGTTGGAGGAGAACCTCGGATTCTCAAGAACACAATCCACTTCTTCTGGGTCAGGGTTCCAGCTAGACTAGGTTATGTAGCCAGTGAACACAAGGAAACTTTCTTTCTCTACCTCCCTAATACTGGGATTACAAATACATGCCTAGATGTTTGTTTGTTTGTGGGCTTTGTTGTTGGTTACTTGGCTGGTTTGTTTTGGTTTTTCGAGACAGGGTTTCTCTGTGTAGCCCTGGCTGCCGTGGGACTCAGTCTGTAGACCAGGCTGGCCTTGAACTCACAGAGAATTTCATGCCTCTGTTTCCTGTGTGTGGGATTAAAGGCATGTGTCATCATCAAATTTGCCTGTATGTTTCATGTGATGCCCAAGGGGTACTTGCAACACAAGTATTTTAGCAACTGAGAAATCCCTCCCAGCTTTGAACCTTTGAATTTTTAGAATTGTAGAAAATCTTTTTAGAATTGTAGAGAATATTCTAATCACCACTTTTAGAAGAAATTTTATTGTTTATTCTTATTTTATGTGGGTGAGCCTTTGCCTGCATGCATGTAGTTTATCGTTGCACAGTGCAATGCCCTGGAAGACCAGAAGGCGGCACCAGATTCCCTGGAACTGAAGTTGCAGACGGTTGTGAGGGGCCATGTGGATGCTGGGACCTGGTTCCTCTGGAAGAGCAGGAGGTGCTTTTATCAAATAAGCATCTCTGCGGTCCCATTGCCACAACTTCTGTGCACAGAGCATCTGCCATAGCAGATGCTGGCATCAAATACTGTAGCATCTTTAGTGCTATCAATGTTATTCCATTGATCTCCAAAAGGGCTGTGCCTAAGTATATTTAATAAGTATATTTACTGATCTCATCACAACCATGCCAGCATAGAATTTTATGATTTTTAAGGGGCTTATTTTGCCAAATTAGTACCAAAAACTGATATGTTGTTGTGGTTTTATTCTTTTGATCAAAACTGAAGAAAAACGTTCCTCATCATAGTATTTATCTTTTATAATTGTCATTACTAATATCATTATTATTATCATTTTTCTTATTATGCAGCAAGGGCTGGTCTGGAAGTTACTACCATATAGACCAGGCTGGCCTTGAGCTCACAGGGAGCGTCCTTTCCTTCTTCCATCTTAGTGCTGGTATTTAAGGAGCACAACACTGCCTGCCCACCTCGTCAGTGGCATCTTCCCCTTCGTTCCTTCCTTCGTTCCTTCCTCCTTCCTTCTTTCTGTCATTCCTTCTCATTGCTAGGAATAGAATAAAGGGTATCCTATACACTAGGCAAATTTCTGCCAATAAACATCACCCTGAGGCTCTGTAGTTTTCATTTTCTTTTTTATGTATACACAGTGTACATGTATGAGAACATGGAAGCCAGCAGTCATTGTTGTCAGGTGTGTTCCTTTTTTGCTCTACACCTTGGTTTTTTTGAGCGAGTGTCCCTCACTGAACTTGGAACTTGCTTTTTTCAGCTAGTCTAGCTGGCTAGCCCCTGGGATCCTGTCTTTGTCCCCTGAGCACTGAGGTCCTTGTAAACACCATTAAGCCCAGCATCTAGTAGGTATTGTGAATCTGAACTCAGATCTTCACATTTGAAAACAAGCACTCTGACCCCCTGAGCCAGCACCCCAGCCCCACACTTGGTATTGACCTTACTCTGTCCTTGCCCTCTTTGTTCGGTGAAGTCTTTGTTCATCTTTTGAAGTGAGACTCACTTTTTTCCAGCATGATACAGGCATCCGCAGCCGCTGCACTTCACTGTCTCACTGCTCTTGTAAACTCCTGGGTGGAGATTAGGATCCCAGGTCCCAGGTCTGGGCTCATGAAGCTCATGCAGATGTCGAAAGTCGGTCCACTGGGTCCAAGTTCAATGCCTCATCTTCCCCAGCACTGCCTTTCCCCAAAACAGCAGATTCCCTGTGCTGAAGTCTGCATAGCATATCACCCACCCAGTCAGAGCACAGAGTGCAGTGCTCTTTGGTGAATTCAGAGCTGTATAATTTTCATCACAATCCATTTGAGAACATTCTTGTCCCCCCAAAAGAAATGTTATGCCTACTATAGAGTGCCCCAGCCCCATAAAAGCGAAAATATCTTTAAGCTTGGAGGAAAGGGGGGGGGGCTGTACAAGACTAGCCCAGAGGATTCGGCTATACCATGGACCTGCCACATAGAAGCTGTTTCTTTCCTACTCTGCCCTCCTTCTAATACAAATAAACATAGTTTTTAAATTATTATTTGTCTATCTCATGAATCTCATGCTACCCTCAACACTTTAAGTACTTTAGAATGACCTTAAAGTTCTGCTCCTTCTGCCTCCGCTTCCCAAGCGCTTAACTCCAGCGCTTGGGAAGTGAACCACCTCGCCTAGTTTCTGCAGTGCTGGGGATGGAGCCCAGCCCTTTGTTCCTGCTAGGAAAGCATTCTACCCACTAAGCTTTATCCTCAGCGCGGCTTAATGAAACAGTTTTGCTACGTGGTCCAGGCTGGCCTTGAACTCACCATAAAGCTCTAGGCTAGCCCCAAATTTGTAGCAACCTTCTTGCCTCTGCCTCACAAGTGTTGGGATTACAGACATATGCCACACTCAATTTCTGCTGTATGTTGGGCTCCAAGACGCAGGTGTTACAGATAAACCAAGAGCAAAGACTTGGCCCGGTCCTTACATAGGCTAATAGAAGAGTAAGGACTTTGTGAGGAAGGTGCTAATGTCGAGCAAAGGCCACCCCATCTGCCTCCAGAGATGTCCCAGAAACAGGTGGAGGCATCCCCAAAGACAATGGGCCTGTCACCACTGCCATCCTTAGCTGATGGATGGCCCTCACTGGTAGCTGAGCATCACCCAGGCTCTGGGAAGAACAGATTAGGTAGGTCTTGGTCCAGACAGATCTGTCTGCTAGACAGGGCCATGGGTGGGGGTCTATAGACTGCCCCCTTTCTACTTTGCCATCTCCAGGAGTGCCATCAGGAGATGTGGTCCCTGAGAGAAGGAGAGAGTTATTAGGGAGCCTTTGCAAGGGCTGTAGAGAAAAGAAAGATAGACACCAGCCGACAGCTTTTTTTATGGGTCAGAGTGAGACCACAGTGCACAGAAAAGAGACTGCACAATGGGATCATTTAAGCTCTACCCCAGCCCTAGAGAAGGAGTCCACACCTTCCTTGAAGAGCCTATTTTCTCTCTGAGATCAACTTGCACATGCATAAAACAGGCTTCTGAAACTGTGTGGAGCGGATGGCTCCAGTATGCTGTATTAGTCTGTTTTGCAGGGCTACAACAAGACAACTGAGGCATGTAAAGAAAATAAGCTCATTTTGGCGCAAGATTACGGAGAGCCAAGCTTAAGGGGTTGCATGTGATATTGGCTTTCTTGCTGACAGTGAAGAGGAGTACATGGAGAGGTGTGAGAGTGTTCTCTCTCCCTCCTCCCTTCCTCTCTTTTCCTTAATGCCACCAGGATTCAAGCCACATTCTGGCAGTCTTACCTAATCCTAATCACTTCCCCAAGTCTCCGTTTCCCAACAGCAGAATCACATTAAATGCCCACTCTCTAAATACCACACAGTGCAAACTAAATGCCAGCACAGAAAGCCTAAGCGAACACACTGAAACCAAAGCCAAAGATACAGAAAGGCCCCTGACAACCAGGCAGAATGGGGCTTTGTGTTGGCCTTCTTTTCCTACTCTTTCACTAGCTCTGGACACTGGGGTAGGGTGAGGTGGTGGTAAGTCAAAAATAAGATAACCATGTCCTACCTGAACCCTGTTGGCTCCCAAACATGCTGAACTCTGCCCCAGATAGGAACTTTTTTCATCTAAGATTATTTAGTTGGATGATTTTTGTTTGTTTGAGACAGGGTTGTCTGTATAACAGAGCCCTGGCTGTCCTGGACTCCTTTTGAAGGCCTGGCTGGCTTCTACCTCACAGAGATCCATCTACCTCTGCCTCCCGAGTGCTGGGATAAAAGACGTGTGTCACCATGCTTGGTCTGTTTGTTTTTGAGAGAGGGCCTCAAGTTGGCCTCAGAGTCCCTATCTAACTGATGCTGGCTTTGAACTCCCAATCCTCCAGCCTCTGCCTTCTGAATCAATCCTGAGATTTACAAGTTTGTGCAACAATACTCAGTTCTGATTTTTATTTTAAATCTCGAACCCAGAGAGAAGTTGGAAAATTAGCACCATTGTATCATTTGCTTTGATTCCCCTCATTTCAAAAAGAAAGCCAGGTGTGGTACATAACCATGATACTGGCATTTGGAGGCTGAGTCAGAAAAATCACAAGTTTTAGGCCACCCTTGGCTACTAAGCAAGACCAATAAGATAAAATTGAGCTATATAGGCTAGCTCATACCTTTGATCCCAGAATTCACAGATAAAAGGCAGGGAAAGAGGCCTAAGCAGACACACTGAAACCAAAGCTGATCTCTGTGAGTTCAAGGCCAGCCTGGTCTATGTGGCAAGTTCCAGGCCGGCCAAGCCTATATAGTAAGATCTTGTCTCAAAAGTAAATAAAAGAGAAATAATCTATCATAGATAGTAAATTCAATATGCTGTGTGTTTTGCCACAGTTTCAAAGGCACTGGGCTGGCATAGGAATCCCACCTCTTCTGAACTGTCTTACGTATATGGAAGCCTAGGATCAATGAGAGGTTAAGTGCTTCATCCGGGAGGCAGTATGAACATGGCAGTGTGGACCCAAGGCCTTGGTGGTAGTCATCCAGCCAGAGCTCCCGCCCAAGCAGAAGTCCTTGCTGGTAAGACCACTGAGGCAGCCGGGTGGGGCCTCTGCACCCCAGCTCTCCACTTCCCCTGTACTCTTAGAGCTGCCCCTCCCCTCCTACCTTCCATGCTAATGGATCCGGATGAAACTAATTGTCCATGGTTCGCCTGCAAAACAGAGCATGCCAACTGTCCTCCTTGTGGGGTGGATGTAAGGGGAGACAGGCTGGGGGAGCAATTCAAGGCAGCAGTATGCTGAGGGCTGGTCCCCTCTGGTCCTACCAGCTTGGTCACGCAAGGCATCCAGAATCTCAAGGGCCCTTTGGGTTCCCCAATTTTATTTTTTAATATGAGTCTCACAATGTGACTCTTTGTAATGGAGAACCTTTACCTGTGTGCTGGTGAAAGAACAGGACAACAGGCATGTCTTGTGCAGCAGTTAAAGGTTCCCTCCCAGACACTGGGGGTGAGGGAGGAGGGGATAGGTCTAAGGGAGGAGTCACAGAACTCCACCCCTGTTCTGCTGGCAGGACTGGTTATGCTGCAGGGCAGAGAGCTGGCCCCAGACACCGAGCTGACGGTGGACCAGTGGACCGCGGAAGGACAGCACCAGTAAAGCAGGTGAGAAGCAGGAGCTGGGAAGAGGGGAGGGGCCGGTGGTGAAGGGAGGATGAAGCCTCATCAGCACAGGGGGCATTTCTTCAGAGTTCTCACCGTCAGGAGACCCACGATGGCAGCAAAATTTACTTGAGCAGGAGAGGTGGGCTCCACGAGGCTGGAGGGTACAGACAGAAGCGAGGGACACAGCACCCACTGAGCCCTACTATGTACAATGAATATGGCACATAGTGATAACAGGACCTCAGCTCGCAGCTACTATTTCTTACACATTTTTGTTGAGATGGGGCATGTAGCCATAGGTATTATTTAAAAAAATGGGAAAGTTACAATAAAGGCAATTTTTAGAGTCCCCAAAACGTGTACTTCTGAGACCTCCTGAGCCCAGGACTTATTTTTACATAAAGAAAGGGCATGTATTATTATTGTGAGGGACGGGACTCCAAGTGGCATGAGGCCAGGATCGTCTAAGACATCTGTGCATGCCAGGCCTACCACTGGCGTTGGTAGTGGAGGGACTGAAAATCTATCTTGAGGAAGGGACAACTGAGGTGAGGGAGGCTGGTCCAGGTCGTAGGGACAGTGTCATCAAAGGTCTCCAGAAGCGGTGGCGAAGGCAGGGGGTGTGGAAATGAACGATGCTTGGATGGGTGGGTGTGATGGCCCACAATGGCAATCTTCAGGTGGCAAGACTGTAAGTTCAAGGCCAGCAGAGCCACACGGCTGACCCTGTCTCAACCAAATACATAAGAAAACCACAGGTGGCTGCATGTGGGACAGACGAGGCAGAGCCTTGAACACCAAGCTGAGAACCCCCAGAAGACCACAAGAAAGCCCACAGGTCTCGAGCTCATGGGCTGTGTCGGCGTCTCCTTGGAGAGTGGATTGTTATGGCCCTTGAAATGCACCAGGGTTACCATTTTCCAGCCTCCAGTTCTAAAGACACTCCTGGAGACCATCCTTTTGTACAAGCAAATGCCACCCCTTTTCCTGACCTCTAATCCCAGGGCGTTGGCTCCTAGCCCAGTGAGGTCTGGAAACCAAAGAAAAGGAGGTTTGGACCTTGCAGAACTCCAGGGAGGTAGCAAGGCAGAGAGCTGGCTTGCTTTCTTTTGCTGTTGGTTTGAAATGAGTCTCATGTGCTCAGGCTGGCTTTGACTGTGGAGCTGAGATGTCCCCGTACTCCCCAAGTGCTGAGACTGCATGTGTGTGCCACAATGCTCGGCTCACTTACCTCTGTTTCATTGTTTTGTTCTTTCTTCAGTCAACACCAGCCAGGCATGTGATTCCACCATTCCACTGTCCCTCACCTGCCACTGCTGCATCTAGAATGACCCCCCTGGGTCACTGCCTCCTGTATCTTCTGGTACCTGAATTTCTGAAGGGAAGGGGTTCAGGGAGGAGGGACAAGGAAGCCCAAAGTTGTTCACTTTCCAAGTGGCCACTACGCTTCAAAGAATGTGAGAGTCAAGCCCTTGCATATAAACAGAACAAAAGCAACTGCTGGGTGCTATGCCCTGATACTACCTCATGGAGGGATATGCGATGATTAATATTCTTGTGGACTGCAGAGATTGCAGCTTCCACGTCACCCCTTGAACACAGTAGGTATTCAACTACCATACACACTGGGAAAAGCTACCTATCCAAGGCCACATCCATCTTCTCTATCAGATCAGAAGTCTCTCTGGGACCACCTATAACTCCTCAACCCTTTGGTTGCTGGTTGGTATGAGGGGTCCCCTCAGGAAGGTCCCCTATGAATACAGCCCAGCTGTGTCACACGGTTGGCATACAGGTCTGAACTATGCGGAAAGGGGAGGTGGTGTTCCCTTCAGACCCCTGTAGGAGGCCCCATTTCATTCCTGTTGTACAGAAAGTCTGCAGGGAGCAAGCCCTGGCCTGGCCCCACAGACTCAGGGTCCAAAAGGGTGAGGTGCCCACAAAAGTCTCTCCTGAGCATATCCTCCTCTGACCTCCAGCCCCCGTGGCCCCAGGCGAGATGCAGAAGGGGTGTGCATGCTCACAGGACAGAGGCTGAGCTGGTGGCAAGCCCAGGAGTCCTGCGACCAGAGGTTTGGTCACCTGGCACTGAGGCCCCCAGAAAGGGCTCTGGCTCCACGGTTGCCTAACTCGGTCTGGGTAGGACAAAGAGAGGCCGCCCTGCGAAGACAACCCCAGAGGCGTGAGTACGGGCTCAGAATCTGGGACAAGGGAGGCAGGGGTAGTAGAGTCTGGACCTCTTCCGGAGATGGGGTCTTACAGCGACAACACTTTTGGATGAGCCGGAGTTTACAGCGCATGGCCATCCTGCAGGTGAAGGGCAGGGGACCTGGATCCCCCCACTTCTTTCTTCTCCAGACTGGAAGCTGCGGCTGTGCCAGTGAGACGCAGGCCCCGTGGCAGCCAGGGAAACGGAGCCCCTGGGCCGCGTTTTTCCCACAGGCGAGCACAGCACAGCCGCGCTGGTGTTCGGCGAAAGGACGGCGAAGAAGGCGGCAAGGCTGCCCGTGGCCCTACCCGCGCTGGTGGCGCTCACGGCCTGCGCGCACGTTCAGTGGGACGCGGCAGCGACCGAGGTGGCCACCGTCTTCTCCCTGGCCGCGCCCAGCGTGGCCAACGCTCTGCAGCTGCGCGCCTTCGCCGAGCCCGGGGGCCCGGTGCACGCCGCGCTGCTTGTGCGCGGCCACCACGCGCCCTTCAGCGACGTCTTCCGTCCTGACGGCCGCTGGCACCACGTGTGCGCCACGTGGGAGCAGCGTGGCGGCCGCTGGGCGCTGTTCGCCGACGGGCGGCGGCGCGCCGGGGCTCAGGGACTCGGCGCCGGTCGGCCAGTGCCGCCCGACGGTGTGCTCGTGCTGGGTCAGGATCAGGACTCCCTGGGTGGCGGCTTCTCGGCTCGCGACGCCTTCAGTGGCAACCTCACCGACTTCCACCTGTGGGACCGGGCGCTGAGCCCCGCGCAAGTGAGCCGAGTTCGCGCCTGCGCGCCACCCCCGGGGGGCCTGCTCTTCCAGTGGGATCCAGAGGCCCTGGACGCCACACCCGTGCGCCTGCTCTGCCCTGGTAGGCCTTCGGCCCTGCCCTGCCCAGCTTCTATGCCCCTCCCCTGGCTGGCCCACTGAGTCTGGCCCTGCCCCTGACTAGCTACCCAGCTTCCAGCTTGGCTTTTGTCAATTTGATCTCTCCCAATTCTGGCCACGCCCTCTTCAAGCCAACACTTCCTGCCTGCAAGCTGTCCAATCTTAGTAGCCTGGGTCTTACTTTAGTGTGGGCTTGCTCACTGCTGGCTTTAGGCCTCATCTCATTAACTTGATCTCAGCAGGCCCCATAACATGGTGATGTTGTATGCTGATTCCCAGTCATGCGCAGACGCCATTTGGGCCAGCATGGGTAGATGGGTACCGGCACCACTGGGTAGAGTAGGAAGCCAAGATGTGGTCTTCACACCTTGCTGCTCTGGCTAGTGCCCTCGGAAGAGTGCCCCACGTGGAACCCGGAACCCGGCACCAAGAGCTCTGAACCCTGCTTGCTCCCACAGCCTTTTCTCTGCTGCTACTCAAAAGGTGCGCTTTAGCAGTGTCGGGGCTCTGCTGAATAGTCGAGAAGTCAAGGCAGGAGATTTATGACCTCCAGGCTCGAGGACTCCACAGATCTAGACAAAAGGACAGTCAGTCCCGACAGTCCTGGGGGCCAGTCTCAGCTGTGTGACTTTGAACGAATGATTCTGCCATGCTGTGCCTCAGTTTCCCCTTCTACCATGCTGTTTAATGCTCCAGGCCCACAGATGTCTTCCTCCCCACAACAGCACATGGGGTGGGGGTGGTCATGGAGCAGGGCCTCTCTTTGGTTCAGGACCCAACCTGGCCTCCATCTTTTGCAGAGACCTATCAACAGCTTCAGGACTTCCAGTCATGGCCTGATCAGGACATTATCAGTAGAGTGAATGCTTTGGCCAATGCCACTGTGGTGAGCCCATCCCCGGAGACTGGGAATTCTACGGTCCTCTGGGTCAGCTCTCTGTAGAGAGACACCTATCTTAAATATCTACGGGAACCCTGCTCTTTGTTCCTGCTCTTGTTTTAGAAACCCTGACAGCTGGGACAGATTTGATCCACTAGGAAGACCCTGGCAGTACCCAACTGTGGCCCCTGGAGAGGCCCCTCATGTCAGTTGTTTTTCTACCCACAGCTCCTCCCAAGCCTCCTATCTGAAGCCCATGGGATCTTGTCCTTGGACAAGGCTTCTAGCTTCATGAGTCTCCTGGAAAAAGTCCTGGCAGAAGAGCCAGGTCTGCTGGGGCCTGGGGCCCTACTGGCCATCCTGAACTTCCTGAGGAGGGTGGCTGCTCTCAGAGCTGAGGATAAAGAGCTGCTGACCAAGCCCTGGGAGCAGCTTGGCAGAGGCTTTGTGTCTGTGGCCAGCCTGGCCCTGGGGGAGCAATCAGCCAGTGCGTGGCTGTCCATCAGGGAGGTGAGGCAGGCAGGGCTGGGCGGGATATGGCCCTGTAGCTGCCCGTTATTGTGTAACTTCGGGTCCCACATGTTTCTGAAGGCTGAATCTCTCCATCCCAGGGAGAGGCTCCTCTTGTCACTACGAGTGGAAATTCCTCTTGAACGATGCACATAGTTAAGAATGTATTAAGAGCCACTGGTGACAAGGGTCCTCCCCATATCCAAGATTCTACCAACTGCCTCAAGTGGGGCATCCTGTGTGTGGAGTGGTCCACCCACTGTGTCTGCCTAAACACACAGGCAGGTGCTCTGGAGAACAGGAAGTTGCACTGGAGGGAGAGCCTGTTAGAAAACTCACCCTTGCAAATTACTAGTGGACAGGGATTAATGTGAAACATTAGTATGGGTTTGACTCTGAATCCGTAATGAAGAGGGAGGTGGCCCAGCCAGAGTGGGCTCCAGTTGGCAAACAACAAGCTAGCAGCCACATGGCACGCTGGGAGACCTGCTGTTTGACTAAGGAGGCTGAGGCAGGCAGGGGAACCAGGTCTTGATCTTGACTTGTTAGAGAGCCAGAACCCCAAGCATCTATGGCTCCAGGTCAGGGCGCGGAGCGGGAGAGCAGGAGCAGAGCTTCCTCCCAGGTGGTTGGTGGGCCTATGACCCTGGTGATGAGTGTGCAATGTATGGCATCCATGCTGAGCTCCATGCTGACCATTGCACAGCCTCAGATCCACATCCAGCATCGCCTTGCTGGTGAGCTACCGTCCACTGCCACAGCTGGACCCAGATACCCTTCCTCAGTGTGGTCTCCGGGAGATCAATCTCTGTACTTCCATGCCCTTCACATTTCCTTCCTTTACCCAGGCTGTGGCTTCTGCCCACAATGCCCCCCCCCGTCTAGCAAATTCCTCTCCTTGGAGCCCTGCTTGAGCACCAGCTCCCCCAACACACACACACACATACACACACACACACAAAGGGGCGCACGCACTTGAGTTCTCTCTTGATGGGCAGCTCTTCCCTCCTCAGTTACTCTAACATCTTGAACATGCCCCTGCATAATAGGCCTGCTCCTCCTTTTCTTGATGCCTCTGGGGTTCCAGAGCTATTTGAACAATCTCTGCCCAGAGCTAGACCCAAGTTCACATTCATCAAGTGCATATAGATCTGCTTGGGGACTCTCACACTGATCCTCAGCCACAGGTCCTGCCCCACCGTATACCTTAGGACTCTCAGGACTCCAGAAAGCTCTTTTCCCTTGGTCTAGTGGCCCCGCCTCTCTGTGCTTGAGGGTGGGCCCCAGTCTCGTAGTGGGGAGAGGACAAGCCCATCCTTCAACTGGACACCCCAAGCCCTGAGATCCAAGCACTGCTCCATTTAATCCCAGGCCTGGAGGTGCAAAGCTTGCCCCTGAGAGAGGCCAGCATTGGTGGGCACACATTCACCATTCCTGGCGGGCATCCAAATGGACCAGGCCACATCCACATCCCTGCCGCTGAAGTCAGGCGGCTCCGCGAGAGAGGTGAGTGAGGAGGAGAGTTGGCTGAAGCCTGTTGTGCTCCAGGTGAGTGGCCTGCTGTGTGTCTTTCACAGGCTGCCCTCACTTGCAGAGCCTCTCGGTCTCTCTATGTGTAAGATGGGCTCTTACCTCTTGACTGGTGGATGACTACAAAGGTAGAAGCTCCCACCACATTCCGGCATCTCCTTAGTCTCCTCCAGCAAATCCACATGACTTCCTCAGAAGTGGCTATGTGAAAAAGGGCCCCAGCCTTGACCACTCAGGGAATTGGAACTACAGGTTGAGATGTATGAACCGTGGCTGGCTGGAATTCTGCCTTAGTCACTTTTCAGTTTGTGATCTTAGGAGAAAGCCACTGGCTTCTGACCCTGGGTTCCGCTGTGAAATGGAGAGAGCAAGGCCTTCAGAGACAGCTGGTGTCTCCCACTCTGCCCGGTCTCCCTGAAGTCACAGTCACCCACACCTGGTTCACTTCAAGCATCTTCCAGTATACCCTGGGGGCAGCCAGCCTAGAGTCCCAGGCCCCTGGTAGCTCAGAGGAGAGGATGCAGAGGTGAGCAGACCCCACCCAGCAGATTGCAGAAGCAGATTGTGTCTCCCATGCACCCTAGGGAAGCCAGGCGTCCATCATGGTCAGTGCTTATCAGTGCACTGGGCCTGCAGAAAGGAGCCTGGTAGAGCCCTTATCTGCCCCCCTCTTATCTGAAATCTGGCTTTAGACTCTCAGAGGAAACAGAGATTTCCATCAAGTCCCTGAGGCTGGACCTCAGGGCTCTGAGTCATGGTACAGGTGTTCTGCCCTCGGTTGAAATGACCCAGACATGTATGTCCTTTCCTTTCACTCCCCACACCCCTCCTTAAAAGGTTCCTTTGTCCCCACAGGTCCCTAAGCACCCAAGTGGGGTCAGCTGTACTCTTCTGAGGTATGGGACGCTGCTGGAGAGC
>CM053752.1:100357229-100367229 GCA_028658305.1 Pachyuromys duprasi | reverse complement strand
CCCAAGCTCTGATGCAGGGGGCTCCTGGGCCACTACCGGCTGCTTAGTGCTCACTCTGCACCCAGACTCTACCACCTGCTTCTGCAACCAGAGCACCAGCTTTGCCATCCTGCTGCAGGTGTATGAAGTCCAGGTGAGCAGGAAGCAACGGAGTAACTACCTTGCACTGGACACCTGGAGTCAGGGACCAAGGCCCAGCTGCACCTGGGGCTTGGAGAAAAGCAAGGCTGGGAAATGGTGGGGTGTCAGGTAGGGATGTGTGGAACTGTGAGGTCTAGGACTGGGGTTCAGGAGGGTATCCTAGTGGTCATGAAGAACCTGTAGAAAAACCATGAACCCAGGTGAGTTTGTGAGGAAGAGTGGACTCAGTCAGGAGTGAAGAGGACTCCAGAGTAGGCTAGGAGAGGGGGGCTCCCTAGAGGCAGAAAAGAACCCAGTGTTCATTTGCTAAAAGGTTAAGTTAGACAGAGCCAGTACCTTCAGAAGACACTGGGTACAGAAGAGCTCCCAGGAAAACTTAGATGCTTATTTCCTGTAAACGGCACATCACAACCCGTCTGCAGCTTTGTTTGTAATATCGGTCTGTGATCCTTATGGGTATCACCTGCCTCACAGGCCCCCCTGGGTGTGCCAGTCACTTCCAATCCAGGATTCTGCTGAGTCAGTGGAAGCTTGGCTGAAGGGGCCACTTAATTTAGGGAGATCCAGCAAGACAGAGATACATTCGTTTGTTAATGTGTGCAGGCCTAGTCCCTGCTGGTTGGTACTACTGCCATACTTGATTCCCCCAGGAGACCTGAAGCCACCAGGCCGGGTGAGTCTGGTACAAACCAGGGTGAAGATGGGCTCCTCACTGTCCTTCTCTGCAGGGAGGTCCTGAAGAGGAGTCACTGCTGACGACTCTGTCATTTGTGGGCTCTGGTGTGTCCCTCTGTGCTCTTGCTGCCACCTTCTTGCTCTTCCTGGTGGCTGGGTGAGGAGGTTCTACTTGTCTCCTCTCAGACTCCACAGCCACCCCCACAGTGCTTTGGTCCGGGGCTTCCCTTAGCCTGAGCTGGTCCCCTTGCTGCCTCACGAGTCCAACACCAGCAAGGCCAGGCTGAAAGGGTGTAAGGCTGGCCAGCTGTCCTCCTTAGCCAAGCCTTCTGCCTGTACAGGGTTCCCACTTCTGAGCGGACCACAATCCACAAGAATCTTCTTCCTTCCTTGGCCTCTGCTGAGGGCTTCCTCATGACCAGCGAGTGGGCGGAGGCCAACAAGTTGCGCAACCAGCAGGCGGTTTGTAAGCTCTGGGGCCTGGAAAGCATGAGAAGCCTTTTGAGGTCTCCTCCCCTGTTACCTGCCGGTGGCTTCCTTGCCCTGGTGGGGAGCCGATCCCGGAGAAGAAAGACCGAGATGGTACGAATGACAGAGACCTCTCCCCCTGACTCCTGTTTGGGCAAGAATGTCAAGCATGACCATGGGATGAGGGTAAGCTGTGCCCAGAGCTGAGCTCCACAGTGACCCCGTCCTTCCCCCAGGTGGCCTGTGTGGCCATCACAGGGGCCATGCATCTCCTCTTTCTGGTTGCCTTCTCCTGGATGCTGGCGGAAGGGCTACTGCTATGGAGCAAAGTGGTCGATGTGAGAACGCACCCAGGCCCCAGGATGAGGCTGTACTATGCTGTGGGCTGGGGTAAAGACCTCTGATCACCACGGGTGCTCTTCTCTCTATTGCTGCCGAACACCGCCCCACATCGGTACCACCAGACCCACTCCCAGGCCCAGCAGTACCACTCATCTCCAACAGCACCTAAAAACTACCTAATACCTAGTACCTGGTACCACTGAACACCCAGCACTCCTCACTACCCCATACCTGTTTCACCCAGTACCATCTGATACGTGTCTCTGCCGTGCGCTCAGTTTTCTCGGTTATATCAGACTCCAGCTGTACCCAGTCTGTCTCTCTGTCTCTGTCCCTCCAACTCAGCAGCCTCCGTGCTCCACCTCTTAGATTGACCCAGGGGTACCAGGGGACAGCTGTGGGCTGGATTCTAGAGGGAAAAGGGTGGTGGCCCGGCCTGAGTCCATTTCCTCCTTCCCTAGGCATTCCTGTGGCCATTGTGGTCATCACCCTAGCAATGCACCCCCATGACTACGTGGCTTCTAGACACTGCTGGCTCAATGTGCACATGGATGCCATCTGGTCCTTCGTGGGGCCCGTGTTGTTTGTGCTGTCTGTGAGCTTGGAGGTGTGGGTGCCACAAGGGAGGGACATGTCAGGAGGAGGGGACCCCTCTTGCCCCCTGGCACCCAACTTCCAGGCTAACACCTGCATCCTGGTCCGTGTGGTGATGATCACTGTGTCCAGCACCCACCGCCATGCGCGCATGCTGAGCCCGCAGCCTGGCCTGCAGAAGAAGATCAGGTTCCAGCTGTGGTGAGGCCCAGCTGGAGGCAGGGTGCTATTGGGGCACAGGGCCAGCTGCACCCCCCACACACACACACAAGCCTGGTTGAACAGGCTGAGTGAGCAGGATGGGTCTATGTTGTGATGTGTGGCCAAGTGTGACCCTGTGTTCAGCAATGACCATGTGTGGCCTTAGTTATGGGCACTCGTGCTTGGGCATGTTGTGCTGAATGAGACGCCATGGATACCAGCCACTGTCCCGGGGCTTCACTTACTGTAGAAGGTGCAGAGAGTCTGCTTGAGACAAGACAGGAGGAGTGCCCAAGTCAGGCCATCCTCAGTCCAGGATCAGAGGAAGGATCCAGGTCTCCAGCTCTACCAAGGACCTTTCCCCTCCCCAGCACCATGACTGCTGGAGCGTGACGGGGTGACCTTCTTCCTATAGCCTCCTCTGTGGCCTTCCTCACTTGACCCATCCCCACCACAGAAGAACCACTCAAGCCAGCAAGTCCCTGGAAAGACAGAAAGCCTGGGCTTCTGGAGAGAGCTGCGGAGCCTTTCTGACTCATGCTCCCCATGCCCTGCCCAGCTCTGAGCAGCTGCCCTCATTTTTGCAGACTAGACTTGGGAATAAAATCTTATCTCCCCTTGGGGAGAACAAGAGCTCCACAAAGACCAAACTGAGCAGGGCACAGGGGTCTTGTAAGAGACGGTTTCTACAATCAAGGACCATGTGTGGATGTGGACTGGAACCCCCGCATGGATGGGGCCCATGATAACTCGGTGTAGGACTGAAGACCCTATTCAGGGAAACAGGGACTGTTTCAGTCATGATCTTGATGGCTGACTCTTTGACCCTCCCCCATACAAGCCGGGGAGTGACAGACTGGCTAGATCCCAGGGGAGGACTTTGCAGCCAGCCCTGAGGAGATAGGATAAGCTGGGGTTGGATGGAAGGGAAGGAGGTCCTCCCCTGTTGGTGGACTTGGAGGGGGTGGGGAAGAAGGAGATGAGGGAGGGAGTGGGAGGGTAGGAGGGAATGGGGGAGGGGGCTACGCCTGGGATTCAAAGTACCTAACCTGTGATTGAGATAAAAATAAATAAATTAAAAAAAAATCTTATCTCCCTTATCTCCCACTACCAACACCCCTACAAAGTCCATCCAAGGGTCTTGCAGAGCCTTCTCCCAGCTGCAGCTACAGGCCCTCTCTCTCCAGGCACTTTCCGGGTGCTCCTTCATCCATCAGACCCTAGGGAAGTAGAGAGCTCCTCAGCTCTGCCTCCTTTCCCCCACAGGGCTATGGTGAAGCCTGTGCTGGCCCTGTTACCTGTCCTGGGCCTGACCTGGCTGTTTGGCCTCCTGGTACACATTAACCCAACCTGGGCCTATGCTGCTGTGGGTCTCAATTCCTTCCAGGTATTTCTAGGCCTTGACCATATAGAATTGGGGGATGGGGACTCTGGAACACTGGAACTCAGAGAGGGTATGTGGTTTGCCAGGACTGAGCAGGGGTGAACCTCCATCACAGAAGGCATCTAACAGCAAAGTGGGGCATTCTTCAAAAAAGAGGAGATAAGGGTGGTGTGGCAAATGTTGCCCTTATATCTACAAGTGAGGCATGATGGAGGACTTTTGGTTCATTAGTCACTTCAGGAGGATGAGGCCTATCAAGGGGATGGTCAAACGTTATGGTGTCTGGGCCTCATCAAGGGTCTCCAGGAGGTCAGTGAAGGCATACAGGGAAATTGTGCCCTCTCCTTAGGTGTCTCTAGCCCAAGGTGGGGTTGGCTCAGGCCACCCTATCTGCGTTAGCAAAGAGTTAAGGAAGGAAGAGTCTAATACTGAAGTCACACAATGAAGCCATCCTTCATGGCTTGATGGCAGGAAAGTGTCTGGGCACCTGAGTGTCCCTGCCTACAGGATCTACACAGATCTATTGGGGACCTAGTCAGGAACAGGTGGTGCTAGCCCCAGGACTAGACGGCTGAGAGCCCCAAGGAGTGGTCACTGCCACAGCTGTCCTGACCCTCGAAGGACTGTCTCCTTTGTCCATGCCAGCCCACCCTACCCCCACTCCCTCTCGGGGACAAAAAGAAGAAAGGTTCAGGGCAAGGCCGAACAAAGGCACACTTCCAAAAATCAAGGGCAAACTCCTGTCTAGGGCCCTGTGTCCTCAGAGCAGTGAGCCTCCCTCAGAGATGAGTGCTGAGGTGGTAGGTCCTGCCTCTGATGCCCGTGTGATTGATTGCTCTGACCCAGCTCATGGTTTTATCTCAAACCCCAGGCTTTGTACAGTTGCTTGCCCAAGGCCTCAAAGTAGCAAGAAGTAATATGGGTCCACATTCAGTGTCTGGATTCTTAGTCCCTGGGGTGGTCAGCTTGGCTGCAGCCAGGTCTTGGCACAGTCCTCAGGAGGGGACCTAACCACCACTCATCCATTCATGTCACAGCCGGTGGTCACCTACCGTGACGTGAGGTGTTGGGAATGCAGCAGAAAAAAAAGGGAAAAGTAACATTGAAGGTGACATTTGGGAAATGGAGGCCAATCATGACACAGGTAAAGGGTGGCACAGAGGTGAGGGGACAGGGCAGGGATGGAAGAAGTCCTAGTCCTTGTGTTCTTTACCCCCTTATTAGCCAGCCAGACTAGCTGAATGAGAGAATTGAAGGTTCAGTGAGAGACCCTGTGTCAAAAGATAAAGTGGATAGTAATTGAGGTTGAGACCTAGCATCAACTTGTGCCCACCACATGCATGCATCTACATGTGCCCACACATCTTCAGAAATACACATACACACCCACACAACATGTGTATACAGGGGGGGTGGGAGGCAAGAAGAATGGGGTTTGCTGTGGCATACGAGGGCCTCATCTCACAATGCTAGAGCACTTCCTCTCCCGACAGACATAGCTCCAGATCCCTATCAGGGGCTCTCTCCCAGCTCTGAGTGACCCTGGGGAGTTTTTTCTAGCTCAACACCGGACACTGAAGGTGACGGAAGCTTGTTGTCATGGTGATTACTCTAGCTTGCTGCCGGCACCCCTTTATGACCAGTTCTGCTCTCCAGCCCTGCTGGGGGGGGAGGGGCCTAAGTCACAGATGTAACCAGTGGAATACCCTATGCTCCCCATCTCCCTCTCCCACCCCTTCTCCTTTCTGCTACTTGTGGCTTCTTTTGTTTCTGAACTTTCTCTGATTCTTTCTGTCTCTCAGGCTGTTACTATCTTCTCTGTCTCCCTCTCCCCTCTCCCTGTTGATATTTTCTTTCTGCCATCACCCCTGAGCTCTTCTCCATCCTCTAAGCTCTCTCCTCCCCACGGCTCCTTCTCTGGCCTGTTTCTGGTTCCTGTGATGTGATGCTGTCAGGCAGGTCCCTGACTGATTCCAGGCTATGTCCGTGGGGCCTGCATCCCTTGTGACTGTCCCCAGGCCTGGCCTTTCTTTTCTTCTTGTCTTTCTGTCATGGTTTTCTCTCAGTCTCTCTCTTCCTCTACTAACCTATAGCCCTGCCCTTCTGTCTTGGGCATAAACTGGTCAGGATATACCTCAGGATGATGATGAGGTCCAGAGAGGCCAGAACGGATCCAGCCCCATTATTCAGGGCTGACTTTGTTTTCTTAAGACCCATTATGTCTGACCTTGTAGAAGGAGAGCAATGCCTCACTTCTATAACCAGATGTCACTCACATCTACCTTGGTGGACCCATCTTATGGCGAATGAAGTTCTCCACACCTCAGGGAATCGTCTGGTGGTCCAATTGAGATAACCTTTACAAAGTGCTGAACACAATACCTGATGCACACCAAAGCTCTATGAATGGAGATTCACTCATTCATTCATTCATTCATTCATTCATACTTTCACAGATCCTCTCCATCCCCAGGCCAGTGCTGGTCACACCCCAGAAAACATAGTGCATGGGACCAAAGTGACCATGTTGCACTGCCCTACCACAGTGTGGTTACCACCGAGGCTGAGAGACCAAAGGACAGCCAAGGCAGTAGGGGAATAGAGGGACCACTTGTGGGGAAGGACTGATTCTCAGCGAAGGTGTGGAAGCTATATACAGGGGGGTTCATTCTGGGACCCACGGGAATGGGCACCATGAGGAAGGCTGGTGAGAAATGAGACAGGAGGGGACTCTAAAGTTGCTGTAAGGAACTCTGATTTTATTGTAGAGGGTGGGATTCATGGATGATATCAAGCATGGGCTGGTAGAAGTGGGAGGGAGTTCAGAACGATGCTTTTGTTTGCTGGTGAAGAATATGAAAAGGAAATGCATGGGGAAGGCAACGCAGGGCCTATGGAAGAGACAGGCTGGCTCTGGAGGTTAGTGTTCTGACTCAGGGGTCAAAGAGTGGTGTGTCAACTCAGTTATGCCGGGAACTGGGGAACTGAGGGCTGGAAAACCTAGGAGTCTAGTGTTCTCTGGTCTTGGCCTCAGACTTGAACAGGTAGCTGCCATTTATATTGTCATAATGGGTCTTAAGAAAACGGACCCTGCTGGTCCGTAAACCTGTGGAAAGGAGTCAGCTCCTCTCTATCCCTGAATGCTGAGTCCTTCACACTCAGTCACCGAAGGAAGCAAGAGACCAGGCCCCTCTACTGAGGCACAGGGCAAATAACTTAGCTTTGGATCTTTAGGAAGGTGTTCTCTCTAGCTCTGTGGGGGCTGCAGTTGGACGGAGTGGGCTGCAGACCGACAGGCTAGAGGGAGGGCAGGGCAGGCTTTGAGTTCTCCCTGCCTCTCGCTGTCACTCAGTGTCTCTACTGTGGCCCTGGGCTTTTGATCCAAGCAAAGTAGCAGGCCAGGCCACAAAGTGGGTGGGTGTTCCTTCTTGTTGACACAAGGTCTGTCCTCAGGGCCCATACATCTTCCTTGTCTATGCTGTTTACAATGGGGAGGTGAGTATGGTGAGCGGGCTGTGGGAAGGAAATCAAGGGAGGGTGGAGCCCCTCTAGCCCCGGTTCCCACAGATCCAAGAATGGACACACCTTCAGGGCTCCAGGGAAGATCCAGTCCTGACCTATGGCATCCTGCAGGTGCAGAACGCATTACAGAGGATGACAGAGAAGAAGGCAGCTGAGGTGCTCAGGGCGGAGCAGGTGCCCCTGACCAAGGGCAAGGGTGAGGAGCCTTGGGGCCAGATGGGCAGGGCCAAGCACAACAGCTCTCCTTTAAGACAGTCTCTGGCCCTTCTGACCCACAAGCTTCAGCTCCCTGGGCCATGGCTCTGGAGAACCCCACAGCCTGGGATCCTCTGAGACCTGTTGCTCTCAGAGGTATAACCTTTCTACTCCCATGCCAAGTGCCATATGGTGCCTTGATTTCTCAATCAACCAGAGCTAGGAAAACAACAGCAGACTCTATAAGTCCACTTGAAAGACAAAGAAACTGAGGCCTGAGCAACTCTCTAATATTGGATCTTGGGGAACAGTTGGGTGTCTAACCAAAGGTGGAACAGTTGGGTGTCTAACCAAAGGTGGGGATTACCCAGGACTTCTGTCCCAGCGTTCCCATCAGGGAAGTCGACCTGAGCCCCTGATACAAGATCTGGGTTTAAGTACTTGGGCCTCAGTTTCCTCATCACTAATCTGAGAGTAAAGTTCTGAGTGGATTTTTAGGGTGTCTAATGTCTTAGCCTATGCACAATCCATCAACTCAAATATCTCCTCTTATTAGGGACCCATGAACCCAGGATCTCCACAGCCTTCTCATCCATTACAGAACCCAGGAGACCGGTAAGGCTGGAACAAGGGACCAGCTAGTGTGATGGCAGGGTTGGGAACAAAGCAAAGGCTAGGACAGGCTAGGTGTCACTGACCCTAGGAACCTTGTCTTCAGCACTGGGAAGCTATAGCCTTCAGGGTGGCAGACCTACCATCCAAGGCCTCTTTGGGTAGGAGTAAGGGCTCCCAGAGAATAGGGAACAGAAGAAAGGGCCTCTCCTGTTCTCTTCCTTAGGCTGTGGAGCTGACAGCATTCAGGACTTCAGGTACTTCTCTTCCTGGGCAGACTCCCCCATCCCTCCTCTGCCACACTGCTCCAAGATGAAAGTGATTTGAGACTCAACCATGTAGGACCACACTGGAGAGCGGGACTGAGTGAGTGGAAGCCCTCCTAGAGCTGCTGCTGGCCGTGACTAAGCAGCCTGCCTGTCTCTCAGTCCCTGATCCCTGTCCCAGACTCCAGCTTCCACTCTGTGCAACTGAGTCCTTAAAGAAGGACTCCTTAGGAGCCTTTCCAAACCCCAGGGCAAGTGTTTTCCCCAACGCAATGGCCAATAGAACATGACAGTGAACCTGTGGGCAGCGGGCTAGGCTGGAGACACACCTCAGGCCCCACCCAGGTGGGGCTTGGGGTGGAGCTCAGCCTCCCTCTAGAGGACAGTAGGGACACTAGTCACCATTAACCTCATTGACCCCTAGTTCCCAAGTCTTAGACCAACAATGTCTAGCTAGGAACACTGCTTTTGGAACTCGCTGGGGCTAGGCTCAGTGACCCGGAATCCAGTCCCCTTTTGGCTCTGGTCCAGTAGTCTGGGAGACTGCTTTTCTCAAAGTGTGCAGAGGAGGAGGCCATGGCATCCAAAGGAGCCACAGCTAGGCATCCCGTGGCTCAATAAGAGACAGGCTCATCTGCACAGAAGGGGCCAGCTGAGGCGTGGCACTTGTCAAAGGGGTGTGATCACAGACCAAAGCTTTCAGCTGCTTTGCACGTTCAGCTTCCGGTCTGCTAAAAGGCGCCGGAGCGCCCCCTACAGGAAGATCAGGGGCGCGGGGCTAGGCAAGATCAGAGCGCGCGGCAGCCCCCTCACCCGAGGGGCCCAGCCCCCTCCACCCCGCCCCCACCCAGGAGGCACAACCGTCTGCGAGAAAAAGAGCCACTGCAGCGCCTCTGTGCCTTTGTCTCAGCTGAATGGGTGCGTTGCTAGGGCTGCTCTTGGCAACGAAGCCGCTTCCACCTTGGCCCCACCCTCCCGACCGCAACTCTGGCCCGACTATCCCTGCTTCTTGCTCCCTGCGCATCCCAGCCACGCACTCAGGCAGCCTGGGCAAAGGTCCCAGCGAAGGATGGCTGCCCATTGTGCATCCTTTCCCAAAGCTCTGGGGACCCTAGGGCACGCAGGTGTTCTAACTGTGGAAAGAAACGGGAGTCTCAGGGAGACCATGAGGGGCAGACTGGGATGGCAGGGTCTCCCCCAAGTCTCTGTTCCCAGACCCTGCCTAATTTTGGCCACTCCTGCCAGCCCTGCCCAAAGAAAGGGTCACTTTCCTTACAGGGGTCTAAAGGGCACGTGCAGGGTTTTCCTCCTAGCCTTTCGGGAGCTCAACGGCCAGAGGACTTCAACTCAGCGTCGGAACCCCAGGCTGAATGAAATGCACAGCCGCCAGCCCCAAGTGAGAGAAAAGGAGCTCTGGTCCTTCTGTTTGTCTTGGTTCTTCCCACTTTGTGGATGTGCCCTGAGGTGTCTGGTAATAAACCAGGTGTTGAAGCTTTCCGCCTGTGCTACCTCAGAGTCCTCCTGGCCAGGAAGGGGTGGAGGTGCAAGCCTGTCAGGGAGGAAGGAGAGCCAGGGAAGCTGCCGGCTTGACTTCGGGTTT
>CM053752.1:100291890-100356223 GCA_028658305.1 Pachyuromys duprasi | reverse complement strand
CTGAAGACCCTAGTGAGGGAAACAGGGACTGTTTCAGTCATGAACTTGATGGCTGTCTCTTTGACCCTCCCCCATACAAGCTGGGGAGTGACAGACTGGCTAGATCCCAGGGGAGGACATTGCAGCCAGCCCTGAGGAGACAGGATGAGCTGGGGTTGGATGGAAGGGGAGGAGGTCCTCCCCTGTTGGTGGACTTGGAAGGGGCGGGGAAGAGGGAGATGAGGGAGGGTGGGAGGGAATGAGGGAGGAGGCTATGCCTGGGATGCAAAGTACCTAACCTGTGATTGATATAAAAATAAATAAATTAATAAAAAAAAAAACGGGCTGTATTTGCACATGTGTCAGGATATGTGCGTGAAGGTCAGGGAACGGCACACATGAATCAGTTCTCCTCTTTGGCTGTGTAGGCTGTGGGTCAAGTCATCAGGGTTTGTGGCACTTGCTTCTAGTTCCTGCGTCATCTCTGCAGCCAGCAGTCAGCCTGTTCAGCAGAGGCAGTGTCCTGGTGCGGCTGTAGTTCCTCACTCTCCCGGGAGAATGCCTTCTCCTGCCTGGGCAGACTCAGGCCTGGGCCCTCCCTGCTGGCACAGTGCGTGTGCAGTGGGTGTGTGCCCAAAACACTTAGGCACTGTTTCCTGGAGGTGCTGCTCACAGGTAGCTGGGGCTCACTTGGGAGTGAGGGAATGGCTGACTTGCTGAGGAGGAGCCTGCGTGCAAGTCATCTGAAAGCAGGACAGGGCACCACCATTGTGCAGCCACCAGTCAGGTCCCCATCTCTTTGAGGGTAACATGGGCTTTAGGGCCAGGAGAGGCAGAGATGTGCTGGGTTCAACATCAGGACTCATGTTCAGGAGGCCCGAGACAGGGGCCAGAAAACAAAAAGCCCAGACTGGGGTGTTGGGCTCAAGGATTGCTAATACCATCCAGCCTGCCTCCATCAGGGCTACAGAGCTGGGTCGGGGTGTGTGTGTGGGGGGGGGGGGAGGTGAATCAGAGAGGGCAGGGTGAGTGAGAAACCCCCAAGAACCAGTGAGGCACAGACAATCCCAGGGGCCATGGTGGCTTCCTCTCTGCATCCTATGCGGGCTGCAACTGGGACACCATTTCTGGAGAACACCAGCTCACCTATGCAAACCCAGGGATCAGGGCATTTCTTTCTGGGGACCTAGGGTATGGACGCTCTGTCAGTCACAGAATGGGGGATAGCAGGCGCTCTCTCTCAGACCTGTCATACAGTCCCCTGCTAGTTTGGGGCATGACATCCACCCTGCACACAGTAGGTGCCCAGAGAATGTCAGGTGTGAGCAGAGACATGCAGGGATGTAGGCACAGAGGAAACTGTTCACGACATCAAAGGCTCTGGGAGGGGAGACCAGAGAGTCACCAGAGAGATGACAGGAGAGCCTTTAGCTGGGAAGGCAGGCAGAAGCCCAGGAGGATGAAAGGCTAGGCTAGTTGTCCCCTCATTCTGGAGCAAGAGCTTTGCTGAGTATCAGCAGAATCCGTGCTCAGCCCCAGCAGAACCCTCTGCCTGGGGCTAGGGAGTCAGGGCCATGCAAAGAGGTAGAAGAGACTGGGCCCTTGATGACCCATGACCATCTGCATGTCCATCTGAATCCCTTCCATCGCAGAAGGCCTCTGTTCCAGTCATAAAGGTTCGGGGATCAGGGGACAGGACTACGGGGTTCTTTCCAGCTTCATCCTACACATCTCTTCCTCCTCCCACATCTCTGCTCCAGCCAAACGCAGTCAGCTGGCCTCCTCCTCCCTCTTCTGTTGTCACACTGTTTCTTCTGCTTGGACTAGCTTCATTTCTATTAAGCTGGTGAATTCTAGGCATCCTTAAAAACCTTTTTTTTTTTTTTAATTTTATGGATGACCATGACCCTCAGCTGTGAAGCCTTCTAGTGTGAGCCAAACCAATGACTTTCTTATTTATGGTTCAGTTACATAAGGGATCACATCATATAATCTGGTTAATTAAGACAGTTTTCTTTAAGCCTGGAGATTGCCCCAGGACAGGCGTGAAGCAGGGGAGGAACATCTTTTTCTGCCACCCTGCTGAAGGAGGTACCTTTTCCTAGTGGTTTCAGAGACCCTGGGTGGACCAAGTGTAGCCCTCGGTTAATCAGATTGGTTAAAGTGGGTGGGACAATGGAAGTTTACACAATGAGCAGGCCCCTCCTCAGCTGTGTGAATGTGGGGAAACCTACAAAGGTGGCCTGGAAGAGCAGATCCAACAGGGCCTGAGGTCCTGGAGCACTCAGGTATTGGTCAAGCTCAGTGCTGCCACCTAGCAGGACAGGAGGGGAGGATTCATCAGCAAGAGTGCACAGAGTGCGGAGAAGAAAGGGAGACCTGGGCTGGAATCTGAGTCCCTGCTTTGTTGAGGAAGAGCTCTCTTCCCGGATTATCCCACTGCAGTAGTTGCCACAAGGACCGGGAGCTGACGAGATGTTCGTGAAGTGAGCGCTCTCTCACTGTGGGGGCAGAGCTAGCCTGGCAGGATAGAGCTGAGACCCCAGAAAGCCACAGCATCTCCCAAGCCTCCTGTATTCTTGAGTCCCAGATACAGGGTGGAGCCCAAAGCCGGGAGCACCCACTGTCTCTGCACCCTAGGCTCTCCAACCCTCTTCCACCTCATTTCTTTTCATATTTTCAGTATGTATGACATGTATGTATACACACATACATATCATATGCGTGCAACCTATTTAGATCATATCCACCTCCCACCACCCAATTTCCAGGACTATCTCCATATTCCCCTCCCAAATTCTGTCTTCCTTAATTTGTATGGCCCACTCAGTCCACTTAGTGAAGCCTGTATGTACACAGGTGCAGGGCCTTTCAACGGAGCTCTGACGCATGGATTAGGGTCACGTCCCTGAAGAAATCTGACTCTTCTATCCCCAGAAGAAGCTATTGACAGCCAATAGCTCCATAGGCAAGAGTAGGGGGTGCTGTGAGTTCCTGTCCCATCCATGCTGGGGTGTTGACTGGTTTGATCTTCTGCAGGTCATGTGCGTGTGTGTGTGTGTGTGTGTGTGTGTGTGTGTGTGTGATGCACACAGGTCAGAGGACAACTAATGGGAGGCAGTTCTCTCCTTTGCCATGTGGATTGCAGAGACTGGAAGCGGGTTATCAGGCCTGGCAGATACCTTTACCTGCTGAGCCATTTCAACAGCTCCCCTCCCCAGAGGTTTGAGCTGAATACCATTTTGATGGCGGGCACCATCACCGCCACCCAGAATCTACCCCAAGAGACTACCCCTTGCTTCAGAATGCAAATTCACAAATGCTACTGGAAACTAATTGCAAAATTTATTTCAGGGCTGCAGGGGCTGCAGGGGCTTATAAGGGCACTTCTCGTCTCAGTGCTGAGGGTCTCTGGCCTTGGCGGGGGCACACATTTCAGGGGCAGAGGTGGGGTCTGAGCCAGGGTGCTAGAAGACAGGAGACAGCCTCGTCCAGATGGGCAGGCCTAGCATAAGCTGTAAATCTGACATGAAAGCAGGAAGGACAGTGGATGCCCAGTCTGAAACAGAGGATAGCTTAGGGCCTCTCCCTCTCTTCCCTTCCCTCCTCCCCTCCCCCAGTGCCTGGCCCTGCAGAGTGACTTTCAGATGCAAAGCAGAGGCCAGGGAACTGAGGCCAGCTTCAAGGGTTGTGGCAAGGAACCCCAAAGGGTGGAGCCATGAGAGAGTCCTCCTCAGCACTGAGCTCATCTAAAGATCCGTGAATTCTCCTAGTTTCACCCATCTCCCTACCTGCAAGGACTCTAAGACCCTGCAGGCCTCCTGCCGCTCCCATGGTGGGGCTGGGGCGGAAGGCAAGCAACGGTTCTTTTCAGGAGTGAGGTGGGGTACGTACATAAAGATGACCAGATGCTACCCTGATTCTTGGAAAGAGACTTCGGGAGAAAAAGCTTTGGTGCTAAGCCAGTCCTCAACCTGTCCCCTGCCGTTCCTTCCTCACACACTTTCCAAGGACTGTCTAGGTGAAAGGAAAAGACTTCTGTTGGCTACAACCTTGGGGATAAGTACCAGCCCAGACAGCTGGGTGGACAGGGCTAGGACTGGAATGTTGACTACACTGGACTCCTCTTCCCTGGGTGGCTGGGACCTGGGAGAAGGGTGATCACAACAAAGTCCTTTTTCAGGTAATGGATGAGAACTAGAGGGGTGGAGGGCTGGCCAGGGAACTTTTACCCTATCCGCTCTCATGGCATCCTCTAGGGACCCAGTTTAGCAAACTCAGTTTATAACAGTGGGCTGCTTTCCCTTCTTCCAGGGAATCTGGAGACCCTCCTCTGCCCTCACTGATACCTACAGACCTTCCTTTGTCTCTGATGACAGGAGAGAGGGAAAGAATGACCTCTGACCCAAGGGACATCCAGGCCCACTAGGGAATCCCAAGCCTTCTCCTGGGATCTGTATCTCAGATGCCAGGGGGAAAAAAAGCTGGAGGCAGATAGAGGAAGGAGTGGTCAGAAGCCACCCCTTTGGGGCACTCTGGGTGGCAGACACATGCCAGGTGGCTGCTGGAGGCAACGTACCCCAGCCATTCCCTGCCCATCCTTGTCCTTCATCCCAAACACAAAGCTCTGGAGCTCAGGGGCAGGGGCCTAGGGACAAGGCTCCCAGATCACCTAATGCAATGAGTCATTTGGAGGCAGCGGCATGCCTGCCCACTGCCCACTGCCTGGTGCCCAGGCTCAAGTCTGCTTGGCCTGCAGCATCTCAATGAGAAGGTTGTTGCGGGGCATCTCGTTGCCCAAATGCTTATGGTACAGGTACTCCTTGGCCTTCATGCTCAGTGCCCTCACCTCCAACAGGCACAATATCAACTGCTGGAATTTGTCTCCACAGTGCGGGTAGTGACACAAGGTGTAATCCATCAGGGCGGCATTGGCCTTCTCCTGGGCATCCTTCACCAGGCCGCGGTTTTTCAGGAATTTCACATCTGCAACGGGAGCAGCCCATCACCCTCTTGTCACTGTGCCACCACCACAGTTGGGCTGGCACCATCACCAATATTACCAACACCACTTCCCCAGGAGACAGCAGCCTGCGGGTGCAGAGGCTAGCCTCAGTGGCAAGTCTCTGCCCTGTGGCCACCACCAGTGACATCACTTTGCTTAGTGTCCCCAAGGGTATCCCTGTGCTTTCTTTCTTTTTTTTTATTCCCTCTTCTCTTTCTTTTTGAGACAGGATCTCACTCTGTCTCCCTGGCTGGCCTGAACCTCATTATGTAGACCAGGCTGGCCTTGAACTCACAGAGATCCACCTGCTTGTCTCTGCCTTTCAAGAAGATTAAAGGGGTGTGCTGCCACACCTAGAAAACCCCTGTATCTGTATACTTTCATCACCAGTATGGCCACTACCAGCATCAACCACTCAACCATATCTCTGGCCCAATTGTCACTGTTGCTGTCACCATGGATACTTGATAATCACCAAGACCACCAGCAACTTCAGCAGATGTATTGCTAGTGGGGTCCTTACACCCCTCCATTTTCTCTTCTATCAAATGTACCAAGGATGTAAGGTTCTGGCTTGTGGGAAAACTTGTCAAAAGCTTTTTACGGCTATTACCCCTTCCACCCTACATATCACCATCAACATCTCTGTGAAAAGGACCTGTCTTGGGGTGTCGGGCCCATGAGACATGCCCTGGAAAGAAAGTCCATAAATTCAGTCTTCAGCTTCCCTGCAGCACTGTTCGTGGTGAGGACGAAGGGTCTGGGTGGCTGTGTGTCAGTTACATCTAGGAAGTCATGGGATGGACAGACCCTAAAGAACAGGGAGCCATGCTGAAAAGTAGGGCAGAGTGGGAGGTAAGAGAGAATGGGAAGATCTGGAGGTTTGCAAGGCAAAGCCATTTACATAAATTTTAAATGGTGCCAAAGTGTGGCTTAGAGTATACTATTGGCCTGGCACACACAGGCCCTGGTTCAATATAGGCTGTACGCTATCAAAAAGAAAGAAAGAAGAGAAAAGAAGAGAAAAGAGTGGGGGAGGGTGGGAAGAAGGCAGCCAGGCAGACAGGCAGGCAGGCTGGCTCACTAGCCCTCTCCACACAGACAAGCTGTGTGAGAACAATGGTGACCATGAAGCTGCAGATAGACATGGAGGGACAGCTCCCTATGAGAGGGAGAGGAGCAGGTGGCTCAGTGTGGCCCAAATGTGGCTGAGGCTGAAGTATGATCAGTGCATCCTCAGGCCTGAGTCCTGGGTTAGACACAAAAGAGGTTTTTGCTTAGGAGCAAGCTGCCCTGTGGAAGAGCCCTTGCCTGTTCTGCATAAAAGGTCACTTTCCTGAGGCTGGAAATAGGGTGCCTGGGTCCCCTCCTTGTCACTCAGCCCTTTTCTCCACCTGTGTGAGCTCATGTTCTGCTTAGGAGTTTAATATCGGTCCCCAATCCTCAAAGCCTATCCTGGTCTCCCTTGGGCTGTCGCTTCCAGAGGTTCAGAAGATGGGTCACTTTCCTCCCTCGGGGCACCCCAGTCTTTCTCCTGTGGGGGAGTTCAACCAGCACGCCTCTTCGCCCTCTAATCCCTCTTAACACCCACTGCGCCAGGAGTGCTGAAGTGCTTGGCAACCCTGATCCTCCGCCGCCCCCGGCACACCCGCTGAGGCCTGTGTTGTCCACAGACGGATTTAGGGAAACCAGAGCTGGGCCTGTGTCGTATGGCAGGATTTGGCAGCTGCTGGCCTCTACCCGGGCTCCCACCACCTCCAACAAGTGAGCCGGAGTCGTCTTCTTCCTCCCCTCCCTGGGGTAGCCATCAGCTCACAGACATATTTATGCCCTTTAGTTTTAAAAAAAGCTCTTTTGTCTAGGGAGATACACCTAGATTCCATCCCAGCTCTTCCCTGCCTCACAGTGAAACCTGAACAGTGAAACCAACGCAGCAGTACAGAGCAACCCGGCTCCCTGGCCTGGCCAGCTCTAGGTACATCTAAAGGTGACCATAGGATGTCATTCCACCAAGCTGGTCTCCTGGATGCAAGAGATGTCTACTAATCCCATCTGTCCTTGCCCCAAACCCTTTCCCCATCCCTGTATTAGCCACTATCGCCTCCATCCCGTCCCTGGGCTATTCTGACATTCAGAACTGGAGAAAGATGGGGTCTGTCTCAAGGTTACCCAGTCAAGGGGAGCGGAAGAAAGAGCTGAGGTGGAGGAGGATGGGACAGGATGCTGCTCAGATGGAGGGGATGAGGACACTGGGGCCTAGGCTTCCAGCTTTACCAGGATTTAGTGTTCTCAGCAACAAGCACCAGGGACTCGGGATCACAGTGGAATGGCAGGGGGAGGGTGCGGGACAAGGACAACTTTCAGCGACAGCCCCTCCCTAAGAAGGCCTCTAGACTCTCAGCTCATACATATTAAGACCTCCATGACCCTGGGGCACGAAGGCAGCTCTAGGGTGGATGAACAGCGACACGTAGCAGCCACAGAGCAGAGCTGGGATCAGTTTCATGGACTCCCTGTTCATCTCCATCCCTTTGGACATCTAGACTGCAAGGAGGGCATCCGAGTGTGCCGAGACCACCCACATACTGCAGACCCAAGCTAGCCTGATTCCAGGAGCTGCAGGGCTTCCTGCCACGGGCAGGGCGAGGCTGGGACTCCCAGGGCTGTGAGGCTCCCTTAGGACTCTGGGGCATTATACCTCTGTCATCTATGGGGTTTGTTTAAGAGTTCCTCCCTGGCTCTGCAGACCTAACTTCTCCCTCATCTCTCCTCTCTCCCTTCCCCAGCTCTCCGGGCCCCAGCTTGTCGTGGACAGTCTAAGGACTATAGCCACTGTGCACTGAGCGGGGTACCCTTTACCTCTCAGACCCAGGAACAGGTGTCCCACAACCTAGAGACCCTCCCTTCACTCATCAAGGGTCTCACACCCCAGCTCTGCAACCAGAGGCACCTCTGAACCTATTTTCTACAAGACGGGGCAGGTCAGGACAGGGACCCTCGTTGGGTGCCAGCCTGGGTCTGAGGCTGCAGGATGGAAGTGTGATGGTTCTGCCCACATCCCTGGAGGCGGAGGGGGTGGGAGATGGCACCCCACCCTGGGAGCAGCCGCTAGCTCCATGAGCTGGGGGCCCCCAGGATCTCAGAAAAGCCCCCTTTTCACGGTTTAATTGAATATTTGAATAATCCTTTCATTCCAGCGAGGCATAAAGAATGTTGTCCCAATAGCGGTGACTCAGGCAGGCGCCCCCGCGCACAATGGCCCCTCGAGTGGCGCTGCTATTCAGCCCGTCTTTTGTTGGCTTGGAGCGGTGGGTAAATTGCAAACGCTTAAGGGAATGCTGTCGTGCGCCTCAATGGGAATCAGGAAATCGAATGTTAGGTCAATCCATTAAGCTTCGATTAAGTCCTCGGCGGAACAATGCCGGCCGGGCCCATCTTCATAAACACTGCGATTGCCAGGAGAGAGGCACTAATTTTAATTAAGCCTCCTTACCTGCCTCTGAGCTGCCTGAGATGCTATTTAGACGCCAAATGGCACCCTTCTGTAGAGACAGGCGAGAAGGAGGCGTGTAGAGGGGGACAGGGTGGGTGGGTGTGTGGGTGACAGTCACTGCCTGGGGTCGAGGCTGCCCAGCCCAGTGTGGTGATGCGGAGCCACAAGCAGGCTGACTGGAAGTCTGTGGACAAGTGATCAGTCCCGTTATGAGTCCTGGTCTTCCTGGAAGCTCAGCTCTGATGAGGAGCCCTACATTTCAGGGTCAGAGGGCCACCCGCCTTCACCTAGCTAGAGGTGTTGTCTGCTGCAGTGTTCTGGGCTATCTACCCACTATCCTATCCCAGGCTGTGGCTGGACAGGCCTTATGATGAAATGCAGACGTAAGGTGATCATGTTATTCCCAGGATGGGAGCCATCCCAGAGGAAGGCTCCAGGAACCCAGTAACCAAGGCCATATACAATTCAGCCTCTGTCTACCTTATGCCTTTCTGTCTCTCTATCTCCCTCCCATAACTTCCAACAGGGAGGTTCCTTCCTTTTGTCTCACCAGAACACTCCTATTCACACTGCAAGTCCTAGCTCAGATACATCTGCCTCATCCTGCCTCCAGAGCAGGGCAGAGCTACCCCAACGATGATCACAGGGGACTGCTCACCCCCTCTACCAACATGAAGCCTCTTTCCAAGAACTCTGTGACCCAGCATGCCTCTGTTACTGTTCCCTCATTCTAGGTGCCAATAGGTTCAAATCCCAGAATCACTGTCTTCTGTGCCTCTGACACCCCTAACCTTACCCAATTTCAGGCCCACTGAGCTAAGAACTCCTCAGCCACTCTGGCCAGACCTGAGCACTGTGCCCAGAGACAATAAAGCCCCGAGTTGGACACAAAGCATGAAATAAAGATTGAGCCCGGAGCCTGGTTTGTCATTCACTCTGGCTCATTTGTTTATGGATGAGGATTTATTAATAAGGATGATTAATGAAAACATCAGCACACACTTCTGAGGGCTTAAGACTGTGGTAGAAGCATCTTATTATACCCTTGCAGCAGGCCAAGGACACCTACAGCTGTCATTTCACACATGGGGAAACAGAGGTTCAGAGAGTGAGTGACTCCCTCAATTGCACAAAGCCGGAGAGACCAGAGTTAGAATCCAGGCAGCCACGCATGTACACAAGCCCTTCCCACGCTCTCCACTCCAGTCCTGATCTCTCTTGGTTACTGGAAATAAAGTTAGCCTATGGAGGAGGGCTGAGCCACCCTAAGTCAAGGCACCGACAAGCACAGCCCCATGTGGAACCGGGCTGGGCTTCCCAAAGGGAGACCAAAGTTCAACTGGACCTAGTAGCTTTGGTTGTAGGAGAAAGGGGACTGCGAGGTCCTCTTAAGGAAGCACCACTGATCGATGGAGCTCCGACTGGTGCTGAGAACCCCTCTCTGCCTGCCACCCCCACTTAGGGTCTTCCCAAGCTCAGCCCCTAAGGGTCTGCCACACTCTATGGCAGCAACTTTGATGCCATTTTCTAACACTCTGTAGAGCCCCAGTCAGGCTGGGAGTCCCTGGCCACGTGATCATGGCAAGAGACCAGCTGTGTCTGAGCACTGGCTTCCTCACCAACTCCCATCCTCCCTGTTTCCAAACACTTCCTACACCCTAGGAAGCATCATTGCTAGACTGCCACAAAGACACGCTCCATTCTGTCCACCCTCCCATGGCTGCTTCCCTTCTAAAGAATCCTCCACCTTACACACCCGCAAAAACAAACAAACAAACCAGCTCTCTTTCAAGCTCTCTGTCTCAGGACTTAGGTTCCCTGAGGCATACCCTCGTGTAGTTGCATCTTGCTGCTGAACATCCCCCCAACTATACATTCCACCCTTTATAAGACACTTGCTGTTTCCCCAAGTGGCTGACTCTGGGGGCCATTTGCTATGTTGCTCCCAGCACCAAGAAGATGTTCAGCAGGTGTTTGTAGAATAAATAAATGTACGGGTGAAGGGATCTAGAGTCAGAACTTGGGTCTCTGTAGTTCAGGGAGTTAGGGAGAGTGAGGACCCCAGGATGGGAACCAGGGGGGAAAGGCCTAAGCACAATAGGCATTTGAGTGTGTTACGTATGCAGAGCAGTTCCTGGAATGATGGGCCAGAAACAATTCAGATGCTCGGGAAGGCCCTCAGCCCATGAAAGGGCCCCATACTCCAGGGAGCAGCCACGCCCTCACCATGTGCCCTGTATCACTCCCTAAAGGAGGGCACTGCCCCTTGGGCTCTCTAAGCGCAGTAGGGCCCCCAGCGTCTTTGCCGCGCTTCACTGCAGAGGCTGCAGAGCCACTCACCGAGGCTGAAGAGGATGAGGAACTTGAGACACACGAACTCCTGTCGGTCCAGCTGCAGGGCATGAAGCTGCAGCACCAACTCCTGTGCCCGCAGCACCAGGCTGTGCAGCAGGGAGCCAGCCTGTATGGCCACTGTGCTCAACTCCACCTGCACCGGCAGAGGGCGAGTCAGGGAGTGGGCAGAGGGACTGCTGTTGGGGGGGGGGGCCTCAGGGCAGAAGGGACTGAGCCTCAGGCCCACCACGCTGGGGCCATTTTGCCAGCTTCGTTCCATCTGTTGGCCTAAGCTAAACACCCACCCGATGGCGGGTCTCTCCTTTAGTGGCAGTGGGGCAGGCACCAGGCAGTGGGAACACTGGGGAGCTGAAGGATACTTCCCTTTCAGAGAGTTGCCGCCAGCCCAGTAGTGTGAACTGCTGAGTGCAACAAGAGCCCTTTTCCCTGGGGCAGGGGAGCAGGCAGCAGGGGTAGTTTGGCCTGAGCACAGGAAATGCTGTGTATGGCCACCATATAAAAGCCGGTCCATCACCACCTCTCTCTCTCTCTCTCTCTCACATGCTCTCTCTCCCTCCCTCCCGTGTGTCTCTCTCCCTCTTCTTTCCCCCCTCTCTTTTCCTCTCTCCCTTCTCTTTCTCTCTCTCTCCCTCTCTCTTTCTCACACACACCCTCATGCAGATATATTCACAAGGCTGTTACCTGTTCACTGAGCTACGGTGCTCATGTCTTCACACCCACACCCACTCGTGCCCTTCAATGGCCATTCACAGCAACACAGACACACACCTGCATACGTGTTTGTGCTGTGGCAGGCAGCTATGGACACCCACACATCTCTGTATGTGCAGAGTCATACACTCAAACATAGGTGTGTGGGTAGACCCAGGATGCTCTGCAGCCTGTATGCCCTCACTCACATCCCAGACCCAGAATTTGCACTCCTGTGGCTCAGAGTCACCCCTTGGAACCAGCATCCCCATTTCTGCTTTCAACGACCTGAAACATGGGAGATGTGAACCCATGATGAGGGACATAGGTCTTGAGGGGCAGTGGCAGGGAAGTAAGGCCTCAGTCTACATATTGTTCCAGTACCCACTGTGCCCGAGACCCAACCTGTGTCTCCCCCTGGGGGCACGCTCCTGTCCCCAGGAATTATCTTTTCTTCCTCCTACTCCTCTCCCTGTACTTCCTCTCACCCTCCGAGTGTTGTCCTCTTTAAAGGTGGCTCCAGATCCCAGCACTTTGGGCTCCTTCACCCACATGCACTGGCAACTCTAATGTCCCTCCTGGGGGGCGGTGTTCAGGAGTTTCCAGGCCTTCTCCACGGCTTCCCACCTTGTCATGTTAGTCTCTGCTCTGAAGGGGCCTGATCCTGAGTCACCTCTCTGGGACTTTTGCCCACACTTTCATTTATTCCTTTACTTACTCAATTCGTCATTTATGAGAACAGAGACCCCACAGGGTCTTGCTTGCTTACCAGCTCCTACAATGCCTGCAACCTCATCTTTTATACCTGCCAACTCACAGACCCTTGGCAGTTCTCTGAACCCCTTCTGAGTCCTTGATCCTGCTGTTTCTACATGTGTGACAATGTAGATTGTCCCTATCACCTCAGACCAACTGGCCAACTCTGTCATATTTTGGGGAGATCCAACCCCACTGTTACCTCCTGCAAGAACCTCACCTAGCCATCCTACACCCTGGCTCCTCAAAAGGCCCCAGGACACAGAGAAGTGTGGCTAGTTACATGTCCCTGAATTTAGAATTCAGGATACCCCGAGCCAGCCTAGGGAGGTCTGGGGTCATGCAGAACTCGGGACTGGCCCAGTTCAGTCACCTCCTGTCCAGTAATTAGCAGGATGCGGTCCTCCTTTCCATACTGGACCTGGCGGTGGATGTGGTCAAACACCAACAGCTCGCTCCAGCAGTTCTGCAGCAGGGTTATCTGGTCAGCCACCTGGAGGGGAGAATCACGCAGAGGTCCAGCTGGGGACTGTCCCCTGAGCCCTTAACCCCACATCTCCACTCAGTCTCCGATGGGTCCCATCTGCCCACCTGTTTACTTCACTGGGACCCACTGAGGGCCTCCTTCACTGGCTCTGTCTTTCATGAGGTGAATGTCTCTACACACATATCTGAGTTTTTCTGGACCTCTATTTTCTCAATTGTACGGTATTTCAAGTATATGAAGATGGCCAGTCTCATATCCCACACCCAGGAAATTTCAGAGACTAGGGACTAATGCTGTGAAGACCAGCCCTCACCCTTTGGGCCATTGGCCTGTGGAGAGCCCGTGACCATGGCTACCCCTGAAGGGTCCTGGGGATGCTGCAGAGGTGCCTAGGCTCCTGGGGAAGAAAGGGGGCTCCCTGGCTCATGAATACCTCAGCTGTCTGCAGCAATAACAGAACAACTAACAAGGCAGATCCTAATCATCAGGGTGTGGTTGGGCCTTGGAGCCCAGGAGAGGGCAGTCCCTGATGAGTGCCCTCCAACTCTGGGGTCATTGCATCCTTCCACAGAAAGGGCAGATGCTCCTAACAGGAGCAACTTCTGCTTAGAACCAGGAGAAGTGGCAGCCAGGGGCACATTTCCATTTTCTCATTCACCCCTACACTCAACCTCTCCCTCCTCTCACCCTCCATCCCCGCTCACCTTTCCTCCACCTAGCCCAAAGCCTTTCTTTTCAAAATGATAGTTTTACATTTGAGAGAGAGAGAGCGAGAGCATGTAGAGGTTCTCTTCTTTTACCATTTCCAGGAATGGGACTGAGGTTGGCTTGATACGCCCAGGCCTCCCCGGGCCATGCCTTGCAGTGACTACCGACCTCATTGTGTGGCTTGTCAACGCTGTTGACAGTCATCACTCAGTTTACGGGGAGAAGAAACTGAGCACTGAGCTCAGGCAAGCTACTTAAGGTTGCACAGCGAAGTGTGGCTCCAGGCCCATGCGCTTCATCCCCAGGTGTAAAAATGACCCGTCCCTTGTCCACCTTGCCACCCAGGACTTCAGGGTCTCCTATAGACTGGCTACCTCCTCCATGAGGGCCTCTTCAAGTCCTCTTTCTCACTATCATTTGGAACTAAGATTGGACAGACACCAATCCATGCCTGTCTTTCCTGGTCCTTTGGAGTGTTAGAGGAAGAAGTGGTGTCCTCAGTGTCACTGTTGACCCCTCAGGCCTTAGCAAGAGGCTGATGAAGGGACATTTTCCCCATAAAGCATTCATCTTTCCCTCAAACCCAGGTCCAAGAAGAGATGACTAGACATAGAAACTAGACCTGTCCTCTGAGAGGGCAGCCTTCTCTGGGGCATCATCAGGCAGGTGAGGAGAAAGGAGAAGGCAGGTATGTGGGCCAGTTTTATGTCCACTTGACACAGCTGGCGTCATCTAAGAGGAGGGAACCTCAGCTGAGAAAATGCCTCTGCGAGGCTGGGCTGTGAGCAGGCTTAGAGGGTGTTTTCTTAATTAGTGATTGATCCATTGTAATCTGGTGGTCCTGGTTCTGTAAGAAAACAGGCTGAGCAAGCCATGGGAGCAAGCCAGTGAACAGCACTTCTCTCTTGGCCTCTGCATCAGCTCCTGCCTCCAGGTTCCTGCCCAGTTTGAGTTCTTGCCTTGGCTTCTCTCAATGGCCTGTGCTTCAGGATATGCAAGCCAAATAAGCCCTTTTATCCCTAAATTGCTTTTGGTCATGGTGCCTCATGGCAGCAATAGTAACTCTAACTAAGACAGAGGGTCGAGAGGAGAGAGCAGCCAGACGGTCGTGCAGGCTCCTCGGGACCCTGCCTGCCCATCCCTGCCCCAACACACAGGGCAGGGCAGCAGGAGGAGCCTGCTTCTGCCAGACTTTACCTGTCTCTTCTCTGGGTCACCAGGCCAGGCCTCTGTACGTCTTGAGCCCCGTCACTGTCGACAGAGACCCAGCCTCTGACTGAGGGCTACTCCCCATCTCTCCACACATTTCCCTCTCCATCACCCTTTCCAAGGAGTAAGGCAAAACTCTAGAAGCACAGTGCTAGAGCCCTGTAACCCTGCCCAGTGACAGATACTCATGGGACAGATAACCAGACAGGATCATCTAGGTAACACCAGGCTGCGGGGTGGGGGAGGCGGTCTGTGAAGATTTGGAGGCCCCCTGAGAACTGCTAAACATCTGAGCGGAAGAAGCCTACAGGGCGGTCCCAGTGGCAGCAAAGTAAACACGGGTCCGTGCGGGTGACCCAGAAGCAGGCCTGGCGGGGCTAGGCATGCTCTGCCCCCGTCTCAGCCATAGGCACAGATACCCTTGTGCCTAGAGGGAAGAAGCAGGGCAGGAGAAACGATAAAGAGGAGCATCAGGAGATAAGCAGGCTGAGCCACGCTTGGCAGAAGGTAGAGGGGTCACAGTGACCTGGGTGCTCAGCCCCGCATCGGGCTCTCCCCAGACCTCAGCCCTGGGGCTGGCCCAGCTTGAGGAGGCTAATCAGGCTGCAGCTGCAGCATGGCCCTATGCTGAGCACTCCAGACCCTGCCCTTCAGTTTTGGTGTTTTTTTTTTTTTTTTAAACTTGGCCGTGCACTCTCCTCAGCCATGATTTCCTGATCTGTGATAGGAGAGGACACTCCTTCCTCTTCTGCATCGAGACAAAGCAGACACAGTTGACATTACAGAGGGCGCGGGGCACCTGGATCAGCCCTATTGGGCTCCATCTTCCCCTTGGCCAAGCCAATTTTCCTGCCATGCCCTCCTCTTCCTGTGGGTGGGTAAATAGACACATGGACATTTAACTCTGACACACACACGTACACACATGCACATGCACTGCAGCTGCCTGCCCTCTCCACAGGAATTGAGTGTGTAAGGGTGTCTCTCAGCCCAAAGAGCTGGTTTCCACCTTCCTCTTGCCACCTTGGAAGCAAAGGTCACTTGCAGTCCTGGCTCGGAGTCCCTGGGCAGCCCAGCCTGTCCGTTGGACCCTCCTATGGCCTACCACAAATCTTGGAGCCCTGACACTGCCGTCTGCATCTAAGAAGGGTATTGATGGTGCTGCACTGACCTCTCCCTCAGAACGCCTCTCTGGAGCCCCTGGGGTCTGATTGGTCTGGCAGCCAAGGCCAACAAGCTCAGTAATTCTTCAGGGTCTGACACTCCATGGCTGGCCATGGCACACTCCTGGCTAAGCGGTTGTTTATCAGCTTAGTACTGACAGACTTACTGTGTCTCAATAAACCATCTATCTGAGCAATTATCTGCTGCCCATGGGGGCCCCCAGGGGAAACAGAGCAGAACACTGAGGGGCAGGGCAGAGGTCAAGATGGACTCTTATTACCTCCTCCAGCCTGTCCTTTGTGGTGAATACTCGGGCCTGGTGAAGGTGAGTCTCCCACCCTTCAGGTAAGAAGTTTGACCCACCAGAGACCAAGTGGATCCCATTTTACAGAGCTCCGAGGTACATGGACCCTTGTGTCCTTCCCTGTGCTCTTCCTGGAAGGCCTGGGAATGTAGATTTTTCCTTATGCTACAAATACAGGCAGACCAGAGGAAGGGGCCAATTCTGCTAATGGAGTCCATGGCAAATCTGACTGAAATTATGCCAAATTCTTTAACTGTTCTAGCTCACCCAGCCTTTACAAGGCTTTAGGAAAATGTTAGTTACGCTCCCTTCACCTTACAAATGAGTAAACTGAGGCCGGAAGAGCAGAGATCATTGCTGATCCCACGGATTGGATACCTCAACCTGCTTTCTGACCACCTCTAGAAACCCTTGACTCCTTTGAATGTAGCAGCGCTTTCCCACTTGGCCCTCTGTTTCTCACCACGTGAAGGGCCAGGGACTGCTCACTGACAGTCTACATGTGTTTTCAAGCCCTCCCTGCAGCTTCCTGGCTCCAGTTCATTCTGATGACCCCGTGCCCATGTCAGGGGCCACCCTAGTCTCAGAGCCACAGAGCCTCTCTTCTATCACCTAGGATGTGCCCTGCTCAGAGGCAGGCTAATGTGGTATGGTGAGAACCAACTCACTGGGCAGCCCCAACTCTTCTAACCTGCCATATGACTAGGCTCTGCCACAAAGACTCCCAGCCTGATGAAGCATAATGGCCCAAGAGGGGCTGCAAGGGTTGGGCTTGTCTGCTAGGCCTCTCACAAGCATCGCTGATGGGGGCTAAGGTTCCTGGGCTCCTTTCACAGGTTCTGGGAAAGGGAAGCAGGAAGGTTTGGGCCACGGAGAAGCCAGAAGCAGGAAAAAACACTCAGCAACACTAGGACAAAAGCCCTTCCCATCCTGCATGACCCACCCCCCAAACCAGGAAGGCGGCCAGAGGAAGTGCCCTGCCCCTGGATCCAGGATCCAGGAAAACTGGGAAGGCTTAGTGCCTTCTACTCTCTGTTCAGGGGCTTCAAGAGATGTTTGCAGTGTCTTCTCTTTTTTTTGGGGGGGGAGGGTATCTTTCAGAGCACTCAGCATTTAGTACAGAGCAGGTGGGAGGGCCCACTGCTCTGACCTATGTCCATCTCCTACATCCTAGAAAGGGCCAGTGAGAGAAGTCACCCAAGACAGAGACATGGCAGGCCTTACACAGTGGAAATGAGAGCCATGGACATCAGTTCCTAATTCCCAGAGACCCCTGGTCAAACCTTAGGGTGCTGCATCTTATTCCCCTCTATGCCAGGCAGGCAGGCAATGCCCCCAGCCCATCTGGCCACATGCCCAAAAGGAAGCCCAGGCAGAGTGGCTTCAGCACTGACAGCCGCTCAAGGCTGCCGTGGCTCCCACAGGGAGGGCAGGAGCCTGCTGTTTATAGCCAGCCTCGGAACAACCATTGGGGCTTGACCCAGGAGGGTCAGGTTGGGTTGTCCCCATGCCAGACAGCAGTGAGTCTCTGTCAGAATTCTGGAGTCTTGGGGGTGACGCACATAAGGAGCTAGGTAGGGTACTACAGAGTCAGCTCTCAGGCCTGAGGGCTTCACACTAATTAATAAACTGACTCAAAAGTTCTTCCTGTGGCTAGCCTTGGTCCTTCCTGCTGTGATCTTGCTTTCTTTAGCTTCGTGTGCACTAACCCTGGTTAAATAAAGGGGGGGGGGGCTACAGAGATAAGGGAGAACAGTTGCATGTGTCCAGTTCAGTGGTAGCAATTTCCATCTGATTATCCTGCACACACACACACACACACACACACACACACCATTGCAGGGGCAGTGAACACCTTCACATTAGCTAGGTAGGAATCAGGCCTACAAACACCCAAAGCGAAACGCTCAGAGCCCCATTTATGACAGTTGAGGTGGTGAAGATTTGGTGTCCTTTCTGAAGAAACAAGAAGATAGGATGGCTGGACCTACTTCTGACGTGGGCTAGGGGTTTGGGGGACCAGACAAATGTTTTGAAGGAGCCTAGGGTCTCAAAGAAACAGAGAGCTAACTACAGAAAGCCAACTGGAAGAGAAGCAAAGCCTGGAGGTGCTGAGAGACTGAAAGCCCGGGAGGGGACACAGGAGAGACAGAGGCTGAGAGAGACAGGGAGAGGGATAGGCAGGGGGCAGCAGGCACCAGGAAGCTGCACTAGCTCGGAAATGCTCTTTCTGCCTGCAGTGGTGCTTCCCTAGAAATGGCCTGAAGCCACTGGGCAGAACTGCCCATCCTAAGGGTTATGCTGGGCAGCCAAGGGTAGTAGCGAGAGCCAGGGGCTGGGGAAGGTGAAGGGGCACCCACCTCCAGCTCCTTAAACACCATGCATCTTCGTGCCCAGTCGACAATGGAGATGAAGGTCTGGTCGGCCATCCTGCAGAGGAGGCTGAAGGGTGCCGGCTGGTCGGAGCGGCTCTGGCTTTTGGCTGGCTCCTGCAGGCAGCCCAAGATGCGCGCGCGGACCTGGTCCTCCTCCGGCTCTAGCTGCAGCAGCTGCAGTATGAACTCTGGCACACTGGGCCCTCCCGGGAAGGGTTCTGGATAGCTGTAGGGTGGTCCTGGCTGCTGAGGGGGGCTGGCATAAGGCTCTGGGTACTCAGATTTGATGGTGTGGTTAGAGAATGCAGGATAGAGGTAGCCAGCTAGAGACCCATGGGTACTAGGCACAGCCATGGGCAGAGCTGGGGCTCCAAAGTCACCCAGCGGCCCAGTGGGTGGGCCAGAGACCAGTGCCTTGGGCTCATGTGCATGCAAGCTAGGGGGTAGCATGTAGTCCGGTGGGGGAGGGGGCGGCGGGGGCACCCCCATCGGTGGTCCATTCTCCAGCTTAAAGCCATTGGCCCGAATCTGTGCCTTCTTCTGCTGCTTCAAGGCCCGGTCTCTCTTGTACATGGGCCCAAACTTGTTCCGGCCACCCCGCATTCGATCAGCACGCACAGCTGTGGGCAGGAGCAGTCTGTCAGCTTCTACCTTCCTAACTGACTGCCACAGATCTTTCCAAAGATCTCTCTCTCTCTCTCTCTCTCTCTCTCTCTCTCTCTCTCTCTCTCTCTCTCTCTCTCTCTCACACACACACACACACACACACACACACACACACACACACACACACCACCATTTCCCCATCCCCACTCAGTGGCCTTCTCTGCCCACAGGTGAGAGCAATAGCCTTAGCTTGGCATCCCAGGCTTTTCTCCACATTCTCTATCGACCCCCATCTCCTTCCCCTCCTCCCACTCACCCACCCTTCCCTCTATTATTATTCAGTCTGCCTGGAACCCTTTTCTTTCTCTTGCATTTTTTTAAAAACACCCAGTCCAATGTTGTCACCTCCAGAAGAGTCAGGATTACCCCCGGCAGAATCTCCTGTCCTGTTGAAAGGGCTCTGGGTTCAGACGCCCAGCCCAGGGCTGGACAGGGAGATGGTGAAAGCAAAAAGACCTTAGTCTGCTTTGCTAACAGTGGGGTGCCCAGACACTTGTTGACTGCCTTTTTGATTCTACTGAGCTCCTGTTGCACGATGCCTTCTACTGGGAGCCTGCTGGAGGAGGGGATTTATTTTGCTGACCAGATGTTTTTCTCCTGGCCAAGAATGTGTCACCAGCCAGACTCAACAGGTGCATCTCTGCAGCTCCAGTGTGGCTCCAGCCCCTGCTCAGACAGGACCCCACCCAAGCTCTGAGAAAAGGGAGAGAGCTGGAGAGAGGGGTGGCGTTCCACGGAGCTCAGGGCTTGGGAGCCTGCCGACACAGCTCTTCCTGCAGGGAGGGGTGGTAGCCCGTCTGTTTCGCTCCCTTAGGCTGCCTCAGAGGCTTCTGCCACCCACGATAGCCCACTCGGGACCTGGACCTAGGCATGAGGGCTCCAGGCATAGGACAAGGAACCTCCTCCAATCTGAGTCCTTCTCTAGGTAGCAGGATATGGCCACAGCTCTCCTAGCCTTCAGGGCCTTCTCTGCAACAGCTGCTGGCTGGGCACTCAGCCCGACTGGGGCCAGCAGGGTAGAAGCTATGACTGTCCACTTTCTGAGCCTGAGTCTCTCTTGATGGACCGTTGCTGTCCTCTCTGGACCAGAACAGGGGTAGGGAAGAGCAGCGATAGGCTACCGTTTTCCCCCTCACCTCAACCTTGTCAGGGCTGGGCTGTGAATGCCTGGGAAGGAATCTCAATTCCCGTGAAACTTAGATGTGGAGACAGACAGGCAGACAGATGCACAGGCTGAACAGCGATGGACAAATAGCAGCAGAAAGGGCGAGAATAATGACAGTTACAGCTATTCTGCTGAGTATTTGCCCTCACAGCAGGCAGCTCCCGATTTTTCTTAACCCCTCAGCCCTCCCACTAACACATTACAATTTAGCTGGTTGTTCAGACGGGGGGGGGGGGTTGAGGAGGGCATCTGCGGCTCAGAGAAGTTAAGGTGTCCCTAACCTACAAGTGATGAGGCTGGGATCTGAACACGGTCAAGTTCCTGAGAACGTTGCCTCTGGCTTGTATGGGGATCTACGGAGGGTGGCTGGGCGCTCCTCAAAGCAGTGGGTCTTTTGGGGATCTGCTCAGTCCTGGAGATAGGCTCAACCCCTCAGGAGAGGGGTTCCTGGGTCTCAATAAGCAGCCCGCGACCCGGCAACCACCCTGCCTCAGCCTCCAGAGTCCTAGGATTGCAGGCAGGGCCTGCCAGGCTGGACAAGTCTCATTTTTGATATTCTGGGACTGTGCCCAGGCTAGCTAGCACTACCCTCCAGGCCTCGCCTGGCGCCAGCCTTCCTAGTTGCCTCCGCTGCCCGCAGAGCTGGGGCCCCAACGTCACGCCGAGGGGGCCAGTCACCTGGATAAAGAAAAGGCGCCGCGTCTCCCCCTCAACCCCTCTCCCAGGCCCGCCCGCGGCTCCCCGGGCGGCCAGCAGTCAGGGGTCCCCGGCGGGCGTGCAGGCGCGCACCTTCCAGGCGCATGCCCACGGTCAGGCACTTCTGGAAGCGGCAGAAGGGACAGCGCTTACGCTGCGTCTTGTCGATTTTGCAGCTCTGACTCTCGGTGCACGTGTACTGTTTGTTGTTCTGGACCGTGCGCTTGAAGAAGCCCTGCTCCAGAGGAAGGGAGTGAGCGCCAGGTCCCGGACCCTCGTTCTCCTCCGCCCGCACCCCTGCCGCCCCGCAGCTGGTGCCCTCCCCGGCCCCCCTCCCCGCCCCGCGCTCACCTTGCAGCTCTCGCACGTGAGCAGCCCGTAGTGGTAGCCCGACACCTTGTCACCACACACGGGACACAGCTCATCCAGGTCCTCGTCGTACGAATAGTCCATGCCCGCGGCGTCCGCCTGTGGAAAAAGGGGCAGGTCAGCGCGCGCCGACGGCCCCCGGCCCGGGGCGGCCCCCGGCCCCGACTGGGCGCGGGGGTTCGCGGGCCGGGTCCCCGCGCCGCCGCCGCCGCCGCCTGCCGGGGCCGCTCCCGCGCAGCCTCCGCCGCGCCCGATCCGGGACCCTCGGGTTCGATGCGTCTCCATCCCGTTTCGTTTGTCTGAGAAACAAAACCTCGCTCCTGAGAAAACGAGACAGGCTCGGGCGCCGGGGAAGCGGGGCGCAGGCGGGCGCACAGCCGCGAGTAATCTGGGGGCCACCCCCGGCAGAGACAGGTCTAGAAGAGAGAGAGAGGGAGAGAGGGACCCCAGCTGGTGCTGCTCAGCCGAGAGGGGTCCCCGGGCCACCGCGACAGGGATGCCGAGCCAAAGGCATCTGGAGAGAATCCTAGATGGTTGGTCGAGCAGGACGTGGGTAGACAGACACAAACAGGTAGCAGGTCATGTCGATAGGTGATGGATGACTGACAGGTGAGAGAAATAACGGACAGGTGACGGGCGGCTGACCGAGGCGCGAAAGCTCGAGGCGCCGCACGCAATGAGCAGATGCAGGATCAACGGTGGGAAACGAAAGAGACGGGATCAGGGACTCAGAGTGACAGGGCCCAACGAGAGAACCCCGCAGGCGCGGCCAGAGACACAGGGAGAGACAGCAAGCAGCGAGAGGGACAGCCCCGGGAGCCCGAGGCGGGGAGAGGGACGCAGAGACGGCGACGGAAAACCTGGAGAGACGGAGGCGGGGAGACGAGCTCCGAGGCGTGGCCCCTCGGAGGGACGGGGCGCCGACCCCCGAGAGGCAGAGAAGCCCGGCGCCGGGCCGCGGGGTCCGCAGACAAAGCCGCGGCGACGGCACCCACCGGCGAGCCTGAGTCGTCGGGCCGGGAGCGGGCGTGCAGGGCGCGGCGGGGTCGGGGGCTGCGGGAGACCTCAGGCGGAGGGTCCGGCCCGCGCCGCTGCCCGCACCTTGGGGCTGCGCCGCCGCCCGCGGGGAAGCCGCACCCGGCCGCAGCGCCGCCCGCAGTGACGGCCGCTCGGGCCGGGGGCGGGGAGACCGGCCGGCTCTGCCCCCGCCTCCCCGCACCCGCCCACCCGCGGGGCCGCCCGGGGCGCACCTGGGACCCCGGCCCCTCCGCCGCCCCGCGCGCCTCGAGAGCCCGCGGCGCGGGGCCGGCCCGGCCGCTCTGTCTGCGCGCGTGCGGCTCCCGGGGGTCGGGGGGCGCGGTCCCCGTCCTCCCCGCAGCCCCGCTCGGCCCGCACACTCACCTCCCGGCCCTCCAGCCCCCCAGCTCGGTCCTCCAAGGCTCAGGGAGCTCTAAGAGAATGGGGGACCCCCACACACACCCGGACACCCCGGAATGCGGTCAGGTGAAGGCTTCGGGCCGCCGCCTGCGCAGGAGGAGGCGAGCTCGGGTTTGCTAGTCTAGTTCAGGAGTGGCCAGGACCAGGACGGGAGCGCTGGCGGCTTTGCGGTGTGGAAGTGGCTCAGGGCGAGAGCGGGGCGGTGGGCGAAGCGCTGGCGCACGGCGGAAACCAGACCTCGGAGCCGCCCCTGCCGCGTTCGTCTACCTAGGCTGCGTGCACCCACTGCAGCCCTTTTCTTAATCCGAAGCCAGGTGCTCCCATGAGGCTGGCTGAGGACAGACGGTGGAGTGGCCAGCAGGAGTTCTGGGCCAGCCCCAGTTTCATAAGAGTCGCCCTCGGGGTGCTCCTCTGGAAATGGGAAGTGTGGTCATCGCATTCTGCTACCGGCCAGGGTCTGGTAAGCAGCCCGGAGCTCCAAATGGGCCCCCAGCCCCCACCCCCCACCCCATCTTCCCTTGAGTTCTTCTCTAGCTGGGGCAGAGACAGAGGGGAGGGGAGTGTCTGGGAGCGGACTGCTGGTCCTGACGGTGAAGGCGGCAGAGTGGTAGCTGCCCTGGGCTGGAAACCAAACCGTACCGCTTTTCAAGTTAAGTCGCTGAGGCTGAAAGGGCTTTGAAGAGGCCTACTCAGCGCAGCGCAGTCCCCTTCGCCTGCAGGGCTGAAAGGCAGTGCTCGAGGCTGTAGGCTGGACATGGACACCAGAGAGCTGCCCAGCACTTATGCCTCGGCAGAGACCTAAACACCCAAATTCTGAGCGGATCCCGCCCCATGGCTCAGGCTTCTGTGGGTGCTGGACTAGGGTGCTCCAGCAAAGTTGAAGATCAGGCACCGAGAACCCCTCAAGTCGTTCACCCTGTGGAGGGAGGCACCGAATCTGACTGATCTGGCTATTCTGTCCTGTATCAGGCAAGTCACTTTTCTCCTCTGAAAAGACCCAGTCCTACAGATCAAGGTTGGGTGGAATTTCGTGAATAAATCTCGGAAAGAGAGAGGGCCGGAGATGTGTCAGGCCCTCTTCCCACACTGAGCACCTACAGGGACAGGGTGGGTTTGCCGGCCTCTGCACAAATCTCGTTCAGATAGAAACCCTCAGAAAGTGAAACTGCGGAGGGAATGGGGTTCAGTGGCAGGCCACGCCCAGTGTGAGGCTCTGTGTTCATTTCTAGCATCTAGCATCTAGCCAACACACAAATCCAAAACAAAAGCTCCCAGATGCACCTAGGCACAGAGGCTGGTAGGCAATGGGAGTGTGGGGGGTGAAGGTTGGGCTTCTGACTGGGCATCTCTAGAGCAGAGCCCACCACAGGCCTCTTGGACAACGTGGGCACTCCTCTGGGCTAAATTCCTGGTGGGATGGGGGATGGGCACCAAGGCTCTCTATCTTTCTGTCTATCTTAGCTCTTTCTCCAGGGTTCCACTGAACGCCTCCCCGGCCCCTCCCCATATACCCTTACTCACAGTCCTTCATCCATCTACCCAGGGAAGCGAGGTAGACACTGGCCGAGACTGACAGTAGAAACAGACATACACACAGCAGGGCTCAGATACCTCCATAGCGGCCACCCAGACACTTAGGCGGCAAGACTCCAAGACCAGAAGACAAGCCTAAGAGACCCTCAGCACAGCCATGGAACACCACACCCACAGGAACACCCGGCCACCTCTAAGACACCGCCAACCACTCTCAGACCCCACGGGGTCTGTCCGCATAGGCCTAGCTCCTCCTAACACAGCCTAGAAGAGATGAGGAGTCTTGTAAGGGGGGAATGGATCTCGAGAGACCCCTGGCCTTTTCCCTGCCTAGAGTTGTGATCGTTCTGTAGAGCAGGCAGTGGCCAGTCCAGGCCGGAGCGAGGCACTGAGGAGGGAGGCTGGCCATTAGAGGCCTGGGCCCTGGCCTTCACTTACTGAGCGGAAGGAGAACTCTCAGCCGGGTAAGGGTGGACACTGGGCACCAGCGTCCTGGCGCGGAGGCTCCCAGGCCCCAGGTAGGGCAGTGTCTGGCAGACTCTCAGGAACTTCTTCACCCAGCAGCAGGCGGAAAGCAAACTGGCCCTGTCCGACCGTCCTTTTCTCCTCCCCGCGTGGGTGTGGGGGGGGCCACCGGAGGCCCAATTGGTCTCTGCCCCCACGTGACTCTGCAGGCCTCTCTCCTCCTTTGTTGGTGTTTCCCTTCATTTGGGTCTATATCTTTTTTTCACTCTCCTAAAAAGAAAAAAAATCCTATCTTTATGGGGGGCTCCGTGTGGGGGCAGAGGCCAAGGCACTGGGAGGACTTCACCAGCTGGCTGTCCAGGCTGCTGTGGGAGCCCGAGGCACGGACCCCGTGTAGGCAGATAGGCAGCCGCTTGTTAGCGACTGGGTGGGAGTGGGACCTGATTTATGGGCTGCTCCCTCACGAGGCTGGGAGTTTCTCCCCTTGAATGGCTTCCTCCCTGGGTTTTGGCCTGGACCGTAAGGACCAGCTTGTCCCAGATCTGAATATGGAGTAGAATGGCTGGGGTGGAGAAATGGCTATGGTGGACCCTATCAAATGGAGTTCGTGTGGCTTTTGGCGTTGGCTTCTCTGAATATCACTATGTATTGGGAGCTGCAGATATGTTCCATTGACAGCTGGGGAAACTGAGGCTGTGCCAAGCCTGCTGGCCTAGGGGTGTGGCCATGTGGGTTCACTTTGGACTATGTGGATACTAAGCCCTAGTAAGAAAGGGTTGTTTTTGTTTCGTTTGTTTGTTGGTGTTTTTTTTATTTTGTTTTTAATCTAGAAGGCCAGGCTTCCCTGCTTAGCCAGTTCCTGAACTGGCCTGGTCTTACTGGATCCAAATTTTGGAACACCTTCACGGTCTTCCATCCCACACCTTTTGAGTAACTGATCTGTGCGTTCCTTCTTCATCTCCTATAGGCTGGGCTTTGTGAGCCAAGCACTGTTGTAGGCACTGGGGGACTCCATGGTGAAGAACAGGACTCCTCTGTTGTGGAAGGATTTGCAAGCTTTTGTTCTGAGAGGTGACTTGGAGCACAGGCCCACCAAGTGAGGAATCCCTGTCAAGGACCGCCACTTCACTCGAAGAGACAGGCATGTCAGGTAAAGCTTCTCATTTATGTAGTTCTGGATGACAGGGGCTTTTCTGGATAACTGGGATTTAAATCCAGAATGTCTTTTCCTCATGCTATCACTTGGCTTTTTGTTGTTGAGCTTCAAGACAGCGCCTCATTATGTAGCTCAGGCTGGTGTCAAACCTTCCAACCAGTCCCTTGTAAGTGCTGGGATTATAAGCATGCACCACTGCAGTCTGCTTCAAGTTAAAAAAAATAGTGAGTTCAACGGCGATTTTACTACTATCCAGTGTGACCTTTGAATAAGTACATTTGAATTATATCTATACCACTACATACAACTTTCCCCCCCCTCAAAACTCATGGCCTCAGTCAAGCCTTTTAAACCTAGAAAGTCACATTTTTCTTGTTTTGAGCTAGAATTTAATCAGGCTCCTTTTGTTTCATTTTTTATTATTTCTCAGTTCCATACTTCATTTTATTATTTTTGTTTCATTTAAACATTTTGGCTTTCTCCGATTTATTTAATTCTGTTTGAGATAGGCTACCACTTTGTAGCCCAGGCTAGCCTCCGATTTTGGTGGCAATTCTCCTGCATTAGCCTTGAGTGCTGGAATTGCAGGTGTAAGCCTGCCTCTGCTTCTCTGACTGTCATGTACATGTTCTCACTTTGGAATCCATGCTGCTTATCCTCTGAGTTTAGTAAAGAAATAGGCTAGAGAATGCCGTTTCACAGTGTTGCATACACATCACCACAAAATCCGGGTTAATTGCACCCCTTTTGATGGGAGACTTCATGAAGTAGGGTTGCATCTCCTGGTGTGTGTGTGTGTGTGTATGTGTGTGTGTGTTACTGGGGCTCAAACCCAGAGCTTCAGAAATGCCAAGCCTGACTTTTAAATTTTTATATTTATTATTGTTGAGGCAAGGTCTTACTGTGTAGACCAGACTAGCCTGGAACACACAAAGATCTCCCTCCTGCCTCTGCCTCCTCAGTGCTAGGATTACAGGCCTGTGGAATCACCGCCAAGCAGAGCCTGCCTTTGTTTGTTTTGTTTTATGAGGCAGGATTTCTCTGTGTAGCCTCGGGTGTCCTGAACTTGCTTTGTAGACCAGGCTGGCCTCGAACTCACAGCAATCCACCTGCCTCTGCCTCCCTGAATGCTGCCTTCTTAAACAGGATAAATGGGGTCTTTCAGCACCATGGTGCTTTGGAAATAACCAGTCAGATTAGCTCTGGTGTCCCAGCAAGTCCTTGAGATTTGAGAGTTGCTGGCAGAGACTGGGTTCCGTTCCACCTTGGCCCCTCTCTGGCTGTGTGGCCTGTTTACATCTCCTCGCTGGGCCTCATGTTCTCATGATGGTACATGCAGCTTACCTAATGCCCTTTTAGTATGCCATGTGTACTCAGTAAGTATCAGCAACACACACATACACAAGACCTGCTGCTGAAGGCCTGGCTACTCTGCCCTTAGAGGCCTTTTCCTTGTTGAGTATGACATTGCAACATCGCTGTCAACATTGCTTGTCCTTCTGTGACTCACCTCAGCTAGGGGTAACTCTCAGGGGAAAGGTTGATTTATCTCTGGGTTTTCAGCGCTGTTGAATGCGCGTACTTGCAGAGCAGGCCCCATGTGCTTGTCTGAAGGGCTAGGGCTCTGCTGCTCTCTGTGTTGTCTCCTCTAGGGGTTAGCTGTCAGTGACACTTAGGCTGCATGTGCCTCATTCCCTAGTCAACCCTGGCTATGACATTCTCACTTCTCCAAAGATACCCTCTATTCTGGCTCACTGGCCCCAACTCACAGGGGTGCTCCACCACTGGATCAGATAGAGAAGGAAGGAGCTGGGACTGTGAGCACGGAAATAGCACTATGCTCCTACGAACCATTACGTACCTAGGCTTTAGACTCAAGCCCTTGCTACCATCCTGGGAATGGGGTTGAGAGTATCTTTATCTCACCCCTGTGAGCAACACTCAGGACCTGGCTAAATCAGGAGGCATCTCTCTAAAGTTACCCGAGCACAGACATCTCAGCAGCGGGAAAGCAGAGCTGAGGCGTAGCCTACACTCCATCTACTGTGCCCTGGGCAGCCTGCATTCCTGTGTGAGCTCAGCTCCAATGCTGGGGGTCCAGGCCAGGAGACCTATCGCAAGGAAGCAGAGCCACAGCCTTGATTCAGCACTGCCTCCCCAAGGCAGACAAAGCTTAAGGCTCACTCTTGAGGAGGGACTTTCCTAAAGTGCCAGGCTTGTTTCCTGGAGGTAGAAGAAAGGACAAAAGAAGCAGAGACCCAGACACTGAAAGGAAGGAGGGGGGACAGTTGTGACTGGGGGACAGTGGGGAGAAACAGCTAGAAAAAGAAGCTGAAGAGGGAGAGGGAGACAAACCTACTAATAGTAAGGAAGATCCGTAGATGGTAGAGGAGAGGAATGAGAGAACTTCAAGAGGGACAGAGAAAGAATTGTGCAGGAAGGGAGAGAGGAAGGGAGGACAGAGAGAACTAGATGCAGAGAGATGAAGACAGAGAATAGACTAAAGGCCAAGGGGCCTGGGGGGCTGGAGGCAGAAGGAATTAGCTGCAGAGACCCCGTTCCGGGCAGTGTAGGGGCGGGCCTGCTGGCAGCGGAGGCTGTTTCCGCTGCACCCCTTATCAGCCTGCTGCCAGATGTTCAGATCCGATGCCAATGTCAGAGAAGTCCATAGTGCTGGGTCAAGGCCGTGGCCAGCGGGAGCCTCAGCTGCATCACAGAGAGGGGGGCGGGAGGGGAAGCCTTCTTTAGACCTGCTGGCTCTTCCTCCTCCTGTGGCTCACCAGGCTGGACCACCTGGTGGGGGGTGGGAAGATTGGACACTTCCAGGGGGCTACTTCTCAAGACTAAGAGCCGGTATCTCTGGAGGCTGGCAACATGCAGCTGTGTACACCAGTGTACCCCCTGCCACCCCGACATTTGAGGGAGTACATGGACACACACACGCAGACACACACACACACCAGTACAGAATCACATGGGAACAACTTGGGATTCATTCAGAACTGTCTGCCTCAATACCTCTCTGCATCCCAACCCATCAGCACGCCTGCTCTGCAGAACGCTTAGTGCCTATCCCCCTTCCCATCCCCCAAGCCTGAGCCAAGACTGCAGCCAGAGCTGGAACAGCCAGGTATGTGCCTCTTGGTGGCTGGTGCTGTTCTAACAGATGCACTTAGAAGCTGCAATGGCCTCCAAAGGGACCTTGGGCCTTCTCGAATGAAGCCCAGTAGAGGCCCTCCAGGCAGAGGCAGGTGCTGGGTGTCTGGGAGGGCTGAACCTCCAGCCTTGGGCCTGGGCCTCTCTGCCATGCTCCAGGAGCGTGCAGCGCAGCTGTGGCCCCTTCCTGGGGCAGCTTATCTCAGAGTGCACACGCTTGGCCCTCAAGAGGTGACCCAGCCTTGCACCCCACATTCCTCTCCAGTTCTGCAGCCGGTGGGCCCCCCACAGCTCCGAGACTGGGCCTGTGCTTGGGAGGTAGTCAGAGTTGCCACTGGGCCCAAGCCCCCTTCAGTCACATTGGTGTCTCTTGGCCTTCTCTGCTTGTCTCTGTCTTGATGAATCTGTTTATTCCTGTATCTTGCTCTTGGATTGTCCCAATTTGTTTCTCTTTTCTTTGCTACTTTCAGTGTTCTAATATATTTTTCTTTGCTCTTTCACCAGGGTCCTTGAATGAGACCAAATCTGGGGACATCTCTGCTCTTCTGAATCAGTGACCAATTTTAGTGGGCAAATACATGAAAAGTCAATCCTTGGTCAGGGGACCAAAGGGCCTGGGAGAGGGGAAGCTGTCCTGGGGGCAGTGAGGAGACTGGAGTACATACTAGGAAGCCATCTCCAGAAGGTACATGGACCAGGATTTGGTGGGCTCCTCCATGTAGGAGGCTTGGGGCGGGCGGGTGGGGTGCGGGGAGGAAACTGGGACTGGAGGTCTTAGCCTGAGGACCTCCTTCCTGTTTGTAGGGAAGTGACTGCCTCAGAAAGCTGCTGGGGGAGAGGAGGGAGGCCATGGTGACTTCCGGGAAGCTGGCCAAGGGTCTGAGGCCACCCTCCTGTGCCCACATGGGGCTCTCCAGTCCTAGCTTAAAATAGTGCAACTCTGGCACTGATGATGGACCCAGCCTGCACCTCAAAGAGTTGCAAACATGGTTTGTGCTGCCAGTGTGTGTGTGTGTGTGTGTGTGTGTAGGTGGAGGGTGTGGTGGAAAAATCTACCCAGTTATCTAGTCCTAACCAGACTGTGGCCCATGGTCACAGGGAGAAAAAAACAGATCCCAGACTTGAAGCCTTGGATGCAAGTTTCAGCTCTTGCTCAGAACATCTTTGAGACTTTGGTCTGGTGACTGCCTGGCTTTCAGCCAAAATGAGAGCGGTGTGGCCGCCACAGGGTCTTACCAGGTATGACACATAAAGCCCAGAATTGGACTCTTGTTGGCTGTGTGTGTCCGCTTTACCTATAGCTCTCAGGACTGGGTGCAGAGCAGGGAAGGCTTGTGGAGAGGGAGCTTGCAAGGAGGGCAAGGATGGGGCTGTGGTCTCCATGGTGAGACTTGTTGCCAAGGGAACAAAGTCTCCAGGAGCCCTGGGTCTGGCAGTTGGGCACTTTTGCCACAGGAGCTGGAAGGATGATTGTCATTGCACCAAACTCCTGATGGGCCATCGTGCCAAGGCCAGGCTGAGCCGAGAGGAGGCTCCTGGCTTTGCTGGGCCTCTGCTGCTGGTGGAGGGGCTGCAGCTTCAGCACACAGCCTCCTGTTCGTGCTGGCCACGGTCATTCCTAAACTTCTGAGCCACATTCTCTACTGACGGACAGGGCAAGTGGAGACGGTGGGGGGGCATCTGTCTGGGTCAATGTCAGACTCCACTGTGGAGATGAGCTGAGACCCCTTATTGCTGCTCCTGCTGTCTCACAGGTCGCCTGAGGGAAGCAAACCCTGGAAAGAACTCCCTGCAGCCAGATTACTCAATTCCAGCCCCCCCCCCCCATCAACATTTCTAAATGTTTATGGGGTCACTTGATGGAACCCAGAGCACAAGTTTCCACTGCTGGTTGCACAGACATGTCCTTATTCATCTGCAGCCTGGTGAGGAACTCAGTGAACATAGGTGCATTCAGTTGGCACCCAGCATTTATTTCTATGCTCTCCTGAGAGCTCCCTAGTTAGGTCACCTGAGGCAAATCATTTATCCTCTCTGGGCTTCAGTGTTTTTTTTTTTTTTTTTCTGTAAAATGGGATCATTACTGAACATATCTCCCATGGTTGTTCTGGGGAGTGACCTCATGGATGGCACTACAGTCACCCACTCTGTCTATGTCAACTATTATTTTGGTGATGTAACAGAAATTGGGATGTCACACTGAACCATACCCTTCCATACCCTTCTTAGATTGTCACCTCACAGCTTTGAGGAAGCTCAAAGCTCACCATTACTTAAGGAGCAACTTAGATCTTTGGAGAACACTGTCCTACATTTTTACCCCATGGAATGCTGACTCAACACAACTTTTACAAAAGAAAAAAGTAAATCTGATGATCAGGCAGTTTTAGTATAGCTTGGTTTGGCTAAATGAGATACTTTTTTAGGTAGGACTTCCCTCAGCCTTGGCTATGCAAAGGAGTCTGGGAGGAAAATAAAGATTGTGGCATTTCCTCAGTTTCTGGCCACAGAACTATTTCTTTTTGACAGAGCCTTCATGGGTGACTTTGATCAGAGAAATCATAGACTGTCTGTCTATGGCGCCCCAGGGATCTTGGGATGCCATTGCTTTTCAGCCCGATTAGGTTGGGCCTGTATATAGTTTACACAATTAATCTTTCATTGGTTGGTTTTTGAGTATGGAAAGGTTCAACCAAAGGCCATTTGTTCCTGAGCTTTGTTACAAACTCCACTTGTGCTCAAAACTGCTGAAAGAGCAGGGAGGAAGCAATTGTAACTTTAGTATCAGATAGACCTGGATTCTGCTGCTTGTTCAAGTGTCATCTTAGGCAAGTGGCTAAACTTCCCTGAGCCTGTTTGCTTCAGAGCAAAAGGGATGGCAGGGTATGGTGCAGCCACAGGGTGTGGCTGTCGCTAGGCAGCCAGTATACTCCCTTCTTAGTGCTTGTTTCTATCTGGCCCCTCTTGTGGGGCTGTGAAGACAGCCTATTACCTCCTTCTGCTGTGGTCCCTTTGTTTCAAATCACCTCTTTCAAGCCTCAAGGGCTCTTTGGTACCTTGTGCTGGGCATGGAACATAGAAGGCAGCTGGGCGTTCCTGTTTCACGCAGGACAATTTAATAGACGGATGAGACTCTTCTGGCATTTATCTTGCCACTGAGGAGCCTCCCTCTGTCTTTCCAGCCCTCACCCTGCCTGAGTGTGTGAGCAGGACTACAAGATGGCTGAGCTTTGTAGCGGGGTGGATCTGGGCTCAAGACACTGTGTTCCCTCTCTCGAAGGTTGAAAAGTCCTCTGACTTTTCAATCACTATTTGCTCACATACGATGTAAGTTATAAAGAAGCCTTATTAGTTTTCTGGAGTCGGGTATTAACTTGCTAGACCACTGAGCAGGCGAGGCAGGCCACCAATCACCCAGCACGCTGTTGTCACGGACACAGCGGAGACGTGGCACATGGGCTTCTCCCGACTCCTTCCAGTGGTGCTCCAGGCACCAACAGCACCCCAAACTCAATCTTTCCTCATGTTTTTGTTTTATAGGATCTTAGAACATGCTGCAGTGACTCTACCCTGGTGGGCAGTCCTTAGCGCGGTGATTTTCAAAAACAGCCTCATGAGGGAAGCCCCCTCTCCTTTAGGTCCTCACTACTTGTTCCCATCCCAAGTCACAATCCTCTCCTCACAGTACTTCAGAGATCTGTGTATCTGCCACCAGGCTAGCCCTTACTTGTGTCTTTTTCTGCCTGGAAACCTTGTGCAAGTCTTTTCACCATTCTCAACCTTAGTTTCTTCATTTTCAAAAAGAAGTAAATGTCCTTGAAGCTCTTGGTGGTCCAGGTTTATGAAAAATCAACACAGTGCCCGACAGACAGCAGGCACTCACTGGCTCTTGAGGCTCTGGAGCAGACTACTTTCTGCCAGGCCCTCAGCAACAGAAATGGGGGTGGTGTTGGCTATGAGCAGGAGTCCATGCCTCAAGACATACGGCCATCCCTCCCCCGAGCCCCAGATAAGCTTCACAGACAGATGGCATGCGCAGAGGATTCACATTTATTGGTTCAAATACAGTACCTAATACTTGTTAACATGCATTTCACACTAATTGGTCACATTTCCACAGGTAGTCAATTCACAGAACAGGGTCCACCTCTTGCCAGCAGGCAAGTGTGGGAGGTAGCAGAGGGCCTGAATAGCCTGCAGAGCCCGCCAACTATCACTTGGTCATGCAGGGTTGATGGAGCCAGGCTGGCAGGCAGCCCTTGGCCGGCCCTTTGGGAACAAGGGCTCAGAGACATCCATTCATTCGATTCCTACACTGGACTGTGGGAGGACTGGGAGGTAGCTTGAGGTAGGCTCACGATGCACTTGCCATCAGAGTCCCCGAAATCCAAGCTATGGAGCACAGGAAGGAGGTGGAGGCCTCTTCTAGGGATGGCTCGTCCCTAGCTGGGCAGGTGGAAAGGACTCCCCAGACACTGCCCAGACATTACAATGCAGCCACAAGCCCCTATCGGGGGCCTGGGATGGCAACACAGACAGAAACACCAACAGTCCAGGGTCTCGTCCCCGACAGAGACATGTAAACAGCACAGGAGCTATAATATTTTTCCCACAGGACTCCTCAGAGAGGAATCGACCAGGATGTCACTCAAGAGGTAGTCTTGTTTTTTTTTTCCCCATGAAAATTTGAGTCAAAAACATTATCACCTATTAGATTTCAGTTAAGAAAAAGGTCAGCAAAGAGCAAGAGAACCCTTTGGGTGGCAGGGCTGGCTTCAGGGTTTAGAAGACTAGCCTCCAGCAGTAACACATTTTTCTAGGGTTTGGAGCAGGCCCTGGCCTTACCCACAACTTTCATTTGAGCCTATAACTGATACCCGAGCAAGCTGTGTCTATTTAGGACTGCAGATGAGAAAGGATTTGTCCTGGGCAGAGGGGCCAGGCTTCCCATGAGCACTGGAGAGGCTCATATGCAGGACGGTCAGAAGTCTTGAGGAAGCCCAGATCTAGCCAAAGAGGTAGCTTGCTTTCCGCTCAGTAGCCTGGGCTGCTTACTCTGAGGAAGAAGTCAGGGTCTGACTCTCAAGCCCAGAAAATATGCTACTTGTGGCAGCCAAGAGAGGGCTTTCTGGGGACCCTGTAATTAAATACACATCCCTGAGCTGTGGCCCCAGAAGCGCCTACTTCAAGGCTGACCAGTTTCTAGCACCTGGTGGGCTGATTGCCGTTTTTCATCCTAAGACACAGATAAAACACTACTTCACAGACACTGCATGAGGAAAAGGGAGGAGGATCAACAGCAGAGGGAGTGTGGGTATACCCATGGACCAAGGTGGGGGAGTCAGTGGGTTTTTTCTTTTCTTTTTTTTTTTTTTAACTTTTAAAAGAGCAATAAAGAAGTAAAAAATAGCAAAGTTTAATAGAAGGGCTGGTCTGAAAGGCTGAATTTCTTAAAACAACTGCAATTAAAAGGAGAAGGAGGAGAAGAAGAAGAAGAAGAAGAAGAAGAAGAAGAAGAAGAAGAAGAAGAAGAAGAAGAAGAGGAAGAAGGAAAAACCATAAAGAACAGTGTTCTAAAGCCAGAGATGCAGATGTCTACTCTGCTTTCTGCCCCTTTACTTTGGCTAAATGTCGTCACAACTTAAAGGCTACCTGCTGCCTATCTGTCTCATTCAGAAGTAAGAGCAAATGAGAGAGGTATAGGGCAGCAGGCTGAGCAGCTGGCTCAGCCCATGGCAGCATTCACTTCCTTCAGCAGTGGGCAGGTCACAGGTAGGCTTTATGTGCGGGCTGTTCCACCCCTCCACTGGTTCTAAGATCAGGATGGGGAGGTTCCTGGCTGCTTCCTTCTACCCTAGAGGCATGCCCCTTCACTTGTAGGTTGGCCCTGGGTACTGGGTGTCCTGAGCCAGGTCGCGTGCTTTGAGTTGAGTTGTAGAGAATTTCTCCAAACTAAGGGTGAGAATACCAAACCTTCCAGAGGACACAAAAGACCTACAAAGGAGTCAGGGAACAGGAACTACAAAGCTCCGAGACTCCAAACTTTTGTCTTGGGTCAAAAAAGCATACACAAGAAAGCATGTATGTTTTGGCATAATGCAAGGAGGTGGATTTTCCTTCTCCACATGGCTTTTGGGGTTATATTTTTTTTATGGTGGAAAAAATTTCATTCAAAGTGAGTACTTTCAGCGGCCTGGATCAGAGAGGACAGAAGAGAGAGGAATGAGATATAACATGCACAAGTTTTTCCTTCTTCCACTAGCTAAAAGGCTGCCTGTTAACCAAACATTATGGGAAAAAAGGCAAAAAACAAGCATACCAAACCTCCCCCTCCAACCTTTCTCTGTGTCCTTCAAACCAAAATCACAAATACATCTAGTGGCTGACCTAATGTCTCCACGCTGCTAGCTACACTCCTACCTTCTCCTCATAATACCTGAGTTTGCAATGCAGCACATTTACTTTACCCTGTTTAAAAGAAGCCCATGTCATAAAAGGACTGGGTGCAGAAGACATTAAAGGCGGTCCACAGGTCAGGCTCCAGCTCGGAACACATAGCCACTTGGCTCAGAGATTCTGCAGGGCTCTTGGCAATGAATGGGCTCTTTGTTCTGTGGAATCTGCTGCAAACATTTGTAAAAATGGATTTGTACAATGGCAACTTGCAGAACCTTTCCCTCACTCTACAAATTAACAACTTGCTCTGTTTAATACTACATTATTGGAGAGACACCTTCTTGCCTCATCAGAGCTTTGACATTCAACACAACAGGTAAAATGCTAATTTGAAAAGCAATTTCAAAAACTAACAATTTGACAAATGGAGGTCTGAGCAAAGAAAGCTGTTGTGTGCACACAGGAGCTGTCTCTGATTCATGTCTCTGATTCCTAGCCTGAGGAAAGCAGCTGAGAATCTGACCTGGAGCCAAAAAATGTGATCTGTTTGGTTAAATACAAAAATTCAGGCAAACAAGAAAAATATTGTCAACTTAGAAACAAACAGACACATCAACACACGTATCTTTCCACCAACACGTGAAAAACATTCTATTTGGAACCTTCCCGAAGAACACATTTCTTTCTTTCTTCCTTTTTTTTCTTTCTCTTTCTCAGAGTGGGTGGAGAATAAGACTGAGAAGTAATGATGCTCTGAACTTTGGGCATCAAGTGACATAACTGTCACTTTCCTGGTACCCGTAACATTTCAGTAGACAGAAAAACTGACAAATGGAGACTACGTGGGATACACAGGTTCTGGTGGCCTCCTGGGTAAGTTAATAGGTTTTTCTGGGGAAGAGTAAAGAGTTCCTGACCAAACAGGCTCAAGGAGATACAGGCCCACCAAGGGATGCAAGCCAGCGGAGCATCTTTCTGGGGTACTAGCTGTAGGAGGGCCTGGTATGGGCAAAGGGAAAAGCCGCTGAAATAACCCTAAAACAAACCTGGTGTAGTCCTGGCCAAAGTCTGGAGGGTAAGAAATCTTCCTAGAACTAGGTGGGGCAGGCAATAAAGCACAGGGGGTCCAGGCTGCCTCTGCTGAAGCAGCAGACAAGACCTTAGAAACATGAGGTAGTTTAAAGCCCCTTTCCCTTCCAGGTTCTTCTGGCTCCGTCCCTCCATGGCTTAGTAGGCCATTGATAATACTTGAAGGACTAGCTGGGCTTCTCTGGGTCTTCACTTTCTATTCCAGAGCGCTGGCAAACTGATCTCATTTTGGAAATAGTAAGAGGGCTTACAACAAAATTTAGGAGCAAAGTCTCTGGTCCTTCCTACTGTTTAAAAATGGCAGTTTTAGATTTGGTTCTGGGAATAAGGTGGGGTGAGAAAAGGGGCTGGCAAAGGAGTCTTATTCTTTCAACAGCCTGGCCTGTGTCCCTCTACCTTTTGAGGGAAACAAGTTAAAGAAAAACAAATCAGAAATGGCATCAGAATTCAGAACATGGCATTTTCCTGCCACCTTTCTAAAGGACTTACAGAAAATCAAATTCATAAAAGGGAGAGATGGGGTCTGAAAAAGGTAGGCCTTGGTAGATCTGGGTCAGGAAACTAGGCAGCTGTGAGCCCCAAGGGAGCTGGGAGGCAAGTCCTATAGACTAATTTATTGTCAGGACTCTACCTGGATGAAAACTTGACAGCAGCATTCAACATACAATGATGTGTGGGGTGGGAGAGGTGCAGCAGAAAGTAAGAGCAGAGTTTCTGCCCTTTGGGCTTTGTGGGATGAGATGATGGTTAATCCCCATCAAATGTTGAGGATAAAAATCAAAATTGCCTCTCAAACATCCCACCCACCTCTTTAGTAAATCTCCCTATACCACTTCACTCCTTTGGCGTATTCTTTTACTTAGTAAGTCTGTAAGTCTGTGGCTATAAAAAGGCAGTTTGCTCTCAAACAGACAAGTGTACGTCTGCTGAGAAAATGTGGAAAAGGTAGGGATGGTCATACCCCCGTTTCCATTGAGGTAGTTGTCTTTGTCAACATTATGGAAATAATCATCTAGTCCATCCCACCCTCTCCCTCAAAATACAAAAAGAACTATCTCTAAACAATGACAACACAGTAACATTAAACATCTTCACATTCTGTAAACTGCAAGGAAATGCATCGGCTGCATTCACACAAAAGCATGTGCATCATGTTGAAGGCCATACATTCAACTCTGTCGTGAAATAAATATATAGAAAAATGAGGTTTAAAACAGACAAACAAACAAATTCTTCTTGTGATGGAGGCAGCTGTTCCACAGTCTCCATCTTGGTCTCTGGCTCTTTCTTCTGGAGCCTGTCCTGCCCACCCAAGGCACTGTGGGCGGCCCAAGGAGGTACAGGGCACAGGTCACTCCTTTACTGCACTTGTCTTGCAGGAGTGCAGCACCACCTTAAAGAGAAGGGGCAGCTGCTCCAGGGGCACATTCACCATCTTTCCTAGGTAAAGGGAAGAGATGAGGAGTTAGCAGTGACCAGTGGGGAAGGAAAGCGTATCTTGTCTCCTCTCAGGATGCTGGATCTTGGTGCAGGATGAAGGCAAGGTAGGTATCAGTACCAAAAAGGTCACAGGGTTAGATAATGTCAGGGTGTTTAGGCTAACTCTCCCATCTGCTACACTTGCTCTGTGCCAGTCAGTTCAACTCACTGTCTCACTCAGACTCATAATGTTTCTGACTGTGATTGCCTTTTACCCCCATTTCACAGCTGAAACAGAAAAGGAGCCCTACTGAGCACTTCGTAGCTAAAATACTATGGGAAACTTGCTTCCCACCAACTCTCCAGCATTCTATAAAACACTACTCTTCAAGAAAGAATAACTGATTAATAAAAGTACTAGGGAAGTAAGGAGAAGAGGTACAGGGGCAAATAAATTTGAAATGTCTGGAGATTAAAAAGTTTTTCAGTTTTTTTCACCAAGTACTTCTCAGAGCTTTAAGCACACATTGTAAGCAAAGCTACTAAGGCTATAGTTCTCCCCAACAGTACTTTAGAGTCACCTGGAGGGCATTAAAAAACTACTGATGCCTGGGCTTCACCCCATACCATGTCAGAATGTCTGGAGATGCAACCTAAACACTGGTGTTTTTCAAAAGTGGAGGTGACTGAAAATACTGCCAGGTGCAGCCTACATCTGCTAGACTGCTCTGTGGCTCAAGAAATAGAGAAAAAAATTCTGTCAGACTAACATGTTTTCCTTAAAAAATTGTATTGCTGAATTTTACAGAAACAATCCAGTCTAAACATCACCCCAGTGAATGTGGACAATGAAAACAAGAATCCTCATTAAATGACGTAAAGCAACAAGTGCCAAGGTTATGGACTGAAACAGACCTACTAACTGTCAGAAGCTTAGCAAAGGGTTCAAGACCACAAACACACCCCAACACACCAAATGCCTTTGCAAATGCAGAAGCTTACAGTGCCACTTTATATAGTCCTGGAAGGAGTATGTGCAATTCTATGAAATAAAGTCTTTGAAAACTGACATAATTTACATATAAAATTCTTTATCTAAAAGTATACAGTTCAGGAGATGGAGTGCAGACACAGCCTGCTTTCCTCCTCCACACACTACCTGAACACCACAGGAGCCTGGGGGATGCCAGTTTCTCTTTTCTAAAATGAAACACAGACTTCCTATTACAACAGAACTTTCTGAGGGCAAGAGTAATATAATAACTCTTTCTGAAGTTGGTGATGAGACAGGAGTGAGCATCCTATGAACACTGCTCATCTCAATCCCTTCACAAGCCTGGAGAAGCAAGGAAGGGTGGAAGTCTGGACCCAGAATATTACCTGCAATGTATCGGATCTCTGGCAAGCACATCATAAGATCAGGAAAGCGGTTTGGCTGATGTGTGTATTTATACTCAGTGAAATCCTGACAAATGTACCAATACCGCTTGTTCAGTTGTTCCAGCTGTGAGGCACTGGTCAGACCCCTGATATCTGTGAAAACAAAAGCAAAAATCACACAGGGAAGGGAGGATGGATAAAATCAGATTTTTAAAAAAATGAGATGCTATTAAACATGGCTATAACAGATATCTTTTCTCTTTCTGATGTGGGGAAACTAAGATTTGCATAAGGGAAAAGAAATAAGATAGAAAAGAAAAAAATATACAAAGTACAGCCCTTTGCCTGTACCCTTACAGTGCTAAGCTGGGTATTTCAACATCATATCAAGCTTTTAATAAAAGGTATGGTGGCACAAAACAGGAACCACTGAATGTGGAAGAGGTGCTAATTCCTTATCCAACAACCCTTCACAGCACTTTGAATTAAAGATTGTCAGGAGCCTGACACGTATCATCTCCCTGTGTTCTCATTATTCTATGCATGTATGTTTATCCATCTAAAGTACAGCAGATGAATAAAGCATCCCATATATAAATCATACCCAGCCTTTGAGATCCAGCACACATTTCTCTTCCTTTAAGAAGTTCCTACTGATCTTCCCCCATATGCAGTACAATTGATGTGTTGTGTGCTATGGACCTGGGGACTGGGCTGGTTTTCATTTTTCTCATTCCTAACCCCAGCCAATGTCCTTAATACATGGTACAAGGCTTGACCAGAGAAGGCATGTAGGTCACCTGATAAATGCATGATGGTATACAGACAGGAGCAGGAGGTCTATGCAGCACTAGAGGGTTGAGTAGTGGTAAAAAGGAAGGCCTGATCAAGAGTCTCTGGAGTGGAAAACTGAAAATCACTCAGGGAATGGGGCATTCTTATGCTACTTTTGATAAAAGAACACCAATTTCCCTTCTCAGGCCAGTTACCAGCAAATACCACATGCCACTTGTTGGCAATATGTCTATAAACCAACTGGACTCCTCTAATGGACAAGTGGGCTTTCTGTGCACATGGAGGCTTGTGTGCCACCACTCTTCCTTGGGACATCAGAGCCACTGCCAGCCTATTAACCGGGCCTTATCTCCAACAGTTTCATCAGTCACTCTGCTCTTCTTTAGTTGCTGGTAAACTTGGTACATATTTTAAATGACGCATGTTCTGTCCTTGGTGTCTGTGTTTAAATGCATTAAAACTGACTAAACAAAGTGAATCCTCTTCCTTCCTCTGTGAGTTATAGAGACTGTGGCATTTAGATTTCAAGAGAAAAATCCAAGCATTCCTTGTGCTGTAGAGGAGCAGGGTGATGATTAGGAGGAGTGTAGACCTTCCAAGACTGATAGTCACATGGCGTGACAGATTCTGTGACAGTGCTGGAGGTGGGGGTGAGGAGACAGGGGTTGTGCATGTGACACAGAAGGGCAAGTGCTTACTGGCAAAAATAAATACATAAAACAAACTCCTGACCTTACCCCACCACCTGCTCACCTTGATTCAAGAAGTTAATTGCTTTCATGCATGCGTACTCCTCATTGCTGACCTTTAGCTGATGGAACTTGTGATATAGGTAGATGAGTCGTTCAATCACCTCCATCCCTTCATCACTAAATCTGAAGAACAGATACAGGTTTTTACCTGGGGTACTGATACCAGCAAAGGCCAGGAAGAGCAGGCAAAGGTTATCTATTATCGCAGTGGAGGACATTGCAGCCAGCCCTGAGGAGACAGGTTGAGCTGGGGTTGGATGGAAGGGGAGGAGGTCCTCCCCCATTGGTGGACTTGGAGTGGGCGGGGAGGAGATGAGGGAGGGTTGGGGAGGGTGGGAGGGAGTAGGCGGGCTGCGCATGGGATGCAAAGTACCTAACCTGTGATTGATAACAAAAAATTAAAAAAAAATGTTAAAATTAAAAAAAAAATAAGAAAAAAAAGGTTATCTATTATGGTAAAGAAGCTCCATTTGGGGGAAATGGAACCCACAGGAAAATGCTTTGTATGGCAGCCAGTGTAGATTATGTAAGTTGCTATTTCCAAGGTCAGGCGGAGTCAAGTAAAACTAGGTTCAAATCCAACTCCACCACACACATCTGCAAGATTCTGGGAAAGTCATTTGACCCCTGTAAGCTTTGAGGTCTCCCTCTGCAAAATAATGTTTGCCTGTTTATGCTAACAAGAGCCGAAGGAGATCTGGGATAGAAATGAAGAGGGATGTGACAATATTAAGATACAGCTTTTGTGGAGATGCAGTCTCCAGTATCAATGACAGCTGCCATGGTGACTCTATGAGAGCCTCAGCCACAATGTAGAAAACGCTTCCAATTATGTTTGTTTAGGTTTTCTGTTTCTAGCAAGGCTGAGATTATATACAATAAAAAATCTTACTGGCATCCCTGACTTCAGCCCAAGGGACAAGAAAACACTTGCTGAGTCTTTACACACAAGAGCCTTTGTGCTGGGCACCATCTGTGATTCTCAACTCTATGAGCTAGGTAAAACAATCACTACTAACACACAGGTGAGAAACAAGTTCAACATGGTGAGGAGACCGGCCAGAACACAGCTAGCTGGTGGTATGATGAGAATCTGGAACCGGGACTAGCTTCCCAAGTCTCTTCCAGTATCCAAGGTCGTCTGCTCATGCAGAACAGACAAGCTTTTTCAACTATTTACACATGACTTCTTTTCACCTAATGAGTTCTTACATGACCCCAGGTACACAGGTAATAAAATAGGCATACAAACCTAACACTAATAATAATAATACACAGTGGAATTCATCTTATTTCTACTCTTTTTATGTTTTGGTGTAGTGGCATATGTATGTATATATACATATTCATGTCTGTGTGTAAGGAGTACATGAGGAGCCAGAGGTTGATAATGGGTATCTTTCACTGTTGTTCTCCACATAATTTTGGGGGATAACAGTCTCTAGTTGAATTCGAGTCTCACTAATTTGGCTAGATTAGCTGGCCAGTGAGCTCTGGGGGATCTGCCTGTGTCTGCTCCCATTCAGTGCTGCTGTTACAGACATTCCCAGATTTAGACATGGGTGCAGGTACCTGAACTAGGGGTCCTCATGCTCTACACACTTACCTAGTAAGTGTTCTTCTCCAGTAAATTATTTTGAGACAATTTTTTGTCATGTAATTTTACCATTTATTATTTATTAAAGAGAGTATCAATTTTGCCTACTAATGAGATAGATAAGCTTGTTATTTTTCCAGAAGAATTAAATTGCATCTCTATATTTGACACTGCAAAACATACAACAAAGTTTTCAGGGTTTTGTTTGTTTTGTTGAGACAACATCTCGAGGCCATAGCTGCCCTAGAACTCACTACAAGATGGCCTGAAATTCAGAGAGCTGCTTGTCTCTGCTTCATGAGTGCAAGAATTAAATGACTGTTCTACCACATTTGGCTTAATCGATATTTTGATTTTATAACCATCAATGGTTCAGTATGAAATGACAAGTATATTTAGGGTTATTTCAGAAATTGTTGAAAATTCTGTCCTAATCCCAAGTCAAATTCATTTAACAAATTTTCAAAATTCATTTCAAGTCAGAAACTCAAGCAGCAAACTTTTGTTTCTGAAACAGGGTCTCATTTAGCTCAAGTTAGCACTGATCTCAGTGTGCAGTAGAAATAGCCTTACACTCTACATTCTTCTAACTCTATCTTCCAGATCTGAGGTTTCAAGACATGTACCACCACACACCTGGCTAAAATAAAACTTGATATAATTCAAAACCGTAATTTGATACTTAAAATACTGAGGAATAATGAGAGGATGATACTCAAAGTCTTTATTTCCCAAATTAAACCATCATGTTTCTAGAAGAGCAAAAACAATAATCTGGCATCTAAGCTAAGTTATCTCTGGCAGTATTTATGTTTGAAGGCATGTGCAATGCAAATGAGTGTTCAGAACCAAGGTGGCAGAGAAGCTTTGATCAACATGCTGCTGGAGACACTGCACTCATAGGGAGATACTGTGGATACATAGTTTGATTTTGAATTAATGCCTACTTGTTGATGGTCAGAAATCTTGCAGTAATGCCAATTGTTTTGTGTCTTCGTATACAGTTACACAGTTACATGCAGTGTTGTTATACGTAGTTTAGGAAGCTGGGCTCTAGCAGAGAGGACCCAAATCCAGCCACACTTTCTACTTGAGCTAGAAAATGAAAACCCTGGGGATAGAGCATGTTTTAGGTAAAGAGGCTCTAGATATGTCACCAAGCAAGGAGCCTCTCAGTTTGCTGTGTGAGCTGCTGTAAACTGTGACAGCTAATTCAGGTTCCTTGATGATCTAGCCCAATGGCTTTTATGGCTTTATTACTATTTTCCCAGAGTGACTAATAGACAAATTCATATTGAATAACCACTCAAAAACCCTTACCAACCATTCTGCCGCATGTTGAGTGCTGGGCACTTTTAGTATTATACATATATAACCTCACCCACCCAATTTTTTTTTTAAAAGATTTATTTATTGATTCTGTGTTCTGCTGCATGTACACCTGCACACCAGAAGAGGACATCAGATCATAAGATGGTTGTGAACCACCATGTGGGTGCTGGGAATTGAACTCAGGACCTCTGGAAGAACAGTCAGTACTCTTAACCTCTGAGCCATCTCTCCAAACCCTCACCCACCCAATTTAAAAAAGTGTATTAATCAAAATTTCCTTTGTGCATGTGTGGGAATGAAGGCTCAGAACAGCTACTGACTTTACTTCTGACATAAAGGCCCTTTCACAGGCATTCTTATTTTCCTGATAACTTGTGAGATGAACCATATAGCTACCTCTGTATTAGGATAAGGAAGCAGAAAGAAGTGACTCTGCTAAAGTAACACAGTAAGAGCGAGCCAAGGCTTTTTGAATTCCAAGTATAGGGGCTTTCCCACTGGTATACTACCAACACTGTAAAGTTCTTAAGTGCTACCTGGGAAAGGCTGCCACATGCCATCTCATGAGAAACCTTAAGAGCTTTGTGTTCCAACAGCACCACATCCTAGGGCCTGGCCCTAGGAGGTGGCAAGTACTTCTGTGCTGCTTGCAGGAAGTAGTGTGCCTAGGGGTGAAGACCACTCCTCATAATAGTACTTGCTGGCTACTTAAGTTGTTGAGAGAGAAAAGGGTTTCACTGATGATTTCCTATAGCAGCTGCGTGGAGGAGTAGGGTGGGAATAAGCTGAGGTGGAACATAACACAGAAGGCAGGAATAACACTGTTGACATATGTCTGATAGTCGAGCAATGCAGCAAGAACAAATAATGCTCTGTCCCTTAATCAGCAACCTCTTGCCCCAAGTGCTCACTATTGCATGGCAGGACCTGCAGGTGTGTAGCTATCACCCAGACCCTGAGCTGGCAGTACCAAACCTGTTCCTGTTTATCTTGACCTAGAGGATCACAAAGAAGCTCTCAAGTGCTTGGTTTGTACATGTGCCCAAGATCTGCCCTTTCTCTTAGGGATGCACATCCCTCTTTTCCAAATATCTTATAAGAAGCAGCCATCATAGTCCCTTGGCAGTGGTTGGGGTTGGCAGCCAGCCCAGCAGTCCCCACTCAGTCTCCACAGCTTGGCTGCAAAGCTTTCCTCCACACCCGCAGCCCACCCTTTGATAAACAAAATTGTTCTCTGTTCCATGGGCCTGCTTTCTCTTCCAGCCATTCCTCCTCCACATCTGCCCACTCCACAATTCTGACGCCCCTGTATTCCCTGTCTACAAATTATCAGCATTCAAAGCCATAAAGTTGGACAAACACACCCATTCTTCTCTTGTGTCCTATCACACAAGCATTCTAGGACAAGGAAAACATTCCTGCCAAAATCCCCCAAACCACTGGACCATTCAGTCAGCAATTGAAGCTGACACTATGTAAGTTATATCCTATTAAGAGGTGGAGAAGACCAGCTCTTTCCGACTCATCTAAATGCACCTTCCCCAGCAGCAGTCCCCAGCTACAGTCTTTAAGGAACTGTCATCTTTGCATCACATACAAGTCATATTGCAGTTCCATGGTATGTTCTAGAAAATTATTCCAAGATTCTGGTACAGCTTATTGGCAGAGAGCTCTGGCTTTGGAGCACAACACACCTGCATAGTAATCTTAGCTCCATCTTTTCCTACCTCTGTAGCCCTGCATGTTCATCTCTCTGAAACTCAAGGTCGTATATCTACAGGGATTGATAGTAGCAGTCTCATAGGATGACAGCAAGGACCAAACTAACATAAGCAAAACAATGATAAAAATTGGTGCAACAAATCCTGGTCATTATTACTATCACTGTCATTCTTCTGTAACAAGGAGCAAAAAGACTGTTTCCTGAGCTGAAGAACTAGTCAAAAGTGCCCATTAAACTCCATCCAACTCAAAGCATCTTCTCCAGGGAGGGAAAGGGTGCTGATTAGGGTTTAGAGAAGTCACTGGCTGGTACTACAATCTGCTTTAAATCACGTTTGTCCACCTCTGTGTCTGATAACAGTCTGACGAGGAATAGGCATCATAAACTTGATCCAGCATTACAAAGAGAAAAGGAGCTGGCCGTGCATCATCTGGGAAGCCTTTTCCTGACAGCAGGCACTCACACTCAGGAGCTGTGAAGAAGCAAAGGCTGCCTGGAGGAGTGGGAGTAGTACCAAAAAGTGGGAAAGAGCTATGGCCAATTAGACTCCTCACCCTGGAATTCTAGCAGAGAGGGGATGCTTGGCAGTGATTAACCTAACCCCAGAAGCTCAACTTCCAGATCTGATGACCTCCTGGTCCTCCTGTATACAACTCAGACTTAACAGACATTGAAGCCAAATCAGAGTGGTTTATCTCCCACCATGTTCTTCCCAGATGCTCCATCTTGTCTAAGACAACTTGGGACCACAACTTTCCTACTCACACAGTCCTGTTGATCCCATGTCTTTGACACCCCTAGCTTGGTGCTGCCCTCTCTTCCTGAGTCATTGCTGTGTCATCCCTCTTTGTTCCATGGACACAGGGCAGCCTGTCGCTCAGCCATGCTCTAATCGTGCCCACACTTGAACAACCACAGAACACTTTTCTCAAATGTAACCTTTCTAACACATCAAACCCAAAGTCTTCTTTTCTTCTTATTAAAAAAGAGAGAGAGAAAAGGACAACACCAAAAAAACAAACAAGGTGGTGGCTCATGCCTTTGATTCCAGCATGAGGGAGACAGAGGCAAGTAGATCTCTATGAGTTCAAGGACAGCCTAGTCTAGAGTGAGTTCCACTAGAGCCATCGTTACACAGAGAAACCCTGTCTCAAAAGATAAACAAACAAACAAAATAAACAACAACAAAAACCTCCAAGGCCTCATGCAGTCTGACTGGGCCTCAAATTTATGCTCTTCCTAACTTCATTTCTCAAAGCGCTGGCATTACAGGTGTGCATCATCAAGCTTTCAAATGCACCCCTGTGAACTGTCTTATCTATGTCATTCTCTCCAATTACTTCTCTTCCCTCAGTTTTCTGTTCCCTATATCCTAATGTTATAACCGCTTTTGGAGCCTTTCACACACAGTCAACTAGGATTATTTCTAGGGTTTCCTTCCTTCCTTCCTTCCTTCCTTCCTTCCTTCCTTCCTTCCTTCCTTCCTTCCTTCCTTCCTTCCTTCCTTTTTCTTTGTCCCTCTCTCTCTGTCTCTTTCTAGGAAGGGTCTCACTGTGTATCTCTGGTTGTCTCTGTAGAATAGGCTAACCTTGAACTCAGACACCCATCTGCCTCTGCCCAATTCTGGGACTAAAGACATGAGCCACCACACCCAGCTCTTCTAGGAATTCTTTTTCTTTCTTTTTTTTTAAATTTATGTTTTTATCTGTGTGATTGCTCTGTCTTCATGTATACATGAATGCCAGAAGAGGGCACTAGATCTCAAAGATGGTTATAAGCCACCATATGGTTGCTGAGAATTGAACTCAGGACCTCTGGAATTGCTGAGCCATCTCTCCAGCCCCTCTTCTAGGAATTCTTTTAGTCTCCTGCCTTCATCCTGTTTTCTATACTGTACTTAAAAAATTCTCATTTCAAAATGCAGCTCAATGTCTGTTCTTATGGTAAGCCAAGTATGCAAGCATAGCCTTCATTCCTTAGTCAGTTTTTGAATAGTCCTTATATCCTCCTCAATCTCCTTCAATATGATCTTGTGTTACGAATTGTATCTGCTACTATAAAATAAGATTAGAAGTCTGAGAGTCAGAAACCATGTCTAAACTGGTTGCGGTAGTGTGTACTTATTACTGAAGCTACTTAGAAGACTGAGGCAGGAGAATTCTAAGTTTGAAGGCTGCCTGAAAAAATTAGATATTATCTCAAAATAAATGAGAAAGGGGTTGGGGATGTGATCTCAATGGCAGAATACTTACTAGCACATGTAAGATCCTGGGTTTAAAATCTCTAGAACTAGACAGGAAGGGAGGCAGGGAAGAGGAATGAAAGACAGAAACCTTATCTGCATGGTCTGTATTCCTAGAAGCATTGCCTGAAACAACTCCCAACACTTGCAGTCCTGCCTAGAAAAAATGTTCATGCTATACGGAGCAGAACCTAGAGGCTAATTCTACTACTACTACTACTACAGGTGATAAGTCCTAGGAAGAGCTAGTAGATCCCAGGCAAACAGGGAGGCTGGACTCCCTGAGGCCAAGTCTATAAACTGACAATATCACATCAAGCTCACTGCTATCCAAACAGCCCTTCAATCCAAAGTTATGAGCTGGAGACAGAAATTTGATGGAAACAATGAATTAGAGGCTGTAGAAAAGGGGTTAGGTCATCTGTTTATAGGACAAAATGTCAGGTAGATGCACCCTGAAGCCAGTGAGCAAGGCAATGCTAGAAAAGCAAAGGAGAGAGCTGGTTCCCAGACTCCCACTCAGCTGTGCACAGAGCTCCTGAAGGCCTTGAAGTTTTGCTCCCTGCTTAAGTGTTGGCCTTGTTTTTATGTAATGCACATAATGCTGGTTACTGATGCACCCCAGTCCTGTAAGAAAAATTATAGTCGCTGGTACCCTATTTTCTCCATATCTTATTTATCCTTGTTCTGTGTACCTTTAAATCACATGACTTCTATTATTTAAACTGTCCAAAAAAGGCAGTTTATCGAAATGTTTATTTAAATGTGAATTAAGCTAGCTAAGATATTTCATATGAATAAACTAATAAACCAGAGAAATTATTGAAAGAGAGGCTTATCTTATTTTGGGGGTCAAAAATTAAGGGTCTTATCTGCCCTAGGTCTTCAAAGAAAGTGACTAGTATTTGGACAGGTCATAGAAACAGCAGGGAGAAAAAAAGGCTGTTCTAGAGAAGGAGGTTAGAGATGTTGGTCAACTAGAAGAAAACATTATGGCAAAGAATAGACCTGTTTGGCTCAGTCCTATGTTCTTGACCTTTTACCACACCTTAGGTACCAGAAAAGAGCCGAAGCAATCAGGCAGGCCACAGGGAGCAGGGATGGGAGACCGTGGAACAAGCTCAAGGCTAGCCTCCAGGTTAAAAGCTAACACCCTTAAGGGCTGGGTTCTATGAACTTCAACTTTCTCAGTATAAACAACACAGCAGCACCTATGTTAGCACAGGTTGTAAGAAAGAATCAGTAATAAAAAGCTGCCTACAGGGGCTGGAATGATGTCTCAGTGGTTAAGAGCATTATCTGCTCTTCCAGAGGACCCAGGTTCAATTCCTAGCACCCACATGGCAGTTCACAAGTTCCAGGAGATCCAACTCCCTCAAACAAATATATGTGCAGGGCAAGCATCAACACATTAAATAAAAATAAATAAATTAAAAAAATAAAGCTGCCTACAATTGATACCAAGATGACTCCCAAGTTCTTTAAGGGTAGAATTTAGATTTTTGCCTTTCCCAGATATACCACCCCTCTAATCTACACAGACATTAAAGAAACAGCTTAGCACTTTGCCAGTCTGTATGGCACTAACTCACCATCCTCACCTTGTTGGAGAGGGACTTATTGTACCACCTTTCTATCCATTTAGAATCTATGATTAGCTGATAATAAAAGCTGGTAAGTGACAGGGTAAAGATTAAAATTCAGGTCTGTGGGGTTTAATGTGTCACCTTTGGAGACTAGGCAGTCTTGCCTCACAGGGAAAATGATGGCTTGGTTGCTTCGGATATCCTCCCCAGTCAGCAGCTCACCTGTGTAGTTCTTCATCAGAGGGTGAATACTTGGCAGTGACATCAGCGAGCTCCCCAAAGATCTGTTTGCTGTAAACTGTGAGGGATGAAAGCAGGATTAACTCCTGCCATGTAGAGCTCAAGAGGCACGTGTAATCCTTGATTGAGAGCTCGCAGAAGAAAGGCAGCTTCTTGATCCAGGCAATCTGCCTGAAGAGCAACTCGTCGGCCAGGCGGCAGAGCAGAGCAAATAGCTCTGCTTGTGTCACAGCATATCTGGGGGTGGGGACAGGACAGAGTCACTCCGTCAGCCAGAGAGTGAGGCGAGGCGCATGGGAAGAGGGTACTCCTGGAAGGCACAGCATGTCCTTGGCAGTAGGGCCCTTGCCCTTGACCATACATTTCCAGTTTCTTATAAAGGGTTAGGATTGCGGCCAGCAAAAAGCTGAGATGGGGGAGGGGGATGCAATGAGATGATCTGCTGAGGACAAAGGAGACTTCCTGAATTATTAAGGACTATTACTCTTAATGTTCTCTGAAGTTTCGTGCTAGAAAAGAAATTCTTGCTCATTCATGCTCTAATTTTGGCAATGAAAACTAAAATGGGGGTGGGTCTGGAGCATACCCAGTAGAAGGAACAATACCTATACATGCAAGAAAACAGGAACAAAACCCAAAACCGAACATACCCAAGGGCCAGACTGCTGAAGAAAAGAACAGAGGCATTCAGATGCCTTTTCTGTCCTCGTTGTGCCCCCTAGTGGTGACAGTTTAGGAACCAGAGTTGCTCAGCTTTTCCTGCAAGCTATTTCTCCAGGCCACAGCAGGCCTCTGAGTCTCAGCTTTATTCCTCTGAAGGTCCCTGGTCCACTTGTCATCCTCTTCCTCATACCCTACTGTAAAAGCTCTGTGGGATCCTTTTTGTAGGTATTTAATTCTCCTCTTCTGAAACTGGAGCCTAGCTTACGATCTCAGGATACCCTCTAGGAGGCAAAAAGATTTTAGCAGCCCATGTTCTCTACCTAAAAAGTAACGGGTGCAACAATGGGTGGTCCAGATGCCAAACTATATAACACTCAAATACAGCCAAATGCAGACTGAGATCTCTTCCATCCATTCAGGCCTGCACCAAAGGCTGTCAGTTATATGCTATAGGTTACTCATGGGCGTGCTGGTTAGGGATATAGACAGGTCACAACCAGTTAGGGTTGAATGATTTAAAAACCCTAAACCTGATGTAGAGCTTATTTTGTGCCTAAAGGCACAAGAGGACACATTCCAGGGCTTGGTTTACCTAGACCCATGAAGAAACAATCCCATTTCACAGGAGCTGAGCTCTCTGAGAAAGATGCTTAAGGAAACACGAGGGCCAATGCCTTCAGTGACAAAGCTTGGGATATAATTGTTAGGGACATTTTGTGACTTCAAGGGACCAAGTAGGACAGAACTCACCCATCTTCAATCAACATGGGTGTGCCCAATGGCTCCAGGTCTTCAGCTGACATCAGCTGGTGAATCAGACTGTAGGACTGAGGGTCCAGGCTTCGAGCTTGTGGGGGCAGAAGTGGTGAGTGGCCAGAATAGCTAAAAAGGTGCGGTATGTATTGATAATGTGGAGGCACTGACATCCCCATGTACTGATCCCTGAATGTCATAAATCCATTTAGTTCCACAGACCTACTGGAGAGAAAAACTTCACATTAGGAAAAGACATGGTAGGTTGAATACCTGCTCAAAGAAAATAAATCAGGAGATGGCTGAAGTGCTCTCTGGTCTTGAAGTCTGTGACTTCAAGCTATGGACAGAATTTAAAGGTTACATGCATGCCTACTATTACATTACACTCACGAGACAAGAACTCTGTGTGGGTGCAGAAACATGGGGTTCACCATTGGCAAACTTAGTGGCCAACAGAACAGGGTGATATAAACAACTGTGGATCGGATGCAGTCTTTGTATTGGTGTCACACTACCACCTTGCTCATGCTGGGCAGCTGCTTTGCTACTGTACTATATATCCTAGCCCTCTTTCAACATTATATCTTGAGATAGGGTCTCACTAAGTTGGCAAGGCTAACCTTGAATTTACTTTGTAGCACAGGCAGGCCTAGAAGTTGTGATCCTACTGCCTCAGCCTCCTGGATAGTTAGGAGTAGGTCTTCACCACCAGTTCCAGCTGGAATAGTTTTTATATGTACTAGTAGTCTATGGTGACAAAAATGTGTGTTTGTATCGACCCAAATCCAGTATCTAGCATGGAGTATAGCCTGAGTTCTTTAAGTCCCTAACTATTAGAAAGAAAGAACAACAGTACAACTTAATGAAATAAAAAGCTGTAACTGAATCTGAAAAGATTGTTTCTTGCCTCCTTCATTTTGGAAAAATCTAACCATTTTCCCAACGAACTGTAAACAAATTACAAGAGTGCATGAGTGAGTAAGCGCCACAGGCATGTCTGAGAGGATGACTACTGGGAGTTCTCTTCTTCTACCATGCAGGTCCTGGTCACCTCAGGTAGTCAGGCTTGGCAGCAGTGCCTTTACCTGAGGAACCATCTTACCAGCCCACTGCTAATTAATACTTTAAAAATCATTTAGCTTCCCTGGATGTATCTCCTATAATAGAATATGGCAGACTATAGCCTATAGGCCAGATCTAGCCTAGGACCTTTTTTTTTTTTCTTTGGTAAATTAAGTTTTTTGAATAGAGCAACACTCACTGCTTTATATACGGTGCTGTGATGCGTTTGAGCCACTAAGGCAGTGTTGGAAAGCTGGGACCCAGGCCAGGCTTACAATGTCTAAAACAGTAACTATATGATCTTTTTAAGTTTGTTTGTTTGTTTGTAGACGGGCTCTATGTAGATAATGTCTTCCTTTTATCATTCGTGTATGTACACGTGTGTGTAGGCCTCAAGTTGATGTCAAGTGTCTTTCTCAATTGCTCTCCACCTTATGCTTTTTGACACAGGGTCTAACAGGACCTGGAACATACTGATTCAGCTAAATTAGCTGACCAGTGAGCCCCAGTGATCCTCCTGTTTCTCTAATGGTGGAAAAAGACAAAGTCCATATATTTCTCACTGCACACCTGGCTTTTATGTGTGTGCTGGAAGTGAACTTAGGAACTCAGGCCTGCAGAGCAACCAGTTTATCAACTGAGCTATGTCCACAGGCCCAACTCTGTAGTATTTTACTTATTTATTTATGTATATGAGTGCTCTGTCTGCATGCCAGGAGAAGACATCGGATCCCATTATAGATGGTTGTGAGCTACCACATAGTTGCCGGGAATTGAACTTAGGACCAGTACTCTTCATTTCTGAGCCATCTCTCCAGACTCCTATTCTGTGACATTTCAAGAAAATACTTGCCAATTCTTATCCTATATGAAAGATTTCTGGCATAAGGAGCCCTTTCATGGTAGCTCAAAGCTATACAACTATAAGCTAACTTGAGAAAGCCTGATTCCTTCAAGGGGCTTTAATGTTGAATTACCCAATAACACAGACTCTGGCAAGTCAGAAAAACTGTAACTCAATCAACAGTCAGTGTGTTGAAATGTTACTGCTAAATGAAGCTTATGTGGGTATGCACACAAGTGGCAACTAACACTCTGCAAAAGAGATGGCTGATGTTTTGGTCTTTGTTAAAGACCTGGCTTTGCACCATCCTGTTCCTCAGGAGGCTGAGGGGCCAACTGTAAGAATCCTGAGTCAGCACGGTAGACACCTACTGTCTACCAGAAGGTCTCTGGAAGACTACTGATGGGCTAGGCCCTAGGTGATGATACTGGGTTTGCCTTTAGCTCACCTGGATGATAGTGTGGAGCCTGGTGAGGGTTGGTTGCTCTCTGAAGCCCTGTTCCCAGGGGAACTGTGGTCGCTATCACCATGGTTGCTCCAGTGATTGGCTTCTTCCTCAAACTCCTGTCCAGACATGATTCTTTCAATTTCTTCTTCTGATATCTTTGACAAGAAATGGATATATGTTAGATTTGGTGCTATAGATAGCATCTGTTCTTGCTCTAGGAATCAGAGTTTATAATGAGGTGCTCTTGTAATCTTTGGACTTCTTTGGATATGGCCAATATATCTGGACCCAATCTTTGGACACTTACCTTCTAGAACCATGGTTTATTACGACTTTCCCCCTGCCTATTTACCTTACTTTCAAGCCACAAAGTCTATTTCTTACTCTTGTCTTTGAGTCTTCACTTTTCTAACTGAAACTCCATTCCTTAGTGACAATTTCCTACTTGCCCTACCCAATAATGGGTGTTACCTCCTCTATAAAATTATCTACTGTTATTTACCCATTTATAATTATGTGGATTCTAAGAAAGAAAAGACAGCATTGTGGTTAATGTATACATTCTGAAGGCAAATGCTGCTGTTCAAACCCAGAGTATTCCACTTCTAGCACAATCTTGGGAAAATTATTGAACTATGTGAAGCTAAGTACATCTATCTGTTTGGTAGATAGAACAAAAGTCCTTCCTCATTGGATTCTTGTGAGGATTAATCAAATCAGTTACTTAAAAGCAAGTCTAGCAAGAGTAACAGTTACGGAAGCACGGAGAGTTACAATGCCATCATTTTTGGGTTGCTTTCTTTTCAAAGAGGGCACTGTAGTGCCCAGGTAAGTCTTAAATTCCTAGGTTCAAGCAGTCCTTCTGCTTTATTCTTTCTAGTAGCTCAGACTATAGGTGTGTGTGCTGTCATTGTTACAGAATACTTACAGTAAAATATCACAAAAACATTGTCTGTAATACCTAAGGCCACGAAAGGACCTAGAAAAGAGGTACTCAATAAATGGATATTAAGGAAGTGTTCATTTGCTAAGTACTGACATGTACTTTCCTATGGAATTTTTTTAATGATCTAAGAGATTTGTCCTAAAGATCTCATTTATTATGAAGTCTGTAGAGTATATGGTGTCAAATCAGTACTGGGGAATCAAGATCTAACATTAAATCTTTTTATTATTTCTTTTTCATTAATTAATTAACTAATTAATTAGTTAATTTTACATCCTGGTAGGAAGTTCCCCTCCCTCTTCTCTTCCCAGTCCCTCCCTTTCACTCCCCCCCCCACCCTCCTTTCTTCTCAGAGAAGGGGAAACTTCCCATGGGTATCAACCTGCCTTGGCATATCTAGTAGGACTGGGCACATCTTCTATTGAGGCTAGACATTCCCAAGTCTATTAAATAAAACTTGAAGAAATCACAGGTCATATAAGTTACACTGTGCACTATATGTGGCCAGGGGTATGAGGAAGAAACAGAAACACATGCTAGTACTCAGTCTAGTACTCTATAGAGAACAAATAATCTTCTATACAGTTTCTAACCTAGGTCTGAGGCCTAACCAGTCACATTCAACACAGAACAGAGTGCTAAAGTGCTAAAGAAGTGACAGAGGAATTTTTATTTGTTGTTTCTATGGAAACCTCAAAGGCCATTTTCTCCCAGGCCTGTCTGGCTCAAATCTGCATATTTATTTGCTCTAGTGGTCTCTGAGAAAACCCTCAACTATTATGATCAGAAACAGAAGCTTTCGGAAGTCAACACTAGCAAAACCAGTGAGATGGCTCAGCAGGTAAAGATGCTTGCCATACAAGCCTGAGGACCTGAGTTTGACCTTTAGAACCTATATAAAGATGGAATAAGAGAACAGACTCCACAAAATTGTCCTCTAACCTCTAACAATGAACTATGGCACTTGTGTGTTTGCACACACATACACATCACACATGTGAGCATGTGTGGGCACACATGTGTAAACATATATAACAATGATAAAGTTTTTTTTTTTTAAAGAAAAGAATTGACTGTTAATGAGAACACAGGGTAAGAAGGATTTAACTAGTAGATAAACAAAGAAGTTTGTCTGAAATAGTTTGGTGTGTAAATTGAAATGGAGTGATTGTTTTTGAAAATTAAATGATATACACATAAAAAAAAAAAACTCTAGCTTTTCTCTTCAGGATCCTTATAAGCACAAATTCATTGCAGCCTGACTGATCGTGGTGACAGCAAGAACAGAGTTTGAAGGGCAGGAAACAAAGACCGGCTGGGTGAAAAAAACCAACTCATGAAGGCAGTTTACTCCAGTTAGAAGCTGGATTTGCCCATTGTAGGCCCCATGGGATAGGACAATGGGCAATCACTGATACACTGACTACACAGGACAGAATTTGTTGACACAGAGAACAGAACTTGTTGGGAATGCTTAACCTGGGTTCAAACTTCATTAGTTATATCCCAGTTAGCTGCTATTGGGCAAATCAAGTCACCCAAGCTCTCTGTGTTTCAGCTTATCTGTCTGTAAAACTGAGGCAATAGTACTCTTTTGTAGCTCATGGCTATTACATTGGAGCTAGAGCAAAGAAATATACACATCAAAGTCAGACAGACTTGGAAGTTAACCCAAAATAAAGTTATAAAATATGACAAAGAACATTTGCTCAATAAATGGAAACTACACCTCTCCTTGCTTTTAAGAACAGCTAACCATAAGCTAGGCATAGCACACACCTTAAATCCCAGTAATCAGGAAGCATAGGCAGAGGCAGGCAGATCTCTGTGAATTCATGGCCAGCTGGTCTACAAATTGAGTTCCAGGGCATTCAGGGCTATTACACAGAGAAACTCTATCTTGAGGAAAAGAAAAAACGAAACACAATTGAGAACTTACAAATCACAGTTCTAATACACCATCAGTAAATACGGAAAAACCAAAATAATATGGTCAATAAAAAACAAACAAACAAACAAACATAGCAGCAAGAGAAGTGAGTTTTCTGAGCATTGGTCTTCAGTTCTGAAAGGAATGGCTTACGCCCATCTGTATTGCCTGAATGTGCCCTGGCAGGGCAGACGCAGCCTTTCACAGTGCTAAGACTGCACAGGTGCCACCAGAGCGGCAGTCCTCAGCCTTCCTAACGCTGTGGTGACCTCCCACTCATAAAATTATTTTTGTTGCCCTAGTTAAAAAAAAAAAAACAGACACACTCAAGAGGAGTAGATAATTAGAAATAATCAAACTCAGAGCTGAAATCAATGAATTAGAAACAAAGAAAACAATTCAAAGAATCAATGAGACCAAGAATTGGTTCTTTGAGAAAATCAACAAGACAGACAAACCCTTAAAAAAACTAACTAAAAGGCAGAGAGAAACTATCTAAATCAGCAAAATCAGAAACAAAAAGGGGGACATAACAGACACTGAAGAAATCCAAACAATCATTAGGTCTTACTACAAAAGCCTATATGCCACAAAATTTAAAAAAATAAATGAAATGGACAATTTTCTTGCTAGATTCCATTTACCAATATTAAATCAAGATCAGGTAAATAAATACATTAAATAGTCCTATATCCCCCAAGGAAATAGAAGCAGTCATCAAAAAAGTCTCCCTTCAAAAAAAAGCCTAGGGCCAGATGGTTTCAGCGCAGAATTCTACCAGACTTTCAAAGAAGAACTAACTCTGATTCTCTTTAAACTATTTCACAAAATAGAAACAGAAGGAACATTAATTACCAAACTCATTCTACGAAGCCACAGTCACCTTGATACCTAAACCACACAAAGAAAGAACCAACAAAAAAGAACTTCAGACCTCTCTCTCTTATGAACATTGATGTAAAAATACTCAATAAAATACTTGCAAACCAAATCCAAGAACACATAAAATATATCATCCACCATGACCAAGTAGGCTTCATCCCAAGCATGGAGGGGGTGATTCAATATACAGAAATCCATCAATGTAATCCACCATATAAATAAACTGATGGAAAAAAACACCACATGATCATCTCTTTAGATGCCAAAAAAAAGCATCTGACAAAATCCAACACCCATTCATGTTTAAATTCTTGGAGAGATCAGCGATACAAGGCACATACCTAAACATAGTAAAGACAATATACACTAAGCCTATAGCTAACATCAAACTATACAGAGAGAAACTTAAATCAATTCCACTGAAATCAGGGACAACACAAGACTGCCCACTCTCTCCATATCTCTTCAACATACTACTTGGAAGTCCTAGCTAGAGCAGTAAGACAAATAATTAAGATCACGGGGACACAAATCAGAAAGGAAGAAGTCAAAGTATTACTGCACATGATATGATAGTATACATGAGTGACCCCAAAAATTGAACCAGAGAACTCCTTTGGCTGATAAACACTTTCAGCAAAGTGGCTGGATACAAAATTAACTAAAAAAAAAAAAACAACAACAAAAAACTCAGAAGCCCTTCTGTATACCAAAGACAAAAGGGCTGAGAAAGAAACTAGGAAAACAACACCCTTTACAATAGCCACTAACAACATAAAGTACCTTAAAGTGACTCTAACAAAGCAAGTGAAAGATCTATTTGAAAAAATCTTAAAGAAATTGAAGACATCAGAAGATGGAAAGATCTCCCATGCTCATGGATCGGTAGGATTAACTTAGTAAAAATTGCCATCCTGCCAAAAGCAATCTACACATTCAATGCAATTCCCATCAAAATAACAACACAACTCTTTACAGAACTTGAAAAGACAATTCTCAATTTCATATAGAAAAACAAAAAAACTCAGAATTGCTAAAACAATCCTGTATAACAACAGATTGTCTGGAGGTATTCCATCTCTGATCTCAAGCTGTACTACAGAGCAACAGTAATAAAAACTGCATAGTACTGGCATAGAAACAGAATGGTGGATCGATGGAATCAAATAGAAGACCCAGAAATAAACCCACACACCCATGGATACTTGATTTTTGACAAAGAAGCCAAAACCATACAATGGAAAAAAGACTGCCATCTTCAACAAATGGTGCTGGTCTAACTGGATGTCTACATGCAGAAAAATGCATATAGATCCATATTTATCACTCTGCATAAAGTCCAAGTGGATCAAAGACCTCAACATAAAACCAGACACTCTAAATCTGTTAGAGGAAAAAGTGGGCAAGAGCCTTGAACTCATTGGTATAGGAGACAACTTCCTGAACAGAACACCAACAGCACAGGCTCTAAGATCAGCAATCAATAAATGGGACCTCATGAAACTGAAAAGCTTCTGTAAAGCAAAGGACACTGTTTCAGAACAAAACGACAGCCTACAGATTGGGAAAGGATCTTCACCAACCCTATATCTGACAGATGGCTAATATCCAGAATATACAACAAACTTAAGAATTTAAAAAGCGGGGCTGGAGAGATGGCTCAGAGGTTAAGAACACTGTCCTGAGTTCAATTCTCAGCAACCACAGGTGGATCTAGTGCCCTCTTCTGGCCTGCCTGCAGGCACACATGCAGGCAAAACATTGCAAACATAATGAATGAATGAATGAATGAATGAATGAATGAATGAATGAATGAATGAATGAATAAATAAATGATTTAAAAAGCATCAAATCAAGTAATCCAATTAAAATGGGGTACAGAGAATTCTCAATAGAGAAATGTCAAATGGCAGAGAAACACTTAAAGACATACCCAACATCCTTAGTCATCAGGGAAATGCAAGTGAAAACAACTCTGAGATTTCACCTTACACCCATCAGAATGTCTAAGATCAAAAACTCAAGTGACAACACATGCTGGAGAGGATGGAGGATGGGAACCCTCCTCCACTGCTGGTGGGAATTTAAACTTGTACAACTATTTTGGAAATCAATCTGGCTCTTTCTCTAACAATTAGGAACAGTGTTACCTCAATTCAGCCATACCATTCCTAAGCATATAACCAAAATATGTACAAGTATACAACAAGGACATTTGTTTAACCATTTTTGTGGCAACTTTATTTGTAATAGACAGAATCTGGAAACAACCCAGATGTCTCTCAACTGAGGAATGGATACAGAAATTGTGGTACATTTACATAGTGGAAGGAATCATGAAATTTGCAGGCAAATGGTGGGAACTAGAAAAGATCATCCTGATTGAGGTTTCCCAGAAGCAGAAAGACACATGTGGTATATACTCACTTATAAGTGGATATTAGACATATAATATAGGATAAACATACTAAAGAAGCTAATCAAGGAGGACTGTGGGTAAGATGATCAATACTCACTCAGAAAGGCAAACGGGACAGACATCGGAAGAGGGAGAAAACAGGGGTCTTTTCTGAGACTGACATTCCAATCAAGGACCATGCATGGAGATAACCTAGAATCCCTGTACAGATGTAGCCCATGGCAGCTCAGTCTCGAAGTGGGTTCCCTAGTAATGGGAACAGGGACTGTCTCTAACATGAACTCAGTGGCTGGCTCTTTGATCACCTCTTCCTGAAGGGAGAGCAGACTTACCAGGTCACAAAGGAAGACAATGTAGCCAGTCTTAATGGAATCTGATAGGCTAGGGTCAGAGGTAAGGGGAGGAAGATCTCCCCTCTCAGTGGACTTGGGGGAGGGGTATGGAAGGAGATGAGGGAAAAGGGAAAAGTGGGGTTGGGAGGGGACAAGTGACAGGGCTACAGCTGGGATACAAAGTAAATAAACTGTAATTAATAAAAAATAAATTAAAAAAAGAACATGAACAAGGTGATTTTTGCTGATTCCCAGCAGGCTAAGTTACCTATAACTTTAACTGACTGATCAAGAGGGGAAAGAAAAATTCCCTGGATGGTTTAGAACCAGAATTGAGCCCATTGCCTGTGAAATTCATAGGAAAGGATTGAGAGATCATAAGAAGAGCTTGAATCCATTAACTTCAACACTTAAGACTTTAAAATTTTCAGCAGTTAAGAGCATTGGAGTTTAGAGGACAGAGGTACAATTCCCAGCACCCACATAGCAGCTTCCAACTGCCTGTAACACCAAGTTCTGGCACTCTCCCCAAGACATGTATGCAGGCAAAACACCAATGTACATTTAAAAAACAAAAAAACTCAAACCAACTTTAAAAATGTTTTCACATTCAGACTCTAAAAACAGTTTTATAGGAGTGAAAGCAAAAATGACAGAAGAGAGAATCACGGGGAAGGGCTACAGGAACATTTCGATTACCAAGCTTCTAGAACATACTAAGAGAGTGGGTATGAGGACTCACCTGGACTGGTCCAATGCTCTTGTTCCGGCCTCCAGGCATGCCGTCTTCTCTGATGGCTAAAAAGAAACATAAGACAGTCAGAAGCACACTCACGGTCATTTATGAACAAAATGAAAACTTATCTATCCTAGCACTCAGCAGGCAGAGCCAGGCTGATCACTGTGTATTTGAGGTCAACCTGGTCTACAGAGAGTTCCAGGACATCCGGATCCACATGGTGAGACCCTGGCTCAACACATGTTCATGCACACATGCATGCGCATACAGACACACACACGAGGACGAGTATCTTTCCTGCATGTGTACACCCCAAACATGCCTGGTGCCCACAAAGGCCAGAAGAGGCATAGGATTCCCAGGAATCAGAGTTACAGATGATTGTGATTCATCATGTGGGTACTAGGAACCATCTGGGTCCTCTGAAAGAACAGCAAGTGCTCTTTACTATGAGCCATTTATCCAGCCCCCAAATGATACTGAGGTGGGGGTTTTTGTCATTGCTTTATTTTAAATTTTAAACTTTATTTCTATACATATGGGTGTTTTGCCTGTATGTATTTCTGTGTACCAAGTGAATCTGGTTCCCACAGAGGCTGGCAGAGTACTAGATTACCCTGGGACTAGAGTTTGAGACAAACAGAACAACATCAACATACTAATTTTTTAAAGACAGCCTTATGTAGCCTAAACTGGCCTTGAACTTGCTACATAGCTAAGGCTGACTTAGAATTCCTCCTTGCTATCTCCTCTTATGTGCTGGCATTATAGGCATGTATCACTATGCCTTGTATCACTATTAATGAAGGTTCTTAATATGGGGCACAACACAGGGAAAGGCTTTGGAAAAAGACAACTTTTGAACTGAATCTTTCAGGAGGACTCAGGAAGGTAGAAAATATTGCTTCAAGGTCAGTAGAGTGTGTACTGAAAGACTGTATTGAGAAGTGGCACTCTCCCTTAATCCTAGCAGTCAAGGGGCAGAGGCAGGTGGAGCTCTGCCAGTTCGAGGCCAGCCTGGTCTACAAGTGAGCTTCAGGACAGCCAGGGCTACCCAGAGAAACCCTGTCCTGAAAAAAACAAATAAAAAACAAACAAATAAAAGGAAGGAAGGCAAGAAGGGAGAAATAGTACTAAAAGGCTCAAAGGATGACCTGTTCTTTCTGAGAACTTTAAGTGGTTGAATCAGGAAAAAGTATTCTGGGAGGATGAGTTATATGTGGGAAGCGTAGTGAGTAATGAGACCAAATATGGCCAGATCATAAGAAGCCTCGGTTGCCAATGTCTTATGGACATAGTTGATGAGGCTAGCCTGGAGAATACAGGAATACAGGGGAGTGATGTGGTCCACATTAGCATTTCTGAAAAAAAAAAAAAGAATTGTGATGAGGGCTTGAAGGAGGTAGTATTAACAATAACAGAGGGTAAACTAATACACCGTGTGAGAACAAGTCTGGCTATGATAACCTGCCACCAAAACAAAATGAAATAAAATTGGAACCATAGGGAATCTGCAAAGTCCTTGGGGTGGGACTACCTAGAGGATTCTATAAGTAAGTAAAAACTAGAATGGAAAATAAAAACACATGATTACCATGCAAGCCTGTTTACCTGAGTTTGATTCTTGACACCACCATAAAAAGAGGAAAGAGAGAACTGACTCCACTAAGTTGTTCTCTGATCTTCTCATACACACCACATGCGTATCATGAACATAGACACAACAACAACAAAAAAAATTGAAGTTACTTTTTGCATTAAAATGTTATGTTTATTGTATAGAATGTGTGTGTACATGTAGGTATGCATGTGCTATGGTATGTGTGTGTCTGAAGGTCAGAGGACAACTTGTAGGGGTCGGTTCTCTCCTACATCTGGGAACTGGGGATTAAATTCATGTCTTCAGGCTTGGCAGTAAGTGCCTTTACTCACTGAGCCATCTCAACAGCTTTTTTTTTTTTTTTTCTTTTTTTTTTTACATTTTAAGGTAAGGTCACATTTATTAGAATAGCAAAATAGTATGGTTAGCTCCAATATGTTCTATACTTAGCCTTTTCTTTTTGTCCATCTGCTGCACAGCCATAGACTATTCATCAGTGTCAAGACATTAACTTTGGTACAATACTATTATATTAACAAAAGTAAGCTTTCTTAGCATTTCTCCAGTTTCCTACTAATGTCTTCTCTGCCCAGAAGCCAATCCAGAATTCAACACTGCATTTAGAAATCATGCTTCTATTGTTTACTCCAATTTGTAACAACTTTTCAGCCTTTGTCTACCTGATCATGACACTTTCCAAAAGTATTTCCAACAATGTTATTTTGAAAATACAATAATGCTCTTCAGTATGCGCTCCTAAGTTTTCTCTTGAGGAGTCTGATAATGAACAACTTCTGATTCTCTCTCTCTCTCTGGATGTCTCTGTCTGTCTCTCCCTATACTCTCATTTCTGTGTGTGTGCGCTTAAGCTTTTCTCAGCATTATCTTACAGAGGTAAATAATGCTGGTATATTTACTAGTGATACTAACTATGCTGGATAGTCTTATGTCAACTTGACACAAGCTAAACTCAACTGAAAGGATGGAACCTCAAGTGAGAAAATGCTTCCATAGAATCAGGCTATAGGCAAGACTATGTAACATTCTCTTAATCAGTAATTGAGGGAGGTAGGGCCCAGTCTTCATTGTGGTTGGGGATACCCCTGGGTAGATGGTCCTGGGTTTTATAAGAAAGCAGGCTGAACAAGCCATGAAGAGTAAGCTGGGTGAGCAAATCCAGTAAGCAGTACCCCTCCACGGCCTCTGGTATTTTTTTTCAAGTACTCTAAAACTCTCCAGGCTTACAGTTTTCTTGTTCCAGTCCTGCATTCAATTAGTGCTCCATGGAGACCTCATTATTTTTATTGACACTTAAAACAAGATCTGGGTGCTGTGTGTATACTCTAACCACATGTAATTGTTAGACTTTATAAATACATGTATGTTTACTAACTCATCCATCCATCTACCTACCTATGTATCTACCTACCTACCGTCTATCCATCCATCCACCCACCCAGACATCAGTCCCATAATGATACCACTGATTTTACCAAGTTTTCATTCTAGCCTTTCTTGATTAATAACTTCTTTCTCAAACATAGTATATTTATTTGCTTGGTCAACCATAGTAGTCAATTAAATTAAAGACAGAATTCCTAACATATAACCTTGGAACAACTTTACAAACTGGAGTGCTTTGTTTATATATGATTTTTTTTCCTTACCATTACACTATTCAGTTAAAATACTGTTTTCCAAGGCCAGCTTCCTTCCTCCTTACTACCTTGGTGTGGTTATGTGATTCATTTTAATACCAGTTAGATGAACTCATCATTACAGTGTTGACTCAATCTCTCCACCCCAACACATTTGGCCTGACTAACTTTTTTTTTTTCTTATTTACTTTTTATTCATAATCATAAACTTAACTCTGCAATTCAACTAGACTTGGAAGGGAATGAGGAAAATATGGAACCCAAAGAACTTCAGCGAGAGCAGAGATCACAGGGTACTTCGAGCAAATAGGATTGGGGTGCTCTCCTGAGCTACA
>CM053752.1:100276046-100291790 GCA_028658305.1 Pachyuromys duprasi | reverse complement strand
GACGCGGCCCAAGGGCTGGCCATCGGCCTCGATGTCGAAGAACACGGTGGGGTTGACCATGGCTGCAGCAATAGACGACAGGGGACAGCGGCGTCTGCAAAGCCCTGACTAACTTTTTATGTCCATTAAAATTCACTTTTTAGTAATGCACAGTTGTACGGCTTTTGAAAAATAAATAAAATTGTGCATCACCAGCCAGGAAATTCCAGAGAGCTCACTTTCAAAATATGCTCATGGCAAATGTAATTTAGTCCTGCTTTCTCAAGATCAACCAGAAGGTGGCAGTTTTCCCTCAATAGCCTTCACTAGGCTACTAAACCAGCTTGAGGGAAGACAAACAGGATACTCTCTATCTACGTGTCTGGGCTGTAGCACAGGGCTTTCAGAGGATTTATAAAGTATGTTTCTTCTTCCCTAAAACATGAGTTTAGCTGGAAGCTCAGAATCCCACATGCCAAATATATAACCAGAAAAATTAAACTGTGTATGTTGTCAAGAAGGTATCCCATTACCGTGAGGCTTGAGGTATTTAGCACTCACAGGCCCTGGGCAATGGAGATGAGGAAAGTGGAATATCAAAGAAAGCCAAATCAGGGTAAGAGTAGAAAGACAGAAGTGGTCTGGAATTGGTAACTGGCAAGGATTTCTGTAAGAGACAAGTAATAACAGGGAAGAGAATAGACTTCCAGGTAGAAAAACAAATGAGCACATGTAGAATGATATAACATCTGGCCCTGAGACCCTGCTCTAGCCAGAAGTTACAAAGATAGGCAGGAAACAAACTTGGCAACATTTCAAATGCCTTCCTATCATATTTGTTTAACATGTAGCAAACACATGGAATTGTAATATGCAAATAGCTATGCCACTCAGGAGATTTATGGAACAGTGTATTGCCTCTGTGGTTAGGCACAGCTCTACTTAATAATACATTGTAACTTTAAACTGGGAGTAAGAGTGAGTACGATTAGTGTGTGTGACCAACACATGAAGAAGGCAAAGTACAGAGGAGTTTATGGCACATCTAAGTGCTCAATAAATATAGGTTCTATAAATAAACTATAAGACATTAAATTATTAATAACTCTTACTTTTTTTTTCCTTTTTGTTTAGCTAATATATATATGTGTGTGTAAGGGTGTATATGCCACAACATACCTGTGAAGGTCAGGGGACAACTGTCTGGAGTTGATTCGCTCCTTTTAGCCTATGGTCTGCAGTGACTGAACTCGGGTCATCAGGCTCAGTGCCAGGCACTTTCCCCTGCTGAGCTATTTTGCCAGGTCTCTCTCTTTTTACCTGTTTTTTTTTTTTTTTCCCCATTTCTAGCTTGGCTTTTTATCATATTCTCTCTCTCTCCTCCTGAGTGCTGGGATTAATAAAAGGTGTATACACCACTGTATAGCTTTTCATTATCATTTCTAACACCTTGATGACACAGTGGTTATGAGCACTGCCTGGTCTTGCAGAGGATCTGGGTTTAGTTCCCATCATCCACATGTTGGCTCACAAATGCCTGTAACTCCAGTACCACAGGATCTGATGCACAGGTTGATTCACAGGTTCCTATGTGCACATGAAACACATATATACTCAGGAACATACATACCATGAAACTAAATAAATATACTTTAAAAATGCATTTATTGTATGTATGTATGTGTCAGGGTACAAATATATCAAGGCACTCCTGTGGAGGTCAGAGGGTAACCACATAGGTCCTAGAAATGAAACTCAGGTGGAGAGGCCTGGTGGTAAGCACCTTTATCTATTGAGCCTTCTTGCCATCTAGTATATTTTTTAAATGTTTATTTTACAAAAATTTAAATTATGTGTCTATGTAGGAGATATGTGGATGTGAAAGCAATTGCCCAGAGAGACTAGAAGAAGGGATCAGATTTGCTAGAACTGGGGATCGCGAGTCATAGTCAGTTCTGAACTGCCATGTGGGTGCTGGAAACTGAACCAGAATCCTTTACAACAGCAGTATGTATTCTCTCCAGGCTCCTCCTCGGCATTTCTAAAAACTTTCTAGTTGGCTATTTTGCTCTCTCTACCTAATCCTTCAAAGCTATTTAGAATCAGTTTAGTCATGGCATCTCAGGCTACTAGTGCCCAGAAAACTCAATAAACTTCAAACTCTTTACCTAACTAGACAAACTTCTAAATACATCTACTGTCTGAGTATGCTGTGTTTCTAGTACACAAAACAATATCCTACTTTATGTCTTCCCAATTAAATTCCTGTCATTGTTCCTTGAATAGAGAAAGAATAACTGGAAAGTATAATAGTTGCAGATGAGGGGAGGGGTGAAGAGTAGGCAGAGAGAGCCCTGAGCACCAACTCACCCTTCCTGTTCATGCCCATCTGGAGACACTTGAGCAGGCGGCAGTACTGGCACCTGTTCCTCTGCTTCCGGGACATGACACAGTTCTTGTCACGACTGCACCGATACACACGTTTGTTGCAAATGCTCCTCTTGAAAAAACCTTTGCAGCCCTCACAAGAGATGATCCCATAGTGCAAGCCTGTGGCACGGTCCCCACAGATGAGACAGGTTCGTTGTTCAGCTCGATCATCTGGAACAGAAACTGAATGTGTACAAGTTAGAGCACAGTGGAGACAACGAGGGTAAGTTCACAGTTCCTAAAACTTTCAGGCCTGCTCTGGGTACATCACAAATACCATAACTCCAGGCAACCTGGCAAGTCACTGGAGTGCCTTCTCCAAATCATCTACCCATTAGCCTTTGGGAAAGAGCTGTTTTTCTAACTCTGTGCTTTTAATCAAGTAACACAGTGTTCTTCCTCTGTCTCTTCCTAAAATATAGTGTGAAGAAAATGGACAAATGAGCACTTTAAAGTCAAGACCAAAGCTCATCAGTCACAGCAGAAGAGCTGAGCTTTTTACAATAACAGGCACCTGAAACCCTAAATGAATAAACTTATTTAAAAAAAAAATCAGTAGGTAAAAAATAGCCTCGCAAAAGGCAATGCTCAGGGTGGAGAGATGGCTAGGAGCTTAAGAGCACTGGCTGCTCTTCCAAAGATCATGAGTTCAATTCCCAGCAACAACATGGTGGCTCACAACCATCTATAGTGAGATTTGGTGCCCTTTTCTGGCATGCAGGTGTACACGTAGGCAGAATACTGTATACATAATAAATAATAAATAAATCTTAAAAAAAAAGAAAGAAAATACTCTAATCTATCAGAGAAACTGCATGTTGTAGTAGAAGGGCTCAGACTTTAAGCCTGTAACACTCTGGGGGAATTCGCTGATCCCAAGCATAGGGGAGAAAACATACAAAATGAGCTTTGTTGTACTATTCAAACCAATCACAAGGTCATGTCAAAAGGAAAAATAAGACAGTATGAAAATCTTTGACTAATCTAAGATGAAGCAAGCTATGCATCAAAAAGAGTACCAAGGACAATGGATAAAGTGTTTCACATCTAGGGTGAGGTGGCTCAAGAAGTAAAACCACAAGTCTCTACCTGTGTGCCATCTCTCCAGAAGCCAAGGAGGACCAAACCAACTACCAAAAGCTGTCCTCCCACCACCACCAGCACATGACCCTACCAAAAACCTTACACAGCAAACTTTACAAACAAAACCTCAAAACAATAGACTCATTGAGAACATTAAAAATGAGATGGCTCAGAGATTAAGAGCACTGGTTCCTCTTCCAGAGGTCACGAGTTCAATTCCCAGCAACCACATGAAGGCTTATAGCCATCTATAGCGAGAACTGGTGCCCTCTTCTGGAGTGCAGGCAGAACACTGCATACAGAATAAACAAACAAACAAACGAATGAATGAATAAATGAATAAACCTTAAAAAAAAAAAGAAAGAAAAAAAGAAAAGCCTCATTATCACTGAAGGTTGCCAGGACCTGAATTCGCTATTTAAAAATAGATGAAATAAAGGAAATGGGGATTGGGATCAAGCATTTAAGTAAAAATTCCTAGGATTGTCATACCTTATTCTATGTCCCAGAGTAAGAGAAGGGTGTAGGATAGAAAGACAGTTCAGAAATTCTAAACTATTGAACTCCAGGCTTAGTAGAGAATTATCAGGATGTGGTGAAAAGCTAGATACACATGGCACTGTAGGCAAACAGCTTATCTGAAGGACCACAACATAGAAAGCCTCATGGTATAGAGAAAAAGAAGGGGACAACATTTGGCTTACAAAGCTCTAGAACAGGGGCAGAACAATGAACCTTTGGGTTCAAAACTAGGCACTTGCTAATTCTGTCTTTGTGAAAAGAACCGTCAACTCTTGAAGTATAACTACCTACCAGCAAGACAAGTGAAGGTAGAGAAGAGGGTACAGCTAGAAAGAACCACTGCCATGGCGAGTCATGCCTTAAACGTGGTGCTAGACAGCCCTCTCCAACTTGGGTTTACTGAGGAGTCACACTCCTTTCCAGAGTACCCAGATAATTTAACAAGCTTCACCAAACTATCAAGAAGAGCTGTAGGAAACCATCTAGAGATATAATAAGGTTATCTTACCATAATATATAAGAGTCATATCTGAGTATAACCTTATTCTAAAATTGTTGTTTCTGTTTCTGTTGCTGTTTGGATTTGACTCAGGATGTTATGTATCTGAGACTGTCTTTGAACTCCTGGTCCTTTTGTCTCCATACTTAGTGCTGGGATTACAAGTGTGTACTCAAGTGTGTACTACCATGTCTAGTTGTTTCCAAGATGCTGCTGGTCATCTCTGGTAGTCAACAGTAAGTAAAGGGAAAACATTAGCCCCAGTTACATGCACCACGCAAGAAAGGCAAAAGACGGCTCATGGCATATAGGCAGTAGCCATGTTAAAGAACGTCTGTGAAGTGGTGAAAAGAAAGCTTAGGAATTAAAGCAAATGTGACAAACCACAATATTTCTGGGGGAAAAAAAATCCTGCATATGGCCTTGTACAGGTAGTTTTCAGTACAGTCTTGTAAACCTTCAGAACAATCTTAACTTTTCTGTAGTTAAAAATTACTCTACTATGAACAACAAATACTGCTATGTTGAATGTTGCTTTTACTAAGACAGTTAAAAGAGATTCCGAGCTTAGTCATAGTCTCCATAGACACACATTAAATTTCAGATGCAGAAATGTCAAGTTCAAAAGAAACACTGAAAATAAGACAGCTGATGAAGTTGGCTAGAAGACTAACCCAGGAATTGTGTCAGAACACCACTGACACACATCTGCTTAGACACATGTGTGTATTCATCTTCACATCATTTAACAGGAACCAAAAAGTAAGTGTGCTCATTAATCTGACTAGAATTTTATAAAATGTTCATTTTTGTTTCATAAATGTGGCAGTATCTTTTAGTTACATCACATTTAACCAAAGTTACTTTGCAGAAATTAATTTCTTTCTCTTTTTTTTGAGTGGGGGTGGGGATGGGTTGTCCAAGACAGGGTTTCTCTGTTTAATAGAGCACTGGCTGTCCTGTACTCACTTTGTGGACCAGGCTGGCCTCAAACTCACAGAGATCCACCGGCCTCTGCCTTCCAAGTGCTGGGATAAAAGGTGTGCACGCAAATTCCAATCAGAGAATTAAAAGTAACACCTGGTGCCATGTAGCAAAGGTATTGTTTCGGTTTAGTTCTAGAACTTGAACCTAGGACTTCTCTTAAGGATTTGTTTGTTATAGACAGACATGCTAAGTTAACAAGGCAAGTCTCAGATACGTAATCCTCCCAAGAAGCCTCCTAAGCGTCAGCCTCCCAAGAAGTTGAGACAATATCCTACATTACCTGGTCTAGCCTGTGTGTATAAGTGGGTAAACAGTATGACTTAGTAAAGTGTATTCAAAATTACAAGTTATAACACGTAGCATTGTGGCTTTTGAAAAATTAAATAAATAGAAAAATCAGGTGGAAAATGATGAAAAAGACATCTAATATTGACTTCTGGCCTTCATACTGTATTTATATGTATATACATATGCAGACACTACAAGTAAAGATGTATAAACCACACATACACAAAGGAAAAGAAAATGTGTCACTGTAGTAAAGATAAACTAGTTAAATCTGTCTCAGTTAAAGCATCCATATTTGTTTATATGCATACTGTTTGAATATACATGAGTAGAAGGCTATTACCTTCTACCAAGGTAATGTACCAAGGAGCAATGTATCAAGTATTAAATAATTAAAAATATAATGACCTTGTTTAAGACTGCAGGCATGGTAACACATGCCTTTAATTCTAGTACTTAGCAGGTGAACGATAGATGGCTTTTTGTGGTTTCAAGGCCTGCCTGTTCTATATGGAGAGTTCCAGGACATCCAGGGTTATGTTGGAGAGACCCTTCTCAAAGCCAACAAAAATCTTGGAGCTGGGCACAGTATACCTATAATCCTTGGACTTGGGAGGTAACAGAGTGACTTGAGTATGACAACAGCCTAGATACCTAGAAAGTACCTGTCTTAAAAACAAAACATAGCACACACACAGGACTTCCAACATGTCTGTTCATAGCTTTGGAACCATGAACAAATGACCCACTTCTCTGAGTCTCACTCAGTATAAATCACTTATGCAACTATGTAAGAGACTTGTATAAAAATGTTTGGTCAAGGGGTTGGAGAGATAGCTCAGTGGTTAAGAGCACTGTCTGCTCTTCCAGAGGACCCAGATTTAATTGTCAGCATACATGGTAACTCACAACCATCTGAATCTTTAATTCTGGGGATCTAAAGCCCTTCTCTGGCTTCCTTGGGTACCAGGCATGTACATGGTACACAGACGTACGTACGTACGTACATACATACTACTAAAAATGTTTGGTCAAAGAAGTAAAAAAAATACATACTGTAGATTTTCATTTTATTAAGTTTTTTAGAAACTGGTAAAGAGAGAGTGAGATAGTATGAAGAGCTGGGGATGCTGGAATGCCTTTAGATTCTGGAAATGATATATTTCTTGACCTGGGAGGTGCTTGCTTTATAAATTGTGCAACTACCCTGCATTTCATACACCTTTCTCTGACTGTTCACATTTTACAATAAGAGAGTCAAAAGCAAAAAATGAAATACTCCAGAAATGGAGATAACAACAACAATGCCAGAAAGGGCATATTTGATGAAACTGTACTGATTACTAATGGTAAGCAAAGAGATCTTGGGGTGATAAGGCTAGAAAACTAGTTTAGAATAAGCTGCAGTACATAGTTTCCCACTGAAAGAGGACTACAGGTCAAAGCAGTGTCCTGCACATGTTAAAGAATGGCTGAGTGGCAATGAAAAGAAAGGTAAGAAATCTAAAAGGGTTGTTGACTGACTCGACAACCAAAAAGAGCTAAGGGGGAAAGAAGGTAAGAAGATGTTTATTGTGAACTCTAAAGCAAGGTGGCTGTGAGAAACACGATGTCATTAGTAGCAAAGCAGCACTAAAAGCAAAAACTGAGCAAGAAGCAAATGTAAAAGTTTTGATTTTAAAAAGGGTAGTGCTTAGGAGACAAAGGTTAGGGCCAAAATGAAGAATTTGAAAGTCAACAACATTTAAAGACCTAAGGCTAGGCCAACAGATCGGAACCACCATCAGGGCAGAAGACGGGAGGAAATAGAGCAAGAGGAAACAGGATATTCAGAGAAAGGTAAGGATCGAGGGAAGTCAAATGAGAGGACATAGTTTCCACAGAAGAAAAGGGTAGATTATATATTCATGATTACTAAAGAAATATAGATGAAAGAGCTTTCCAAAGATGACAACACTGTTGAATACAACAGATGGAAGAGTGTTAGAAAAAGAAAAGGCTCAGACACTTGCAGGGGTTTGGGCAAGAATCACACTGGCCAGGAGTGAAGGGAAGGTAGAGGCGGGAAGATCTCAAATTTCAGGTTAGTCTGGGCTACTTAGTGAGATCTTATCTCAGAAGGCCAAACAACAAACAAACAAACAAGGGCTGAGAAGATAGCTAGGCAGTAAAGTGCTTGTTTGGGATTGCTCAAGGCTGTGGGTTTTCTCTCCATCACCAAAATAAAACAAAAAGCAAGTATTTGGTAAAGAAAGAAAACAACTACTTATGGATTATAATCCATATAAAGATGGATGGGTGGATCAGTCAATAAAGTGCCTGCCATATAGCATGAAAACCTGAGTTTAGATTCCCAATACCAACAGTCAATGAGCCCCCAGGACTACCAGCAGGAAAGGAAAGGCTGATGGATTTTCGGAGATCCCTGGCCAGGCAGTCAGCCCAATCAACAAGCCTTGGGCTCTAGAAGTACAGGGTAAATGGCAATGGAGAATGACTCCCAGTATCAGCCTCTGGCCTTCCTATGCACCCCCACCTAACCACATCCACAAACACACATACACACACAGATGCACATACACATATACATACCCCCAGAAGCATACACCATGCATATATACATATACACAAAAGAGTGCAAGATAACAGTGTGTTAGAAGCAGCAACACATTCAAGCACATTGTTTTTATTATATGTTTAAACTAGGAGAGACTCAGTCACGTCTAAAGAAGACAAACATAGAAACAAAGACTTTCAACAGATGAATGATCAACTCCCTAGTACCATTCGGGGATACATGGAATAACATGTAACACAAGTATACTTAAAAAATAGCATTGGTAAAACAATGTCCAACAAAAAAACGGAATTTTATTTTGCTGAGTTGTTCTAACAAACAAACAAACAAAGTGCCTTAAAAATAAAAGCAGTTAATTTTAAAGGTTTTTCTTATGTTTGATATTTTTAATTTTTTTAAAAATTATTTATGTATCTTTTTAAATGTATGAGTGCTCTGTGTGCATGTACACTTACATGCCAAAAGAGATCATTAGATCCCTGTATGAACCACCATATGGTTGCTGGGAATTAAACTCAGGACCTCGCCCATGATCAACTACCCAGGACTATGCAGGGGTACGTGGAATAAAATGTAATTCAGAGATAAAAATAGATTATCTTAAAAGCAGATTTCTTGTGATTCCAGCTGCCTCTTGTGGGGTAGAAGGGAAGAATAGGGGATGTGATAGGCATGTCAAGACAGCTGCACATAGCTGCTTATTTATAAAGAAACAAATTTCAGGAGTAATAAAAATTGTAAAAATAAGAACTAAACAGATACTGTCCTACCAAGCAATAAATATGTACCAAGATTAGCAATATTCTCTCCTATAATTTGGTTAAGTACAGGCTAAAACCTGTTACAAAAACACCTCTTACTCTCATTGTTTCACTAAGCCTTGCTGTTACTAGATAACATCCCCATCCCCAAGAAGGACATTTTACCCATTCCAAGGGCTCAGGTTACACAAATTACAATTTGGAAACTGATTTTTATCAAAACCTGTTATTCAAGCTGTAATGAAGGCCAGATTTAAGAAACATTACAGCTGCTCACTTGACCAAAATCACACTAACAACCAAAGCAATGTGAATGTGCCTGGCTAAAGGGTTGTTAAAGCAAAGCTGGAACCTAAATTACTGGTTCCAGGTTCCGGATCAGCTAGCTGCACATTTTAAGGACTGATTCGTTTCCTACGTTGCCACCATCCAAAATGAAAGCTTCAAGGTGGACTGACAGAACTGAGACTCTCAAATGTTTATTTAGAAGTAGAGCTTTCCTCTAATTGCATTCCACTCCTTTTCCACATACTACTAGAAAAACCCATTTCAAGAGGCCACATATGGAGTTCTCAGAGGACCTTTTTAAAAACTCACATCATCTGAGTAAAAACAAGCATGCAATCCATAAAAAGGGGTATGGGCTGACAAGAGGAATAAGTGCCAGTGCTCTGGGACTCAGCAGCTGACTGCAAGTCACGACAGGTTATTAGGTATTCTATGGAGTACTAGACGAGGCTGATGGTTGCTAACACAAGGAAATGATACATGTTTAAGGAGATGGAATGATAATTATCTTAGATATGATCACTGTATATTATATACATGTGTGGATTTACAGCACTATACTCCATAAATATGTGCAATTTTTTAGAAGAGTTTTTGAAATGGTATTTGCTATATAGCTCAGGCTGACAACCAAATTTGTTAGCCTAAGTACTGGGGTCAAAGGCCTGCACCACAATGAACAGCTCAAAAACTATTCATGGGCTGAATATTTGGAACTTATCTTTACTGATTGATAACAAATTTTAAAACTCTACTGTTTGTTCTACTTGAACTGTCACTGAGAACTTTAAGGACTCCTTGCTCACTTATATTTAAAAAAGAAAGTTGGTCAGCCTGGCAGCGGTGGCACACCCCTTTAATGCCAGCACTCGGGAGGCAGAGGCAGGGGATCTTCACTGAGGCCAGCCTGGGCTACCGCACAGTTCCAGCACAGCCAGGACTGCACAGAGAAACCCTGTCTGGAAACAAACAATCAGACAAATAAATAACAAATTGGTTGAATCCGATGAAAAAATTATAAAATTTTCTCTTAAAAATGATATATACTGACATTTTATTAATTTATAGCTTGAGCACATACATCATAACTCGAAACAAATACTTTTGAAGTTAGAAATCTATGGAAAAAAGAAAACATTGACTCACTATTCAATAATTACTATTTCTTAATTCTAAACATCTTACATTTATTCACTGGGTCAACACTTCAGTGGACAAAGGGGAGTGGTGATTAAGCTGAGGAGAGGAGAGCACAGTTACCCAGAGGACAGTCAGGACAAAAGTGTGCTTTAGCAGTCTACTGTCTGAGGTGGATGGAGATAAGAAGATGGTCTTCCTCCTGTCGGGAGATTCAGCATGCTGAGATGGACAGACAGCAGCTTCTGTAGCACAGGCCTTCTGAGCTGTCTGTTTAGCTTACTCCACACTTCCTTTCTTTGAGAATGACCACTGCTTCTTTGTGAGGCACTTGCTTTACACTGTAGACAAGTGGACCTTGTAGACAGTTATGGTTACTGCTGCTTGGTAACAAGAGATACTTATCCAAGCTGATCCACTGAAATTCTCTGGCCTTGAGATTTTGTACTGCAGTTAGCATTTGTTAGCTTCTAGTGAGATGGAGTCTGTGAATGGCCAGTGATACAGCTCTGTTCTAGAAAACCATGGTTGCCTATGAGGTGGTAATTATCACAGACAGGGAATGGAGTGAGACAGAGGTGCTCTACCATACTGAAAGTGGTTTTTGTGGCCTTTACCATCTCAACTCTTCTGTATTTCCTTATGTCCCATGCTCTATTGCAGTTTTCTTCCAGTAACTTCCACTCAGGGCTTGGGTTAATTAAATTTGATCACAATTCTTCTTACAATCAAAATAAATTCCACTATGACAAACTAGGTTTCAAAAAAAAAAAAAAACCCCTAGCTTTATCTAGAGGTCAAAAAGAATATGGAGAGACAAAGAAAGAGGTACCCTACCTATCAGGGAAGGAAAATTGGGAAATCACAGAAACAAAAAACTGTACAAAATAAGGGTGGTACAGAGAAACTAGACAGAGTAGGCCAAGGAATACAACAACAGAGTTGAAAATGGTGGTAGATCTGGTCGGTAGAAATGCACAGTATAGGGGGCTAGAGAAATGGCTCAGAGGTTAAGAACACTGGCTGCTGTTCCAGAGGACCCGAGTTCAATTCCCAGCAACCACGTGGTGGCTCATAACCATCTATAATGAGATCTGGTGCCCTCTTCTAGTGTGCAGGTATGCAAGCACAGGTATAACACTGTAATATATAATTAATAAATAAATCTTAAAAAAAGAGAAATGTACAATGTAATTAAGCCAGGTGTGGTGGCACATGCCTTTAATTCAAGAAGTTTCAAGGCAGAGGCAGGTGGGTCTCTGTGAATTGTAGGCCAGCCTGGTCTACATAGCAAGTTTTAGAACAACCAGGGTTAAACAGAAAACCCTGCCTTTAAAAACAAAACAAACAAACAAGCAAAAAAAGAAAAAGATGTACAATGTGAAAGATTTCAAGTTAGAACAAGGAAGAATTCAGTAATGGTCAAAGTTGTGCTATAAATGAGGTAGCAAGAGTCTCGTATACAAAATTATACTAGTGTTCAGTACTTTCTAAAAGCAAGGTACAGACAAACTGGAGACCTAGAAAGCAACAGGAAGAGTACTATGGACATGACACGAGTGTTAGTCTTTTCTAAGGACTGAGCTGCTCCCTAAATCCTACACATTAGACAGTATGAAACACTATAGGGAATTGTTTCCCCAAGGAATGGGCATGAGAAAGCACCAAGGTAAGGTCCAAAGGATACCGGTTGTATTGTTTTGGCATGAGAAATGTCAAATACATGATATGAAATCTAGTGGTATTTGCAATTTATTTGTTTGTGGTTCTGAAATGTTTATAGCCACAAATAGGTGCTAAAACTTCTGTATTCCTCAATCCACAGGTAATGAATCTACAAACAGTAAAATGAACAAAACAGTAAACCCTGTCTATCTGAAGGGTACTGTGAAAACCGTAATTTCTCTGGAACAGGTAAAATTTCAGCTCCTCAGAGCTTAAAGGGACATCATAAGGTCATCTACTCCAATCTAAGTAATAAATTCTAGCATCCACACCAGAACGAAATACTATTTCCTCACCATTACAGTTCTAACTGAACACAGACGTGCATTATTGGATAATCTAATGCTGCTTCCAAGGCCTAACCATCCAAGCTCAATCCCAGGGAATCAAACAGTGGAAGAAGAGAATCAATCAACTACCATATGCTGTCCTCTGACTTCTACATAAGTGGCACATGAACACCCACAGAAACAAACATGTAAAAAAGATGTTAAGTGACTGGTGAGCAAAACATCTATGGAGTTCTGAAGTGGTGTTGCTATTTCCACAGTATGGATTCAGGATCTCAAGACAGAACCTTTGGTTTTCACAGAGATAGCAGTCAAATTGGAGGACACAATGTGTGACAGTGTGCTCATGTTTAAACAGCAGCTTGTGATCTCAGTAATGAATGCAAACAGACTCCAAGATTTATTCTGAGCCTATTCTTGAGATAAAGAAAGAGTTATAAAAGGTCTTTTTGGTAAACAGAATAAGAATATTAAAAAGTGCACAGCTACATTCAGGATCTTTATATCAAATCTGGTAAGAATTCTGGAGGAAGTGACAGTAATGGTCAACCTTTAGTATCAATGCAATAGAACTGAGAACTGCTTGGAGACTGTATACAGCAGACCAGAGAAGATTAACTAAGGGAATGGTACATCCTGAATATGGGCAACACTATCCCACCAGCTGGGGAATCCAGATGGAATAAAAGGAAAATGGAGTGAGCCCCAAGATAGACAGGTATCCTCTTTTCTGGATACCACGTGAACTACTGTGCTCTACCACAGCCTCCCTGGCAGGACATACTAAACCTGAAACTGTAAACTAGAACAAACCCTTCCTTCTTCAAGCTGTATGTATGTCATGAGCTTGCTCACAGTAACTCCAAAGTCTGATGATACCACTACACTCCACACATTCCTAGAACATGTAGATTCACTTAAAGTGAATCTCAGAACTGAGCAGGGACCTAGGCAGTTGATTACCAAGCTCTGGGTTGGCCTATCAATTTGATATGTGGAGTTCTTATAAGCTGTGTGCTTTTTAACAAAACTACATTTTATTTGTTTTATAGGTATGTGTGTGCTTGTGTAGAGGTCAGAAGACAATTTTTGGGAGTCAGGCCTCCTTTCACAACGTGGATCTAGAGGACTGAACTCAGGTTACAGAGTGTGGCAGCAGACACCTTTACCCACTGAGCTATATTGCCAGCTCAAACTGTGTGCTTTCACTTAAAGATAGAGAAGCTACACGGTTCATTAATTCAACTGGTTTTACTGGTAACCACTTTGTGCTTGGTTGGGGGCTATATATTAGGGGTATGGAAAAAAATAAGAATTGTTCTATGTCCTGTGATGCAGTATAGTAGAAGCAAATAGTTCTAAACATTAAAAAGTGTTAGAGCAAAGTATTAGAGGCATAATGACAGCAACACAACATGATACAGAAGGAATGTTGGCCTATCAGGATGAAGCTGCATGCAGCATGAGAGGCTTTCTTTTTTCTTTTCTTTCTTTCTTTTTGATAAGTTATGCTTGATTTACTGAAATCATTATATTTTTACTTAGACCTATATTGTGAAAGATGATGATCTAGTAACTAAAGTATCACAACACTTTTGGATAGAGTTTTGCAGAAACAGAGAGGAGGGGGCATACTGGCCTAAGAATATAGTTTGTGGACCATTGTCACCACCACAGTCAAGGTACAGAATAGTTTCCTTAGTCCTAAACCCTCCTTCATGCTCTCCCTTTCCATCCATGCAACCACTTTGCTCTCAGTCTCTACCACCCCTGATCTGTTTGGTTACTCAGGTATTATCTTATGGAGAATGTCATACAGATGTAAATTTTTAAAAAATGACTCAACAGTTAGCCTTTTAGAATTTTGTGAATAAGCTGTATCAAACCCAGGGACTAATGCATGCCCGATTTTATTCCACACTTCTACTCACTGTGTCACACACTAGAAATAATTCTTTCTCTCCATCCACATTCCAAAGCAGGTTGGTCTATGAAGAGGATTATAGAAGACTATATCATGACACACCAATTCGGTTGTTTAACATTTTAAAATCCCACAAAGGACTAGAGAATTGAGGAGTAGGTCTTCTCAGAGATCATCTTGACTGCTAAGAGGAGGGCTTGAGCAATAAGCTGTAAGGCATGAGCAATCACTTCAGTAACTACAAGTTATAGCTCCTTTTCATTTGTCAGACAAATGCTTTGCCACTGACCCCATCCCTAAACCGAGCTTAGTTTTTTTTTTTCCCCACAGCTGAACAGTATTCCTTCAAATGTTTGCTGAGCTATTTACTTTTTCAAGACTATTTTGCTCTTTAAATTTGAGATGGTTATAAATAAGGCTGCTATAAACATTCATGCCCCAGGCACGAAACTGAACTGATATTGGAGGTATTTTAACTATTAAGAATCTGTCAAACTGTTATATGTAGGTCACACCATTTGCATTCTTCCCCTTAATATGTATGTATCTACAAATACATCCATGTATGTGTATGTGTGCATGCACACATACAACAAATTGTGAACATTTCTTTGTATGTTCAGATGCCATGCATATTATTTTTGGAGACACATTCACCTCATTTTTTTTTTCTTTGCTTTGCTCAATACATCTGTTAATACTGAAACAGGGTCTTCCTAGGCTGGCTCTGAATGCATGCTCCTCTTACTTTAGCCTCCTGAGTGATGGTAAACCTTAAAATTTTTACTTGGCTTGGGCCCCATATTTTTCTCTCTCTCTCTCTCTTCGTAGTTCCGTGCCCAAACACAAGGCCTTGAACAAAGGCTCTGCCACTGAGCTATATCCCCAGCCCCAAGTCATTCTCTTATTTTTGGGTTTTGCGAGCTACTTATAATTATTGAATAGAAGTCTTTTTTTTTCTTTTTTTTTAAATTTATTTATTTTTATCTCAATCACAGGTTAGGTACTTTGAATCCCGGGCGTAGCCCCCTCCCCCATTCCCTCCTACCCTCCTACTCCCTCCCTCATCTCCCTCTTCCCCGCCCCCTCCAAGTCCACCAACAGGGGAGGACCTCCTTCCCTTCCATCCAACCCCAGCTTATCCTGTCTCCTCAGGGCTGGCTGCAATGTCCTCCCCTGGGATCTAGCCAGTCTGTCACTCCCCGGCTTGTATGGGGGAGGGTCAAAGAGTCAGCCATCAAGATCATGACTGA
>CM053752.1:100118278-100275546 GCA_028658305.1 Pachyuromys duprasi | reverse complement strand
CTCCCTCCCTCATCTCCCTCTTCCCCGCCCCCTCCAAGTCCACCAACAGGGGAGGACCTCCTTCCCTTCCATCCAACCCCAGCTTATCCTGTCTCCTCAGGGCTGGCTGCAATGTCCTCCCCTGGGATCTAGCCAGTCTGTCACTCCCCGGCTTGTATGGGGGAGGGTCAAAGAGTCAGCCATCAAGATCATGACTGAAGAATAGAAGTCTTAAAAAGTTTTTTTTTAAAGATTTTATTTGATGAGGGTTTGCCTGAATGTATGTAAATGAAACGTGTGCAAGCCTGGTACCCTTGGAGGTCAGAAGAGGGCATCAGATTCCTTGGAGTTAGGGATGATTGTGAGCTGTCATGTGGGTGCTGGGAACCAAATGCTGGTCCTCTGTAAGAGCAGCAAATGTTCTTAATCACTGATCCATCTCTCTTGTCCCTGAACAAGACTTCTTAATTAAAAGCTAAATGACAAATGAAAAGGAGCTATAACTTGTAGTTATTGAAGTTATTGCTCATGCCTTACTTCATACTGCTCAACCTTCTTAATAGTCAAGACGATCTCTAGAGAAGACCTACTCCCCAATTCTCTAGTTCTTTGTGGGGTTTTAAAATGTTAAACAAATGAACTGATGTACCATGATATAGTCCTCTACAATCCTCTTCATAGACTAACCTGCTTTGGAATGTGGGTGGAGAGAGAGAATTATTTCTAGTGTGTGGCACTTGAGTGGGAGAACTGTAGAACTAAGTGAAGCCACAGAATTAGGCTGGAGCTTAATCATAGATTTCATTTTATGTTCTGGAAGTAGTGACTAGAATGTTTTAAGCAAAAGAATTTAAAGATCCCTCTGATCATACTGGAGAATGGACTGCAGAAGAGGGTAAACAGAGCCTCTGAGAAGGAGGCAGACAGTAGGTAAAAAGTGGTCATCTAAGTGACAGACAAAGCTAGCTCAAGCTAGATGGTTATAAGACACTGTATTTAGATTTGAGATCTATTTTGGTGGGAGAATTGACAGAGCTAGATGATGGAATATAAAAGAAAATAAAGGAATTAGGGAATGGCTCTCAGATTTCAGTTTTAAACAGCTAAAGCATTTTGAGTGTTTACCAAGATTTGTGAAGATCACTGATGACATGAGGGATAGAAGCAGGGTCTATAGAGTTTGACTCTGATAAGTTTGTGGTGCCAATCAGAAAGTTAAAACAGAAGTCTGAAGCTCAAGGGAGGTTCCTGGTTAAAGATACACTTTGTGTAGTAGTCCCAAAATAGATGAAAGACCAAAGTCAACAAAAGAGAAAACACTAGCCAAGAAGAGTTAGAGGCCTAACCCCTGGGAACATGCCAGCATTTACAAGTCTCAAAACGAAGAAACTGTTGATCTGAGGAAAGGTTATCAAGAGGGGGGAGGGTGGCTCAGTTTGCAGAATGCTTGCTTAGCATGAATGAAACCTCAGGTTAAACCCCCCAGCATGACATAAATGTGATGCAATGGCTCCAGCTCTCAAGAGGCAGGGTTAAGAGAATGCTAACCTAAGGTCACTCTTCCCACAACACCCAATTTTGAGTGGAAGTAGGTGTAGAGAAGACCTGTGTACTGGAAGTCAAGGGGGGGGGGAGTACCTCAAAAAGGAGACGATTCAAGACTAACTTCTTAGGTGGCTGGAGAATAAAAGTTCAAGACCAGCCTGCCCAGGCTACAGAGTAAAATCAAGACAAGTTTGTACAATGTAGAAAGGCCTTGTGTCAAAATAAAAACATAAAAATGAGACTGAGGATAGTGTCCGACAGGAGAACACTTGTCTAACATGCTCATGGCCCTGGGTTCAAACAAAAACAAACATCAGGGAGAGGGGAGATTCATATTTTTAGCCATTTTCTTTCATCTACTAGCAAATAGTACATCTACTAGCCTTTATAGTATAAGACTACATGGATAGAACTACATGAAGTGATCAAGTTAGGCAGTGTTTGTCTTCCTAAAGAGAGTGCACATATTTTAATGGTTTTAGTGTGAAGCTATTTAGAAATCCTGAGGACCTATTTATATTCAGTTCTGATCCCTAAATTTCATGATGCTGCCTTAATGCTCACAGTGGCTACAAATTTTTCTAATTTCTGCAAAGAGCCATGAATTCACTAGAAAGGAAGGTTACTATACAAATACATTAATCTAGAATAGCAGCCCAAGTGTTCTAAGTATACAGATGTCATTTCTTTATTGAACTGTGTATTTACTTATTTAGAGACAGGGTCTTAGGATGTAGCCCTGACTGGCCTGTAACTCACCACAAGTTGGCCTAGAATTTACTGAAATCCACCTGTCTCTGCCTCCCAAGTGCTGGGATTGAAAGCATAAACCACCATTCTAGACAGTAGCACTATTTTTCAAGACAGAGTTTCTCTGTGTAACCCTGGCTGTTCTGGCACTTGATCTGTAGATGAGGCTGGCCTGGACTCACAGAGATCCATCCACCTGTCTCTGCCTGCCAGTGCTAAGATTAAAGGAGTGAGGCACCACTGCATGCCTGTCCTTTTTTTTTTTTTTAGAGGGGGTTGGTTGGAGGCGGGGTGGACCACGACTCTTCTTAATAAGAAACTTCAGTGGTCAAATAAATCCAATGCCTGATGATAGGAGCACCAGATTTTTACTAACATAAAGTGTTTTGATGAATATTCCTAAGAGCGTCTTTGGAATAAACACAAAGAATTTTCTTTGGTAATTGTTTTTGATATAGCTGCGGCAAGTTGTCTTTTTACTTCTCTAATAAAGGGCTGTAAATTAAACTCAAATGTAATTTGGAAGTCTCTAAAAAGAACTATAGGCCCTGGTTGAGAAATATAATAACTGAAAAAATATAACTACTAGCATTCTACAAGTCTTTTACCAATAACCTCTATTTTCACATCAACCCTGTTAAGTAAAGGTTTAATCTTTTTATGGGGTGTGTGTGTGTGTGTGTGTGTGTAGTACTTAAAGAGTTTAAGTTGGGTAATTGTGGTGCCACACATCTTTAATCCCAGCAATTAGCAGAGGCTGGCAATCTCTTAGTTCAAGATCAGCTTGGTCTATACAGCAAGTTCCAGGATAGCCAGAGCCACACAGAAAAATCCTGTCTCAATAAAACAATACAGAACAACAACAACAAAAAGGTCTAATACACAGCCCAAACTGGCCTCAAACCCACTGTCTTCTTGTCTCAGCCTCCTGAGTGATGGGGTCATGCTGACTTGTAGTTTATCTCTACAGATGAGGATATGGGTGCTACTTTTGCTTTAGACTCTATAATTACAGGGAGAAGGGGGGAAAACACTCTTTGAGGGGACTACAGAAATGGTTAAGACCACTCTTCCAGAGGACCCAAGTTCTGCTTCCAGTGCCTACACTAGGCAGCTCACACCTGCCAGAAACTCCAATTCCAGTGGATTCTATGTGCTCTTCTGGCCTATACAGGCTTTTCAGACTTACACGGCATCTACATACATACACACAGACACAGACTGTGAACCCTCTCTTTCCCCACATACACTCCTCCCTGCCCCCCCAACCCACCCTTTTAGTTGTCTAACCCAGAGAGGGCTCTGTGTTTAGAGACATGAATAGGGGGAACAGTCAGGCTGTTGGGTGGAGAAAACAATATGAAACTACTTTTGGACAATGCTATTTTGTAACTAGAGTATTAAGCAAATATAGCAGGCCCTAGGACACAAGATTTTCACAGGCCTCCTCTCAGCTAATAGTCAGCTCTTGTCCAAAGATGTGGCTCTGCAACCTGTCTCACTGGTCATACAACATTTTCAAGGCTGAATTTCCAAAGCATTAATTATTGCCTTCTAAACTGAAACATTCCCTAGGGACCTTTTCCCTTGAGATATAAACAGCATGAGTCACAGGCTTACCTAAGAACTCTTTCCTAATCTTCCTAAATTTGCTGCTCCTTGAAAATCATGCCCACTTCAAACCATGTAAAACTCGCTACAGGCGTTCTCACAGACGCTCTCTTAATTTAGGGTCCAGAGCAGTCTGCCCAGCTGTCCCCTATTGTACATAAATGAAACTGTGGCCTACACAGCCAAGTAACAGAATCAGCCTGATGAAATTCACTTCCTAAAAGAGAGAACGCCAATAGGCAAGCTACTAGACGTAGCCAGGCATGAGCTGTCTAAGTAGCAGAGGCTACCTTTACCACAGAAACCAAGGAATCTACTTAAAGGTAACAGAAATAGCAGCAGTTTGGGGTTTTGTTTTGATTGCTTAAAAATCCTTCAGAAATTACAACTGGCCCTTCTGAAAAGCCTTAGAGAGCCATCAGCCTGCTAACTCCTGACCCTCCCTGGATCACTGTGTGAGATTCAAGACCTTGTTAGAGTCAGCAATTGCCTCTATATAGTTTTCAGGAATTTCAAAATATGCAAATATGAAATCTCAGTAGCAACGTGACACAAAGAATGACCTGAAAACATGGGTGGTGATGGGGGTTGTTTGGTTTTCCTAGTAGTCCCTCCAATATTCTTTTTTTCGCCCTCTCTAAATCAAACATGATTGCAGCAATGTCTGTGTGCAAAAACGATAAAAGCAACAAGCCCAAATCCCAACCTCATCTTGAACCCTGAACACTTTTATGGCTTTTCCTTCACTAGGCCCTCCCCCTAATACACATTAAAGACCAAGTTGTTCAAAGGGGTCATAGAAGGTTTCATACCCCATTTTAATACAATGTAATGGTAACTAAACTTCCAAGTTTTTTGTTAACATTATTTTTTGCTTTAAGTATTAGTGCAGAGTTACACTATATCTGACATGGAGAAAAAGTGCTATCAGGCAGGCATCAGCTTTTCCTTTCACACAACATTTTTCTCCAACAAAGAGATATGGACTAAGAGCGTGTGTGTATACATACAAACGTTCACACATCCAGAAGACCTATGAAATGTCATAAGTATTTGCCTTAGCTCAAACTGTTCAAAATAAGTCAGGTCTTAATTCAAGAAGCCTAAATAAATTGAACTTGCTGCTAATTTCAAATGCCGGTTTCCCCCTTCCCCCACTTCTTATTCCATCTGTATGCCTGCAAGTCACATTACAGACCCCCAGCTGTTTTATTCATTTATTCTTATAAGATTGGGAGAAGAATTAGAGGCTGGTTTTTGATTCAGTTTTCTCAGTTCTTAACATTAACTGTCACCAATACTTTGAAGGGTTAGTGTGGCAAAGAGACAGCAACTGCTCCATTCCTCTTTGAGCTGCCATAAACAGTCTGCATAATAAAACAGCCAATGAATTAACCCCGTGGTCCTCTGGAAAAAGATACAGCAAAACAACGACCTTATAGTAGGACTTGGGAAAAGGAGCTTTAAGGATGGAAATCTGCACTGGAGCAAAGGAATGACAAACCCTTTAAGTCCTTAAAACCACGATTTATTTGCAGAATTGCTCACTTTCCCCCACTCAGGCATTTTTGTCTAACATGTGTATAAACACATTAAAATATAATGAATCCACTACATCAGTGTATTTCAAGATAAATCCTGTGACTTTTACACATTTCTTAGACTACAAATTTGGATTTAAATAATTTCAAAATAATGCACTAATATCTGTGTAGTTCAATCCAAGTTTTAAGAGCCAATACCAGCTGTTAGGGGAGGGATTTCACATATGCTACACAAATCCTAACCAAATCTTGTTGTCCACCCCCTTATCTCATGAAAAACCAGTAAGTAAAGCAAATGTTAGAAGAAAAGAGAAAAAAGGGAAGAGAAGAGAAAAATAATAGCAACTCAAAAAATCCTTAGTGTTTAGACATATATAATCACCACCAAAAACGCTCATCCTTTCCAGTTCCACAGTGTCAGCATGAGGACAAAAGGCATTTAAAAATCAATTTGGAGTGATTTCCAACAGGAGTTGCCTAGCTCTACAAGTTAAAGAATGAGAACACTCCCAAATGTTGAGAGGCACTCAAGTTATTTTTCCTCTTTTAAGGAGCAATCCAGTTTTCACAGGAAATTCATTTTGTAGTACTGTTCTGGTTTTAGGTGCTGGTCCTGCAAACTGGGCTGTTCACAAGGGCTGCATCTATCTTGAAGTGTGCACAATGGCCTCTCTTGCGGCTCTCTCTTCCCCTCTGTTATTGATCCTTACAGATGCTCCAAGACCCTTCCCCCACCTTTCTCCAAATCCCAACCCCCATTCTGAAAGATAGCTTAAGAAATAAGACTTCCTGCCTAGCGACTGGCAGGGCTGAAAGACCAGATTGTATGACTCCACAGATCAGGCTGACCACAGTGAAGGCTTGAATAGAGTTAACCCTCTGTGAACTAAAACAAAACATTTGCATGCCCAGCTGTGACAAAGGTTAATTTAAATGGACAAGGGCCCAATATCTAAAACCAGGCAACACTTTTTTTTTTTACAGTAGCATTTTCACTGACTTTTTTAAGCAGTTAATTTTGCCTTTTAAACTTCTACAGACCTCATTCAACTAGGATAATTAATTTTGCTTTCTGGAATTTGGTATGAAAATTTGGGGGAAACTGTAACATTTTCTTGTTTGTATGCATTCTCATTTTAATACCCAAACTTATTTTCTGTCAATGAATGGCTAAGAAAAAAAATTAACGTTTTAGAACTTAATGAGATATACACTTTGGGAGAATTACCCAGGCATCAGGACTTAGTAGACTACGTATCACTAAGAGATTCAAATTGGCTGGGGGGAAAAATCCCCCAAGCCCGAAATTCTCTATAACTGTCCTTTCCAAACTCATGCACCCACTGTCCTATCCCTAACCTATCCAAGGAATCCCAAATTCTTAAAGTATTCCTTTCTGTAGACTATATCTAACGGATTCAAGAGCATTTTAGTGAAGAATTACTGTGTTTATTAAGGGAAGAAGAGGAAGATGCTTATGATAAAAGTACAGGTCTAATACATAATCAATAATTTCTACACCCTTTTGTTTCTACTAACTTACAATAACTGCCAATGCAGTAATGCTGGCATATAATGGCATAAAAGAAACTAGAAAACAACATCTAAGGAAAGAAGCAACAATATTATATAGAAGAACCCTACTCTTTGAGTGGAAGACTCACTCCCCTGGTTTATGTATTCCCGGAGAAATCACAAACCTGCAAAGCCGCCTGTGACAGATGTTAGCCATGCTGAAGGGGCTGGGAAGCTTTCCAGGACAATTTCATGGGGTTCTACCGTTACTAGAAATGTATCAACTGTTTCAAAGATTTGAGAGCTCTTTTGGCTTGATAATGCCAAGCTCTTAAACTCTACATTATCAACACAGCAAATCATTAATGCTAAAATGGTTTGATAGCTATAATTTTCTTTCCCAGCCCTAATAATAATGTGCAATCTTAAGGTTTCTCACTTAAGTATGAGGCTATCCATACAAACAAGTTATAACAATAACTAGTCAATGTTATTTACAGTACACAGAGAAAAAATCTACTAACTTAAAACACACTTAAAAAGAAATTAGCAACAGCTTTGTCTTATACCCCAAACCATAAAGCTTTAAGTCCCATAAGAGAATGAGGCTACCTTATCAATGGCCTCACGACCCCAATCCTATCTATAATTAACAGTACTAAAAGGCTTTGGCAGATTGTAAACTGGATTAAAAAATTTAAATCATAAACAAATTCTATCAAGAGATAAAACCCACAATGTTTAAAGATAACATTTACTGTATACTGAAACACGAAGTTTAAATTTTTTCAAATCAATATAAAATCCAAATCCAACACCCCTTTCCTGCTCTTTCTATACCAACCAATTCTATTTCCCATAGCTTCGTTTTTAAATTTCACAACATTTGCAGCCAGTTCCTATTAAAACAAAACAAAACTTGGCTGAATTCTGCCAAGATACAAAAAGAAAAAGAAAAAAACAAACCCCAATTGTCTGTGACTCTGATCTAAACCTTCCAGGAATTTTTCTAAACTTCCTGGGTCCCGGACTCAAACAATCCGTTCCCTTACCTTCCCATGTCTCCATTTCATGCTTCCCGGAGTCAGCTGAGAAGTTCCACTGCAGCCATGAAGAGACAGAGATTACAGGGCAAAACCAGCTTGATGACTACCCTTCCCACACTTGGTCAATTTCTTTCTCTAAGCAGAGCTACGACAGTCATCCTCACAGGTCAGTTTACAAGCCGGTCATGTGATTACAAAGTTCAGGCTCTAAGGTCACAGTGTGCATGGAGTTCGTTTATTACCAAAGGTTATCTGAGTGGAACTGATAGACTTATTTTTCTCAGCTAACAATACTGCCTCACACGCCTTTCTAAGAACTAATACAAGAACATTTAAAGTAAAATGTTCCTCCAGTCTAAAGCAAATCCTAAAAACAAAACAAAACCCAAAAACATTTTTGAAGAACTAAATTTTAAAGGGTTCTAGTATGAATGTTTTTTTTTTCTTTCCTTCTTTTTTACCCTAAGGTACACTGTTTCTAAACTCTGGATTAGAAAATTTAGTGCTAAAAACTTTGACCCAAAGAAAAGGCAAAGTAATTCAAGATAAGCATAGGGTTTTGCTCGTTTTTTTTTTTTTTTAAAGAGGTGGAGTTCTCTGTTTTTTGTCATTATAATAAATAATGACACAGCAAATTCTTCTGAGAAAACTGAGCTTAGGCTAGGTGCTGCTTGAGGGCTCCCCTTTACCTTTCGGTCTCCCAAACTCTGGACGAGTGGACATAGAAAGAAACACACTTGAAAGAATGCAGAAAAAGGAAACTAGGACTTCAAAATCCTTTTGGAAATCACAGGTTAGAATTCTTGCCCCAAGCCAAAAGGCTGCATCTTTTAAAATTGGCTTCTTGCTTCATTCCTAAGGTGCAGAAGATCTTAAGCAGCCACTGGGCTCCTGCCTCCCAGATCCTGAACACTCAGCTGAGAAAGAAAGGGTTTGCAAGTAACACTCTCACCTCTCATTCCTGGCCAACGAGTTTCTGGAGGCAGATCTGGGTTATGTGGAAATGACACCTGGCCAAATACACAGCTGTCCATTCAGATATCAGAAGATACACATAAAAAAGGAAAGCTACCATACCGAAGGCCTTGGCTTTGATCCCCAGCTCTACATAAAGAAAAAAAGGGGTGGGGTGGGGTGGGGCAGAAAATTCCACCACAAAGGTGGAATAGAACATAACTGTGATGTGCTTCATTCTAAGAAAGTTCCCCTTTTCTCCAGCTTAGCTTTGAGAATAAGTTAATATCTAGGTATAAGTTATAGCAATGTTCAAAAAATAAAAATAAAGAGGATTCTTGTGGTAGCCTTACAACTGAATGGTGAATATTGCTATTATTGGCTTTCTTAACCAATAATACCAGGATCATCTTATAAGGCCAGCTTGAGTGAGTTCCAAGACAGCCAGGGCTACACAGAAAACCCCTGTCTTGAGAAACCAAATTAAAAAAAAGAGAGAGAGAAAGAAAAAAAAAAGATTTTTCTTTCAATTTCTATTGAATTTAATGGTACTTTTGATTAATTTTACTAAAGTGACAGTATGCATAATGAGGGGAAAGCCTAGGGATGTAGCTAAGTGACAGAATACTAAGTAAGCATGTACCTTGCCAGAGTCCCACCCTCAGCAGCAGAGGTGGGGGAGGATGTGAAATGGGAATGGCCATTAACCGTTCAATTGGAAACACTTATTTTCTAGCGCCCTGAAGGAGGTGGGCTTGTCACAATTTATACCTCTGCACAGCTGAGTTCTATAAGCTCCTGTGTTTTACCACAACTACTTTAGGAGAAAAAGATAAACAGCCTGGCTCCTGGTACGCAGACTCTCCTTGCTCTTGCTGTTTTGTATACCGAGGATGAAACCAAAAGTACTGTACATTCTAAACAAGCACATTGCCTTGTGGGTTTTTGTTGGTTTTTTGGTTTTGTTTTGCAGAGACAGAATCTCATTATGCAGAGTTGGTTGGCCTGGAACTCACTTTGTGGACCAGAAGGTAGGGATTAAAGGCAGAGGCCACCTGGCTTTCTTAACAATTCTTGATACACCTATAAGCCTAAGAAAAATTTTAAACATACTTATTTTATATTTTAATTATAATTTAAAGATATCGTAACTCTTTTAGCTGGCCTGCTGGCACATGCCTTTAGTCCCAATGCTTGAGAGGCAGAGGCAGGCGGATCTCTGTGAGCTGGTCTACAAAGTGAGTCCAGGACAGACAGGACTCTGTTACACACACACACACACACAAAGTAATTATTTAAGAAGGCAAGTTGTAGTTTGGATCACAGAAGTGTTTTTTCATATTGTCATTTCCATAGTTTTTAGAGGACACTTTACAGGATTTTCTGGTAGGCAGCAGGAGAGAGGTGAACATAAGCCTCACTGCCTATGAGATGCCAACGCCACAGTTTGGTACCACTTAAGGCTCTGGGGACTACTGAAAAGCTACTGCAGAACACAATTCACTTGGGATTCTAATACTGGAACTGTGAGTAAGAAGGGGAAAGTGAGTTGAAAACATTTTTCATTTGCTAATATTAGCTTTCTAATATAGATAAGAGTAGATGAATAAAACCTTACATCAGCACTGCATCTGAATTCACATGTAGGATAGAACCTTAGCTAGCCCCCAAGATACTTGGTTACATTTTCATTTTATAGATGGAGAAATCAAAACCCAAAGAAAGGACAGGCAGACCATCAAACCAACAACAACAACAACAACAAAAATCCTAATTTCTCACTTCTTCCATTATATGACTTAGTTTTAAGAGCAGAGGTAAAACCTCTTTAAATGCTGTTGTTAACACCATTTCCCATGTATTTGTTTAATTCAAATGAAGGCTCTTAAAAGAGACCTACAAATTCTAAAGCTGAAGCAAGTATCAAGACTAATGTAAATTTAGTGCATCAATATAATTAACAAACTATGTAGTTCTAGTGCCTCAAGGTCATGGCAGTCATTTTGGCCTTATTTTAAAGAAATGTTTGATAAATATCTGAGACAAAGTAAAAGCAATGAGACCACTCTTATAGAGAGACATCTGATAATTTCAGAAACTCAAATATATAGAAATGTTTTAAATTTTCTAACCTTGCAAAGATTAAAAGAGAGAATATGGGTCCAAAGACTAGTTTGTTCTTGTGTTAGACCTTTGATAAAGACCATCCCCCATGACAAAGGAAAGAGTTTGGTTCAGCTAAAGAGGAATAATGAAATAACAGTCAAGAGACTACACTGCCTGAGACTGCAAAGGGAAGTTCCTGACTGCATAAAATCCAAGTGAGTAGCAGAATGATTTTCAGTTATACTTTCTACTCCCATGTGTTGGAAAGGAACTTTAACGGTTTAAAAGTTGAGGGGGCGTGAGCTTAGGTATTAGGACTAACAAAGCACTCTAGAAACTGGAGATTTTCATCTAATTCTATAAACACACATTTTTCACTATGAGGAAGATACTATGCTATCTATGGTGCCATAGAGAAATGTCACATGATCCTTGCTCTAAAGGTTCTCACACTCCCGCCTCTTAACTCCACTACTCAATACTAACCCACTGGTAATGAAAACACACTAAGTATAGAAATGACAATATAGTATTATGAATACTGAGACAGAATTAGGTAAGAAAATTATTAGGGAAATAAAAATGAGCCAGTTAAGTAGGTAAATGCACCTGCTGTGTGAACCCATATATTGGGTCCTGGCTATCTAAGTATTTTCTATTTTTACACTTACTTGATCCTGGATCTTCTGATAAAAATCTAGTGCTGAGAATAAAAGACTTCTTACCATGAACCTCTATTTACTATATACATTATGGGTGATCTTCGTCTGACATACACATTACGTATCCCCCACTAGAAACTATTTGAGACTGTGCCCTTTGTTAATGACCATTGCAGAGATACTGCATGACCAAAATGCAGACAGTCAATAAATATTTTACTGGGAAAAAAAAAAAGCAAAGAGGAGTTGGTCCTGAATCCAGCGACAAGGAAAAAGGAAAGAAATTCCTTCAAGACCATAAACAGTCACCAAGAAACCTGCCCATAGGCCATTTCTGCAAAGCCCAAACCAGTTCTCCCAGTCTCAATTCTAAGGCTAGTATATCTCACCCATATCCAAAGCTTTCCTCTAGAGGGAATGAAGGTAATAAAGTTGAAGGCTAAATCAAGAGGACCAGCTGGATGGAAACTGAACAGATAGTAAGCCTACTATCAACAACCTCTATCCTTACTCTTTACCAGAAATGGAATCTCACAAAAGAGAAAACAGCTAAGCCTTACCAGTATTCTTTGGGGTGGAGCTTGACTCCGGCTGGCAAACAGATAAAGTTTTGTCAAACAAGATATAGCATATTTAATTCAAATTTGAGTCAGGTGTATAAACCAACTAAGCCTTTTCTTGAGTCCTGGAGTCATATATTGCTCCTTGAAGCCTCACAACCTGATGATAACTGTTTCCAGGAAATCCTCACCTAAGATGTAGCTATCTTAAGTACCTCAAATGTATCTTCTTTATAAAACTTGTGCTTTGTCTGAGCTCTCTGCTCAATTAATGATATCAACCAGTCACCTAAGACAAAACCCTATGAATCCTTCAACCTTCCTTCCTCTCTTGAATATCATCAACATTTTACCTTTTCTACTCACTCAAAGGTTACAGAATCAACTACTAGTAACCAACAGTGGAACAATTCAAGCATCTTTAAAAGACAGAAATAGCTAAAGCACAAATGTTTAAATCTTCAAGTTAGGATTAGGAGCATAGCTCAGTAGTAGAATATTTGCCAAATGTGTGAAATTGAGTTCACTTGCTAGCACCACCAAAATGAAAAGAAAAGAAAATCTATAAGCTAATAATGCTAGAAGCGGGGATATAGTTCACTTGGTATGGTGCTTGCCAGAGGCCTCTAGGTTTGATGTCTACTACCATATAAATCAGGCGTGGTAGCATAAAGGTTCTGTCCAGTCTTGGCTGCATGAGACCTGGAAGGGAGGGAAAGTGAGGGAAGAAAAGAGATCCTAAAAAATTACTCTATCATCAATGGCTAATGTGCTTGAAAAGACATCAACTTGAAAATTATTAAGTAAAGGAAAGAAGCTTTTATTCTGCCTTTTCTAGATGAATTACACTATGTGTGCTGGGCAGTTCTACATTAACATGACATAAGCTACAATCACTCTGGAAGAGGCACTCTCAATATCCTCATGGGGCAGTCTCCTCAAAAGTTGAGTCTGTGAAGATTCCACAACAGCCAGGGCTGCACACAAAAAAACCCTGTTTTGAAAAACAAACAAATAAATACCCCCCCTCCCTCCAAAACCCCTCAATATCCTCATGGAGCAGTCTCCTCAAAAGTTGAAACTGAAGATGATAGTCTCTAGCCTCCATCTACTAAACTAATACAACTACAAGATTCAGAAACATATCATCTACATCACAAAGATATATTCAAACCCTTTTCAACTTCTTTCTCATTACCCCGATGCTCTCAAATCATTGTGCCAGCAAGTTCTAAAATGTGTCTCTGGGTGCACTAACTCAAGTGATAAAAGGTGAAACACCTCACCATTTTATAACCAGCAAGGTTGAAGAGATTATTTCAACTCTATCTGGGTGTTTCAAAAAGACCATGAATAACTTTCCACTTTGAACATTAAGTTAGAGTATGTTCTTTCTAATCCCCTAGACTTCCTTAAAGTCGCTTCCTTACATCAAAACCAAAACCCAAAACTAGGATTCAGCCATTCTGGTTGATAATATACAAAATACTAGTCTGTCACTAAGATCCTTTCACAGACCCACAAATCTAGAAACAGCTAATATTTTCTTTGTTCTTAGGCACCATGAGTCAGTTTTTCCAGAAAAACTGGAAAACTGTCCCAAAGCCCACTGGAATGCTTGTTTGTACATCTCCTAGAGGAAAGGAAGGGAACATCATCACCATCCTTTCCTTGTTCCAGAATTAGTCATAAATGTTCAACATTTAAAGCAAGTCAACACCGAGCAACTCCTACTTTGTGACAAACGGGGTTGGTGGGTCAATATGCTCTCCTTGTAGAGAGCAAGCCAGATACAATGGCATTTCTGAGACCAGGGGCAAAACACAATGTGTGATCAGAGAAGAGGTGCCAGTCTCAGCTGAGGTGGCAGCAGACTGTCACTGTGATTTTGGCATATAAATATATATCTGAATATTTGATGGATTAAAAATAAATCCTAGCGGGGCTTCTTAGAGAAAAATTGAGCTAAACTGTGATGCAGTACTGCTAATCTTACCAGAGACTTTATGCTTTCTGATAAAGTTTCCAAATAAATTAAACAAGGAATCAAAAGTAGGCACTTATAAGTAAAAGATGTTAGGCTTCTACTGGTGACGTGAATACTACTTCTTCTCTGTGCCTTGCTCTCAGAGGCCTTCTAGATTACTGGGAGCAAATTTTCATTTGGAACCAAAGGCATGATCTATGTAGACCCTCCAACTCACTTTGGGCTTTGCTGTTTAAGACAAAATACAGTGTTGCAAATGGTGAAAGAATGTGATGGAAGACCAAGGACTTCCAGGAATTCTTCCCTTGAACTTGTCCAATCATCTCTTTCTAATGGTGCTTAGAAGAAAAAATCCAAGCATTACTATAAGATTTGAATGGCACTACAGCCAAAGGAAACTGTATCAGGGATATGGGCAAATGAGCACATATTGGATACTATACAAAGGAATCTCAAAATTATCCCCTTCTCTGAATTTAACTGGATTACTCAGTTGTGCTTTTTTTTAAAGATTGATTGATTGATTGATTGATTGATTGATACAGTGTTCTGCCTACATGTTCACCTGCATGCTAGCAGAGAGCACCAGATCTTATTACAGATTGTTGAGAGCCACCATGTGGTTGCTGGAATTGAACTCAGTTTTCTTAACCTCTGAGCTCTCTCTCCAACCCCAGTTGGAATTTTTACCAGTCTACGAATTTGCCAGCCAGAAGTCCTACTCTTAAAAATGACATTCTTACAGTGCTATATTAATGGACCTATATAATGGTCCAGTGTCAATACTAAATAGTTTTCAGGATCATTGTTTAGCGGCTATTAGAAGTCATCACATCCATGGGTGTGTTGAAAGACCATCTGTGGTACTATTTCTTAAAAACCAAACCCATCTTTAAAGTGCACATACCATTTAACCCAGCAAGCCGAACATTTTTTAGGAATGCATATTCTACAGAAATGCTTATATGTGGAGGAGTAAAGAGATATCATTGCAGGGGTCTGGGGATGTAGCTCCACTGACAGAGTGCTTGCCTAGTAGGCTTGATTCTCAGCACTGTGTAAACCAGGCATCACTGCTCACGTCTCAACTCTAACAGAAGCAGAGGCAAGAGGATAAGGGGTTAGGGCATCCATGGCTTCAAGGACAACTTGGGCTACTAGAAACCCTGGCCCCTCTCTTCAAAAAGAGTCCTTTTCAGTATTTTATATACTATTTAAGTTTTAAAGTTTAAGGAATTGCAACCAGGGGGCTGGAGAGATGGCTCAGAGGTTTAAGAGCACTGCTTGCTCTTCCAGAGGTCCTAAGTTCAAGTCCCAGCAACCACATGGTGGCTCACAACCATCTATAATAAAAATCTGTTGCCCTCTTCTGGCCTGCAGGTGTATATGCAAGCAGAACATTGTATTATAATAAAATAAATAAATAAATCTTAAAAAAAAAAACCTTTAAAAAATTGCAACCAATGGGGAATAATTATCGACATATGTTACACTTAGTTGCTACAGAGAATGAGATGGGGTCGGGGAGACGGCACAGTGAGCGGGAGCACGCACTGCAGAAGCAGGAGGACCTTAGCTTGACCCACCAGCATCTAAGAAACAATTGGGCATGTGTGCATATGCTTGTAACCTCAACATTGGGGAGTGGAAACAGGCATATTCTGGAAGCTTCCTGGCCAGCCTGCCTAGCCAAAATCACAAGCTTCAGGTTTAGTGAAAGACTCTGTCTTAAGGAAATAAGGCTGAGGACTAGAGAAATACAGCCTACTTAACTGTTTAAGAGCAGTAGTTCTCAACCTGTTGTTCACAACCCCCTTGGCAAACCTCTATCTCCAAAAAAATTACATTACAATTCATAACAGTAGCAAAGTTACAGTTATGAAGGGGCAATGAAAATAACTGAGTGGTTGGGGTCACATGAGGAACTGTATTACAGGGTTGGAGCTTTGGGAAGGTTGAGAACCGACAGTCTAGAGGGTTTTTCTAGGCTAGAAACGAAGGAAGAACCTAAGTATAGTCTAACAGTTTCCCAGAGTTACGGATATGAAGCTAGGAGTTAAGAAGTCAATAAAAGTGGAAACAGAAGTTCAGAGAGCACTGAACTAGATGGAGAGGGCAACAAAGAGAATGCAAAACTGAGATCTACACAGGTTCTCTAAGTCTGTAGCTGTAGATTATACTGTGCATGTATCAGAGGAAACTACCCAAGCTGAGGAATGAATTGCCAAGAAGAAGAGGAGAGAAAATTTCTGGGGTTCTTTCAGGGACTAAGATTTCTTCTGCAATAGTGGGATAGACCTAGGAGGCTTCATGCATGCCAGGTAAGCACTCTGCGATGGAGCTACACAGTTCTAGAATTTTTATTTCAACCAGCCAGAATGGAAAACTTTCTGAATTAGAAAGCTTCCTGAAGGCTGTGGTTAACATTCATTTATTTCCCAACACCTATCCTGCAGGTGTTCTCTAAAAGTACTGACTAGCTTATCAGACTAACTACTTGATATAGTCAATCCAAATGACAGACTCTAAGGCAGGTGGTAATGACTGGTTTGTGGAATGAAAGATAAAGTTAGCAGGAGCCAGATGAGACAAGTCCAACAGGTTGAGAGGACAGCAGACCTTAAAAAACTTTGCCTTAGGCTCTTCCTGACAGAGACAAAAGTCCAACAGTATAAGCATGAATTTCCTTTGCATAAAATGACTGTTAAAAAAAATCACTGGAACTTTATTTCAATGACACTTAGACTGAAAGTTTCTATTGGATGCTGTTAAGGACTCTATACCACTCTACATAGTGGATCTTAACAATTTGCCATGCCTTTCTTTGCTAGAGACCCTTAAATGCATTAAGGCAATCTTTGTGAGCCTATTCCTAAAACAACAAAAACAAAAAACAACTGGTTCTTTACAATCTTATATGCCCTTTTGGTCCTAATGAGGTAATTTTGAACTCAAAGTTTTGGTATTGGTGTTTACTCAGATTCACACAAATAAGAGAGTTAGATTCCATTGAATATCTGTCCAGATTAAGTTAATACAAAATTGGAAAGTTTGGATACTTGACTGTGTAACATCAAAATTTTTCAGATGAATGAGGCATGAAAAGAAAAACGTCAAAAATATAACTCTATCATTATAGTGTCCTTATTTTAAAAAGAAAATTTACTACTGAAAACATACTTTTCAGTATGTGCTTCACAGTTAAGAAACACAATAATCTGAAAATGAACACTCAACATGATGCTATGATTTGATAGAGCATGGAAAGGCAACTAGAAAGAGCACATGGAGTTTGAGACCCGAGAATGGGAACACGGTATAGAACTAGAAGTGAAGTACTGTTGTGTTAAAGGCCTGCACAACTTCAGAAATCAGTGATGTGTTTATGGCAAATCCTATACACCAGAGACTGGAGAGGGATACTAAGCCAGCAGCAGCACAGTATTTTTCTTTTAAAATTTTGTTTGTTTGTTTATTTATTACAAGCGCCCTGCCTGCATTCATTCATTATGCACAAAGCATTCTGCTTGCTTCATTTAGTAATTATGTGTATAGTATTCTGCCTGCACGCCAGAAGAGGGCACCAGATCTCATCTAGATGGTTGTGAGCCACCACGTGGTTGCTAGGAACTGAACTCAGGACCTTTGGAAGAGCAGCCACCAGAAGTGCTCTTAACCGCTGAGCCATCTCTCCAGCCCCACAACACACAGTATTTCAACCTTTTTATATCTCTTATTATCCCACCCTTCCTAATCTTCATTCTGCCACTAAGCACATTAAAAAAAAAAACCTTCAAAAAACACAGCAAGGTTTTTATGTATTTGGTTTGGCTTTGTTTAAAGGATGGAAAGCTGCTTCCACTTCTCTTACCAGAAGTATTCAAGTGAGAAGTCACAGGCTTCTTTCAGGGCAATAAAAATAAAAGAATTAACGTAGGTCTACATGCATACTAATTCTTCACCTGCATAATACGAAGCAGAACACACACAGCCAAAAACTCAGGAGTGTTCTGAGAACATGTTAGGATGTGTATAAACATTTCACGATGTTCACATTGCGGATGTGCCATGCAAGAACTATACACAACAGAAACAACATCACTAGGAAAAGAACAAAGGAACTGAGTGAGCTGGTGATGGATGGTGACTTGTCCCCAAGTCTACAAATGCAAAAGTAATCACAAACAAAAGGATATATTTGTAGTACTTTTCTGGGGAAAAACTATTTTTCATACAAAATTCTTACTACTAAGTCATTAAACAGGAATTTATTGAGATATTACCTTCCTTTTAATGTCTAATCTCCAAGAAGCAAATAGGTTCAAACACAGTCACTTGTAGACATATTTATTAAACACAAAGAATTCCTATAAATCAATAAGAGGAATAAAACACCAAAGGACGAAGAGTATATCCAGGGCAAAGACCTCTCAGTAAGATTAGTTTATCAGGGCTAGAGAAATGGCTCAGCACAGGAAGTAAGAGGGAACTAGAAACCATCCATCAGATTGACAAATAGAGTGATTATTTTATTTTACTTTCAGTGGGTATGCTCATACAATTCTGGCAGCTGATTGTACAGCTCTTTTCAAAATTTGAAATGCACATACCCTCAGTTCAAGAATCCCAGTTTTTTCTTACTGAAGTATTCACTCTTGCTCACAAAGAAGAATGTATAACAATGACAGTAGAATGTCTGTTGCAATTTTAGAGGAATAGTCAAGATGAGGAAATGACTGAGGAGTTAAGAAACCAGACTAAATCCGGGCATAGTGGCACATGTTTATTACCTCAGCCCTCTGGGAGCCAGAGGTAGGAAGATTTTTGTGAGTTCTAGGCCAGGCTGGTCTCTACAAAGTAAGTCCAGGATAGCCAAGGCTACACAGAAAAACTCTGTCTCGGAAAAAAAAAAAAAAAAAAGGAAAGAAACCAGACTACTACACCTTGCCCAGTTTTATAAACACTCATTCTAGATCTTAGTTAGGCTGACAGTGATTTGAGGTTATTTTGTGGTGTTTTCATTTGCTATGCTGTGTTCTGCTTGGTCATGCTTAGCAGCTGTGGCCACTTCCCTGAGTGGACACATTAAACATTGTTCAATACCTTAGTATTAACTTTTCCTCTTACAGATAAGTACTATACAATGAAAACTTCTGAATATGTATCTTTTCTAATGCCTGATGAATTATTTATAAAGAAGTAAGTTTGGGAATTGGGTCATGCAGCTGGATACTAAATTTAAAAAAAAGTATGTATGACTCCACAGATAGGACTTAGGTCCCACAGTGATCAAAAACCTCATCCAAACTATCGTGAGTGTCCTTCAGCCCACCAGCAGAGGGCAACATTTCCCACATAAGCAAAGCCTCAAAAAGCAGACTCTTAAGACTGGAAAGGGATGATTAAGTGACAAAGGCAAAATCCATAAAGTATGGTAACAACTGCACCCAAGATTCTAGAGGTAGAATAGACTCTAGTTTCTCCAACACCATACAATAGGGACTACTTAAAACTAACAAGCACCTAATACTGTGTACTGGCACCATGACAGAAAATTTAACTAACATTCACATGCATTTATACCACTATATTATCCATAATTTTTATGGCATACCTATATCAAATTGGATCTAGCAACAAAAAGTCCTATAAGGTCACCAAAAGGCCTAAAAGGTCCATACACACTTGAATTTACTTTTCCATTTTCTGCTGCATAAAGAATGAAAAGGGCAAACTTCTTGATCCACTAGAAGATGTTTCTGTGTTTGTATATCTGTGTGTGTGTGTGTGTGTGTGTGTGTGTGTGTGTGTGTGTGTTTAGGGATTGGAGTACACAAGGGGTAGAAAAAGCTGTACAGGCACGAGTGATACAAGCACATGTGGAAGTTGGGATTTGTTCTTCACCATTGCTTATTATTATTGTTGTTGTTGTTTTCTTTTTCTTTTTCTATCAATCACAGGTTAGGTACTTTGCATCCCTGGCGTAGGCCCCTCCCTCTCTCCCACCCACTCTCCCCATCCCTCCCTGTTGTTGTTTTAAGAACAGAGTCTTGCTAACATAGTGGCATATGCCTATAATCCCATCACTCAGAAAGCAGAGGCAGGTATAGAGAGAGTAAGAGAGCACCAGGACAGCCAAGGCTACACAGGAAAACCCGTCTCTCAAAAAAAAAAAAAAAAAAAAAAAGGACTTTCAGTTTAGACTGGCTGACCCGTGAGGCCCGTGTTCCTCCTTTCTCTGCCTTTCAGCTAGGGGTTACATCATGTACATGGCATGCCCCGATTTCACAGAAGTGCTGGCTTTCATATAAGATCTGAAGTCTTCCCCCAGGCATATCCAAAGAAGTTCAAACTCTGATCTTCTCTCCTCAGCTTCACAACAGCAGAACAAGGTGGTAAACAGAGCGAAAGAAACCACTATCCTGGTGGTGGTGGTGGCAGCAGCTGTGGCAGACACAGGTGGAACTCTGAGTTCGAGGCCAGTATGGTCTACAGAGTGAGTAACAGGACAGCCAGGGCTGCATAGAGAAACCCTGTCTCAAAAACATTGTGAATTCTAAATAAAACTCAACCATGTGTTTACCAATCATGGTGTTTTAGGGAAACGGAACTAATGACAGATGAGTGGGTGGGCACATGGGTGGATCAACAGATATAGGATTTATCATACTAAATTGGTTTGTATGACCATGGAGGCTAACAAATTAAAAAAAAATTTACAGGGAGTGTTAGCAGATTGGGAACCAGTACTGAAAGTCTAAAGGTTTTCAGGGCAGACAACTATGAGAACTAATGTTCCAGTTTGAATCCAAAGGCAGTGTAGTGTGCTAGGAGGGAGACTGTATGAGAGAGACTATTTCAGGCCTGCAACTGATTGAGACCTATTCACACTATTGTTCTCCAAATCTGGGACTCTTGTGACCCAAACAAATGCACAAAGTATGCAATACAAGTAGATTTAATGAAGTAAACAGTAGATTTAATGAACATATTTGCAATATTAAGCATCTTAATTTAATTTCATTTTATTGTGGTGCTGGTGTTTGAATCTTGTACTTCATACATCCTAGTCGAGCTGCAGCCGTTAATCATCATTTCTGTGCTTCTTCCTAGTAATAATGTGTATATACCTGTGGATTTTTCCACTATATTTTCATATATGTTATCTCATCTGATCATCATAGCATCTCCTATAAGATTATTAAAGTAGAGATACAACCCCACTCATCCAAAGTATCCTCAGCTCTGCACACTTGGAGACTTGCTGGAGAATGCAAACATAACAAGCAAAGCTGCAGCTTGCCCGTGGTCTTCTAACTCCAAGCCCTCAGCACTTGTCACTTGTCCATGCTCTCTTTGTCCTTGAGGAAACATGGAAATAGTTTGAATGTCTTATGACCTTTCTTGTATCTAATATTCTACTCAAAACCACTTCAGGATAGAAAGTTAACCAGTAACATATGGACAAAATGTAAGGATTTTGTTTTCAGATGCCTTTAATGATACCCTGAGGTTGAAAGAAAGGTTTAAGTTAGCAGCGGAAAGGGTAACATCGAATAGTGATTAGAGCAAGACAGCTGGATTGTGCTAGTCTAGGCTGTTGTTTCCATAGGCAGTGAGGAGAGAGGACACTAGTAAAATGTAACTGATACGGAGCAAAAACTAGGGCACAGAACAAGCTATGGAAACTCATCAGGTACCGAGGCTCCCACTGCAAGGTATAATGAAACAGTATTTGATATCTTAAAGAATTTTGTTTTGTAGATCCAAGAAACCTTTTTTGTTTGTTTGTTTGTTTTTAATTAAATTTCAAGACAGAATTTTTCTGGTAACAACCTTGGCTGTCCTAAAACTCACTCTGTAGACCAGGCTGGCCTCTAACTTACAGAAATCTACTTCTGCCTCCCGAGTTGCTGTAATTAAAGGTATGTACCACCACTCCTTGTCTAGAAATCTGTTTTCTTGATTTGCTTTTATTTTTTTAAGGGAATCATCCAGTGGACTTGTGAAAATAGTTCTAGAAAAACTCCCATCCTAACATTTAACCCATTAAATGTCATCAGGGATTTTGGAAGGATAATTAATGTGAAAGTAATTGGAGGAGCTGAATGTTACCCATTCAGAGACAAAATAAAACTATATAGGACTCTTTTCAGTACTCAGTATAATATACAAGAATGGATGGAAAGAAGGTGAGAATGTGGTATTTATTTATGCATTTACAGACATGGGCTATGTAGCCCTGTCTGGGCTGGAACTGTATACATCAATATGTCCTTGAACTGAGAGATAGCATGTCTCTGCCTCCTGAGAGCTAGGACTAAAGACATGAACAACCAAGCCTAGCATTTTCTAAACTTAACTAAAACACAATTTCTTTTTAAAGGAAAGCAACAAAAAACAACAGTTGTGATGCACTAAGTATAAATGTCCTGGCCGTTATATTCAGTGGTAAGATGCCAGCATATAGGGGCTGGAGAGATGGCTCAGAGGTTAAGAGCGCTGGTTGTTCTTCCAAAAGTCCTGAGTTCAATTCCCAGCAACTACATAGTAGCTCACAACTATCGATAATGAGATCTGGCGCCCTCTTCTGGCCTAGAGGCAGAATACTGTATGACTAACTGATAGATAAATCTTTACAAAAAAAAAAAAAAAAAAAAAGGCCAGTATAGAATACACTTCAGCTACAAGTGACAAATCAAGTCAAAGGCAGGTCTCTGGTCTCCTGCAATACTTGGATTTTTCCTCCCAGGATCTATCCTTAATTCACATTCTTATGGCCTCTTGCTACCACTTTACAGCTGAAAAGAGAAAAAACTGAAAATAAAAACCTGTGGTGTATAGTCTACCAGTCACAGGTAGGAGCTTGTAGAATGGTCAGTAATAAAATGAGAACCATTTACTACTAGCTTAATTAAATTCCAATTTAACACATTAAATGGGCTAAGCAGAGCTTGCTATATAACAAGAAGGTATTTACCAGCAACAAAAAGGACAGTGAGTTGTTTAAATATAATTACTGTTAAGTGACATCACTGTCATAATTCATGTAGCTTAAAAGCATTTAAAAATTACATTTACCCCACCACCACCCGTGTGTGTGAGTATGTGCGTGCGTGTGTGATCAGGCTTGGCAATAAGCACCTTTACTCACTGAGCTATCTTGGTACCTGTCAAAACATCCTGATCATTTAAAAGTAAATTCACTTAAGAGTATGACTTTTGCAACAAGGTCTCATTAACTTCAATTTACTAGTGGCACACACACACACACACACACACACACACACGGGGGGGGGGGCAGCAACTCGACACAAATGTCTGAGTGGGTGGAGCTAAGACTTGACTAGGTTTAAGGCATTATCTCTTCTCAAAGCCAGTTCCCAAAGTTCCCAGGTCTTACATGGTGTAAGACCCTTCACTTCTAACAACCTCGACGTGCCACCTTAAGAAAATGTTATTTGTAAAACATGCATAAATACTATAATTGTGGCTTCTACTCATTTCAATTTAAAGAACAAAATCATACACGTTTTAAGTCACTTGCAAGAATTTTCCAAAACAATGTCACTGGCACAGGGTAAAAATTAACCTCCAGTGGCTCAGACTTTTCCCCTTCAACACTATAAATGCTTTGGGAGCAACAAGAAAGATCTTTTCCTAAATTAACATTTTATTTTATTTTATTATTTCAAGACAGAGCTTCTCCTTGGCTGTCCTGGAACTCACTATGTAGGCCAGGCTGACCTTGATCTCATAGATCGACTGCCTCTGCCTCCCAAGTGCTCTGGAACAAATGAACATTTTAAATGCCACTTCCTTACAGAGTAAAAGAAGAAAACCATGGTTTCCAATTTTTCCATTCATGTTACCAAAACAACAGGACTTGAAAATGATGGGTCTAGATCAAAATGACAGTACAATGCATAGAGTTAAATTTTAAGCCTTATGTTAGAATCTGTAATCTTCTAAACTTATCCATTCCAGTTCCTTCAATCAGCTGCTTCTGAAAACCAGCAGAGGCTGCCTGTGGTAAGGGAAATGAAAGTGATTCTGAGGTGAACACCTTCACCAACACGTGTGGGGGCTACAGAGCTGGCTCAGTGGGTTAAGAGTACTGGCTGCTCTTTCAAAGGACCGAGGTTCAATTTCCAGCACCCACATGGTGGCTTACAATCATTGGAAACCTCAGTTTCTGGGAACCTGACACCCTTTTTTGGCTTCCACAGGCACTGGGCACACATGGGCTACAGACTTAAAGGCAGGCAAAACTCCAATACACATAATTTTTTTTCAAAAATTGAAAAAAAAAAGAACATAAAGGTTAGGACAAAAATAAATGAAATTAAAAGTAATAAAAAACACAACAAAACAAAAGCTGATTCTTTGAGAAGTTCAGTAAAATCAGTAAACCTTTAACAAGGATAACTAAGACCAAGGTGGGGGGACCAATAAAGGAGAGCACATTTCAGGAAACTACAAATTTTGATTATACATCACTTAAGCTGGAGAGACAAAAATCAGAGGAATTGTCACTGTATTAACTATGAACATTAAAAGGAAAATAAAGCAGGCAGTGGGGGTTAGGCAAATCTAAGTATAACTTATATGCATGGAAACAACAAACTAAGCCCCATTATTTGGTATGGCAAAAAAATGTTTAACTTTTCATATTTACTTTTTGGCACAGGAGTGATGGCGTAAGGAGTACCATACCGTGGCCATAGTGTATAGGTCAGAGAAAAACTGGCTAGAGTTTGTTCTTTCTTTTCCAGTCCTGGGGACTGGAAGTGCCTGTTGTGACTCTAGAAGGCTTTTCTCCCCCAGCTAGTTCCCAAATAATCAACACAGAGACCTTTTAAAATTATAAAAGCTTCAAGGCACCACAACTGGGGCGATAACAGCCCTCTAAGCTAGTTTGCTATTTCCCAGATAGACACCCCAAGTTACCCATCATGATGGTTCCTGCCTGGGCTGCTTCTGTTCTACCAGGTCAGCCCTTATGGCCACATGCTCATGGTCCATTTTGCCCCATGTCGACTTCCTTCTTTCCAGCTTCTCCTCTTGCTATCTCCTTCTTCTCTCCTTTCACCATCTGACCCCAAACCTGGGAACTTAAGCTCCACCTACTTCTCTATTGCCCAGTTACAGGCTTCTGGATATTTTTTAAAAACCAGGCACAGAATATTGGTGAGCAAATTCACACAAAGTCATGTACATAGTATCATTTGGTGTTGAGAACCCTCTTGTCTGTGCAGCAACCAGACCTTGGGGGCCAGTAATTAGCATTAGAATACACAGCACCAGACCAAACCCCAACAATTACCACACTCAGCAGCAAGTATTCTTTACCACTAAGCCATCTAGTCAGCCTCAACTAAAGATAATTTAAAAGAAAATGAAGGACTATAATAAACAAATCATCATTTATTTGGTGATCTAGTGAAAATGGTTCCATTTCAAATGTCCTTAAAGATACAATCTGCCAAAATTCACAAACAAAACCAATTTAAATAGATCTGTACCTATGAAAGAATGGAATAAATACCCAATAACTTTCTAAAATAGAAAGTATCAGGCCCAACTGGTAAACTGTTGGGTTATAGGTAAATTCTACCTAAACACAAAAGAAATTATAACAATTCTGTTACCCTTTTCCAAACTTGAAATTCTCAGGAAAAATTTATGACCTGAGAAAAAGTCCTGGGCTGGGGAGAGACCTTAGTTAATAAAGTGCTTGCAGCACAAGACTGGGGACCTGAATTTAATGGCCAGAACCCAAGGCTCATGCTTGTCTGGCATACTCAATGAGCTCCATACCAGGGGAGACTAAAAGGTTAAAGAGTACCCAAGAAATTAATGAAACTGGAGACAGACCTTTGTTCATAGGCGTGCACAAACAGAGGCACCCACACAAATACTTAAAAATATATATGTACATGCATGTGCATGCGTACACACACACAGAGACAGACAGACAGACAGAGAGAGAGAGAGAGAGAGAGAGAGAAATGGAAAATATAAAAGAAAATCTGTCCTAAGGCCTACAATTACCACAACCATCCCTAAGAAGTACTGACTGTGGCTCACTTACTGAATACACAGTGTTAGTGTGAATAAGAATAGCTCCCATAGGCTCACAGATTTGAATGCTTAGTCACCTGGAGGAAAATTGTCTTTAAAAAGATCAGGAGGCTGGACTTAGAGAGGGGCAGGGAGGAAATGAGGGAGAGAGGGTGGGGTTGGGAGGGAATAAAGGAGGGAGCTACAGCTGGGATACAAAGTAAATAAACGGTAATTAATATAAAAAAATAAAATAGGCTCTTAAAAACAAACAAACAAAAGACCATGAGGCGTGGCCTTGTTGAGAAGATGTGTCACTGGGGATGGGCTTTAGGATTTCAAAAGCCCTGCTAGGCCCAGCAGTCTCTGTTTTCAGCCACTGTTCTAGCACCATGCCTGCCTCTATGCTGCCATGCTGACAATGAACTAACCCTCTGAAACTGTTACCATATGCTTTCTTTTTAAGAGTTGCCTTGATCATGTTGTCTCTTCAAAGCAATAGAACAGTAACTAAGACATGTATTAATTTGGTTGAAAAATTGGTCTACAAAGTTAGTTGCCAAGGCTACACAGAGAAACCCTGTCTTGGAAAAATAAGAAAAAAGAAAAGAAAGAAAAGAAGAAAAGAAAAGAAAGCTTGAGGAGAGATCTAAGTGAGGTTAATGGCTGTCCAATAAACCATGAAGAGGTTGTTTCTCACATCTCAGTTTCAGTGTGTGTATAAAAGAGGACACAGTGATACTGATATAATGACAACACCATAGAATTTAAATTTGCAGTTTTGCATCTCTAGGGATTAGTTCTTAGAGTGTTTAGATTGGTTCTTGCCGATTTCTTTTTATTTTACTGCCCAATCTACTTTGTCATCTTTACCCTTTATATTATCCACAGAATCATATTAACTAGAAACTAAGGGGGGGAGGCAAAAATCAGCTCTATCTTGCCAAACAGGCCTTATGTCTATCTTTAAAAATTATTTACAGCTGGAAAAAATGATTCAGTGGTCAAAAGTTCATACTGCTCTTGCAGTTTGGTTCGCGAGCCCCATGTTGAGCTGCTCCCAACTGTCTACAAACTCCAGATGGAGGGAGATCTGATGCCCCTGGCCTCTGCAGGCACCTACACCCATATGTACATATCCACACACAGACAAACATAATTAAAAATAAAGGGCTAAAGAGATGGCTCAGCAGTTAAGGGCATTTGTTGCTCTTGAAGAGGACTTCAGATCAGTTTCCAACATCCACATGGTGGTTTATAACCATTTGAAACTCCAGTCTCAGATGATCTGATGATCTTTTCTGGCCACCTCAGGCACCATGCATATATGCTGTACACATACAAGTGGGCAAACTTTCATACACATAAAATACAAATCATGTTTTAAAAGTAAATTACCTCCAAATCCTTATAGCTTTAATTATATGATCAAATGATTAACACTGGGCTAATCTCTACTTCTGAGAAAATTATCATTTTCCTGGCAGAGTGTAAGAGCTTATGGTCCAGCCCTCCAACTCAATTCTTTCCACATGATTTGATCATTCTCCCTAGTAGACATCAGCATCTAACTATATCTACCTCATCCTAGAAAGAAAGATGTTCAAAAGCCCAGAGAATCCCTTTAGTTCAAGTCCAAAGGAATAAGCTATATCCAAGTAATGGCAAAAGAATGAAAAAAAAAATCTGAGCTGATTATGAAATTTTTCCTTAACCTGGCTGTAGAGGTCAAGAATGATTGAATTTCTGATCTCCCTGTTTTTACCTCAAGTGCTGGATTACAGGCACGTGGCACTGTGCAACATTTATGATGAACCGAGGGCTTCATGCATGCTAGGCAAACAACTACCAACTGGGGTACATCTTCAGTTCCAAATCCTCATTTTTTATTCAAAAGCTAAATTCATGAAAAGTAAAAACCAGCCCCAAATATCCAAATCTAGACAGGTTAAAAAGAAGCCCAATAAAACACAGAGGCAGGTCCATTTTCTTCTAACCTACTGGTTTCCTATATAACATAGCATCTTGCACCCAGGGTCTAGAAATGGCCACTCCTACATTGTCTCAGCAATAGATCCTCTAAGGAGAAGGTTTAGAGTTTCTGTCCCATGGCTATGTGATGGCTCGTGGCACAGTCCCTGAAGTCCTAAGTTTTTTTCTCTGCAAAATGAGAAATACTTTCATCTCACAAAATAGCTTCAAAAATTAAAGCTTAAATGTGCCCAGAGAATTGAGAATAGGTCAACATTTGTCTAAAAATCTGGTTTCAATTCCTAGCTCTGTGAAAAAGATCAGGGAAAGAATACTTCCCAGAGTACTTGACTCACAATCAATAATTAGAGACAATTCTCTTTCCTTTCACTTGATGTAGCCTTATGCTCCAATTCTCCTTTACATGAGACTAAATCAGCCAGGCTTAGTGATGCAGGCACTGCATCCCAGCACTGGGAGGCAAAGGCAGGCAGATCTCTGTGAATTTGAGGCCAGCCTGACCTATACACAGTGAGTTCCAGGACAGCCAGGGCTATGCAGACAAACAAACAAACAAACAAACAAATCAGTAACAGGACTAATTTGGAAACACCCAAACTGAATCTAGGTTCTAGAAATATCCACCACCACCACCCTTTTTTGGTTTTTCGAGACACAGTTTCTCTGTATAGCCTTGGCTGTCCTGGAACTTATTCATAGAACAGGCTGGCCTTGAACTCAGAGATCTGCCTGTTATGCTTCTGTTCCCAAGTACTGGGATTAAAGGCATACACCATCACTGCCCAGCTCCTTTCCATATTTGTGCACTGACTCCAAGACATATTTTAAAAGTTCCTAAAATAAAAGAGAGGTCTTAAGACAGGTCTTAAAGCTATTATTTTTAAGAAGGCAAAACTAGCTTAGGGCAAGACTAAGTAATAAGATATAAGTCCTTTGGGGACCTCTGGGTTCCCCTCATAACTAGTAAATACTATTAATTGTATTCTGCCCAACATTATCAGCAATTCCAATTGGCAAAGCATTCTTTGAAAAGCACTGGCACAATAAATCTGAGAAAGAGAATTTCTATTCCTTTCAGCATGCTTTACATCTATGTAATCATTATTAAAGTTCATCTCAAGTTTTTCACCTCGCTATTGTTCTAGGTTAATGTCACTAGGGAAGCCACTTAATGCGGTAGAGCAAACAAAGCTTCAGAACTTCTTTCTGCTTCAGGTCCCACTGTCACTCACCTGACATGACAGTGGACAACACACTCAGGCTCTCAAACGTTCATTTTTCTCAACTATATTGTTTTTCAAAGTTGGTTGTGAAATCAGTTTAGTGGTCTGCACTTAACATTTTTCATTTTAAGTAAAAAAAAATATATTGGGTGATACTACATGATACTTCATCTACTTGAAAAAAAAAAAAAGTAGATGCTGGGGCTGGAGAGATGGCTCAGTACTTACTGCTTTTACAGAGGGCCTGAGTCTGATTCCTAGCATCCCCACACACCAAGAGGCTCAACACCACCTGTAATTCCTTTGGCTTCTGTGGGCACCTGTACTGATGTTCAACATAGCTGTACACACAGTGCACTCATACAAACATATACATAATTTAAAAGTAATTAAAATTCTTTTAAAAAGTAACAGATGCTGGTGACCTATGAGAATATAAGCTGTATGTTATTTCTGTATCTGCATTCCAGAATTTGAAAAAATAATGAACATTAACTATAGGCTAAGAGTTAGCCCCACTAGACTCAAAAGGGCTCAGCACACTCTTAATAGTGGGGAAAAATTTCATATATCAACCTTTGCTTCCCTTCAAAGTAGTTTGCCTTTAACCATATTATACACACAGAAGACAACATACATTATTTGTCATGGGCATATCCTTCTCATTGACATATAATGGTAAGGTCTAATTAAAATCGATAGTATATTATAAACTAATAGACAACCAGTCTGCCAAAATGCTCAGACAATAGTGATATGTGGAAATGGCAGTAGGTGTGCCATTTCCTCTCTTATGAGGAAATGGTTATGGAGTGAAGATAGGCTTCACATCAGTACTGTTCTGAGAATTCCCACTCTGCTAAGACACTTAAGAGCTGGCTCCTGGAGTGAAAAACCAGGGAAGATTCAGAGCTTAGAAAGGACACCACATAAAAGTAGAGTTAAGAGGGTCTAAAAGTACCAAATAAGACAAGAACCGCACATTTCCTGCTCATTTCAACGTTAGTCACATTACCCTCTCTGACCAGACACAAGTTCAATCTCTGGCATCTACTGTTCCCCTTGCTCAGATTAGACTTTTACCAGCTCTGTATATGCTATGGTCCATTCATCACTTTGCTAACTATTTGCATTAACTCAGTTTCTGTAAGAAGCATTCCCTGACACTTCCAAATTAAAGGACTCTTCAAATCACCATCCCACATTCCATCCCCTAGCCATCATTAAATCCCTATTATATCTTCTTCACAGCAGGATTTTTTTTTTTTTGAGACAGAGTTTCTCTGTGTAGCCTTGGTTGTCCTGGACTAGCTTTGTAGACCAGGTTGGCCTCAAACTCACAGAGATCTGCCTGCCTCTGCCTCCCTGAGTGCTGGGATTATAGGCATGTGCCACTGTGCCTGGCATATGATTTTTTTACTGTATAGTATTTTTGGTGACTTATTTTTCTGCCTTCCTAGTTAAATATCAGCCCTCAAAGGGCCTTACTGTTTTGTTTTTAACAACCAGAATAGTGTCAGTTGCTTAGATGCATAAATACTTTTACCCCCTATGTAAATGCAGGGCCTCAAATATATACAGTATTTGCATGTGCACTCCCACACACACACCAAAAAAAGAAAATCACACATATTTAAATGGATAGAATAGAAAAAGTATTTACATATCTAATAGTGATTTAATACCTAATACTGATTAGACTGTCTTAAATTCTGGAATAAGAATTCCTGAGAAAAATAAAACCCTTATCTCAGAACTAAGGTCTCATAATGCAATCTTTAGAAGAATGTTTATGGGTGTTTCGCCCGTACCTGTGTTTGTGTATGTGGCCTGAGGAGGCCAGGAAAGGGGTGTTTCGCCTGTACCTGTGTATGTGTATGTGGCCTGAGGAGGCTAGGAGAGGGCATTGGATCCCCTGGAGCTGGAGCTACAGAGAGCTGCACTCTACCACATGGGTGCTAGGATCTGAATGGGGGTTCTATGGAAAAGTCGCAGTATTCTTAACCTCTGAACCTTCTATCTCTCCTGCCCCTCATAATTCAGTTTCATTGTTTCAATATTTTAAAACAAATGTCAATTTAACTAAACAAATGAAGGTATTGCCTTTTATTAACAACAATTTTATAACTTAAAGTCCAGTTTCCCAGTAGCCCAGAAATAAAGGTGATAAACCGGGTATGGTGGTACATGCCTTTAATCCCGGCACTCAGGGAGGCAGAGGCAGGCAGATCTCTGTGAGTTTGAGGCCAACCTGGTCTACAAAGCTAGTCCAGGACAACCAAGGCTACACAGAGAAACCCTGTCTCAAAAAAAAAAAAAAAGAACAAGAACAAGAAAGGTAATAAACCCCAAGGATCCTAGCTTAGACAGCCTAACTAGAGGACTGGGCTGCAAGAGTAAAGGCTATGCGACAGCTCCATGGAGTCTATGCCTTCACACCACCCAACACCCAAAGATCTCCTACATGACTAAAGAGTGACAGCCTCAAAGGAACAATAAGAGATAAAGCTTCTTCTTCACGTGTTCAAACGCTTTAAAATCTTAAAAAATTCACTTCTCTGTTTTATCCAATTTTCATTGAGTACAATTTATATCTATAAAACTTCCTTCCTTTCTTCCCTTCCTCCATCCTTCCTTTCCTTGCTGGATAGGGTGTTACTATGTAGCTGAATTTGCTCTGGAACTCACAATCTTCCCCACCTCTGCCTCCCAAATGCTGACTTACTATAGGCACACATTCTCAGCTTCAAATACCACTTTTATAATTACCTTATCAAACTGCAAAATCAGGACCATAGAGTGGTCTGGAGAAGAAGCTGGTTAGGATCACAATAAATTCTCAAATCAAATAATTAGCTTAGTTACAGGACAATTCATCAACAATAGGATGGCCTAAGACTCGCAGTGAGCTGCATTATTGTGTTTTAGAAAGACTAGTTCCCCCTGACATATATATGTATATAGATGTAAGCAACCACTGCATGGGTCATGCCATCAAACAAAAGCAACACCTACAAAGTCTCTCTCAGTCACTAGAAGCAGCCAGACACTCAAACTGCCAGTCCTGAATTATGGCCTCTCAATGGTGAGGGCTTCACATTTCACCCATCAGGGCACAGCCCAATCAGAAGACAAACCCCTGCCCTGCCGGGGACCAGCAAATCGGCTTTCTTCCAGTGTGCACATGACTGAATGTGCTTCTGTCCATCATCTGGGTCATATATAGTTCAATGCGAGCTAAGGAGACAGGGCTGTAAGGAAATCTGGCGCGGTTCAATACCTTGTCTAGCCTGGGCTCTAGTAGTTTTTTTTTTTTTTTAACTGACAAACTCATTTTTCTACAGGGACAGAACGCTGTGCTGGCTGAAGTTCCATTTCTGCAGCAAGAACCCTATCTGGAAGCACAGAAGCTGTCCTCTAGCCACAGCAGTTCAACTTTTTTGATTGTTGTTGCTGCTTTCTCCCATCACCCCTATCCCCTTTTGACAAAGATCCAACTGTAAAAAGTCTTACGTAACAGTTCAGGACTACTTCGGTTCTTTTACCGGGTAAGCACTTTCAATTTTTTTCCAGCTAAAAACCATTTAAAAATTGCATCTGTTGAGAGGCTTGACTAAAACCTTTTAAGTAATTTGTGTGGTGAAATACTGTCACTGATTTTTTCGTCTCATTTCTGCACGTGCTCCTTTGTTCTCGGAACAGAAGCTTTATACGCTCCCCACAACGCAGCTGCAGAGTTATTAAGTCAGTTATTATAAGGAACACAAAGGTTGCTTTGCATTCTTTGCCTTTAGATAATTAATTTTGCATTTGTTTTTCTTAAAACAAAATTGAAATAAGGAGGAAATTAACAAAGAATAAACTGTTGGAGAATCTAGCAAAGTTTGGAGTTTTTACCACCTTTTTATCTGTAGTTTTGTACGGCTAAATACTTGTGCCGCCTGGGGCGTTGGGGGTAGAGGCAAGCATAGACAGAGAGGAACTAAGCCAGACATGGACAAAGGCATGAGCCAAAACCAGACAGTCCTGGCTGTTCGATAGGCCAGCAGTGGGTGAGACAGGTCAGCCAGCTGCAGAGGTGGGAGGGGGGAAAGGGGCATGGATGTGTGAGGTGCTCATGCGTGCAATCGTGACTAGATTCTGAAACTGCCAGCCATTTTCCAAGCTTTGTATAATCTAAAGGAATGTGTCTCTCCTGAAGCAGTCTTAGCAGAGCCACTCAAAGAGGGGAGTACAAGAGACACCAACAGCACTTAAAATCAGAAAATACTGGAACTCGAGTGGACAAGAGGGAATGCAGAGGGTGTGTGGAAATTTTTTAGTGATCTGGAATGTGTTGAGTGACAGGAAGTGCTCCAAGCTCCCCCCACCCCAACTCTTCTCAGTCTCGCCTGCTTTTGTCTAACTCTTGTAATCTACACACTACTGCTTACAAAGCTGTCTGAGTTTAAGACAGAAAGAAACATAAAAGGCTCTCTATTTCATAGTACCTGTAATATAGAAGAAATTTAAAAGCATGGTCCTTCAAGCTATTGACATTCTTTTCAGGTATACAGAAGATATGTAAAATAACTGTTCATAGATAAATGAAAATCATGAAATATAGTACAATTTTAAATTTATAATTAAAAAAAATCCTCCGGTATAACTTGAGTAGGTTCCTAATTTGAAGGCAACTTGTTTTTTTGGTTCATATATTACATGTGAAGTTGGGTTTCCTTTGTATAGATGTGGGCTTTGGGGAAAATATTCAAAGTAATAAGAGTGTATGTACTTTTAAAAAGAGGGAGAGAGTCTTTCCCTTCTTGGGCCAGAAAGTACTTTAAAGGACTAATTCCTTAGGAAAAGCAGCTGTCTTTTACTTTTGTTTGCATAAATGTTAAGTAGAAAACTTTTCAGACAAAAATAACATTATTCTAAGTGAAAAAACCAAAGTGTTCCACAAACTTTAGGAACACTAAAAAAACAGCCAAATAATTTAAGACCTAGCCCTACTTACGAAGTGGAGACTTAAGCGTGTGTAAGATATTTCTTTCTAATGTTTCTAGCTCCTACCATAGGATGTTAGTGGGCAGCCTAGGAGTTAATCTTCCCTAGTGTGGCTCCGAGCCTTCATGCGGAGCAGACGTTATTCACATGATGATTCGAAAAAAATCCATTCATATATCTCACTACCTGGATTTGAATAGAAACCAGACAGCAATTCTTTAGTTCCAGCCACATTCGCCCCACTGGACAATAGTGATTTGTTAGCACAGAGTCACCGGCTGGGAGACACAAAGCTCAGAGCTGCAGAAAGACGCAGAATTCAGAGAACAGGAAGTTACAGGCTCCAGGCACTCCTGGAAGCTCTGAGATTTAAAAAAAAAAAAAAAAGGAAATAAAGAGAAAAGGGCAACACAGAGATGCATGTTTAAAAGCTACTTCTCCCATTTTTTTAACCACCTCCAGTATCATAAAAGCTGTATTGTTAAAGTACTTAAAGTCATGAGTCCTGTGTGCTTTCTTTTCTTACGACAGAAAACTTCATTCAAAGCCTCAGCACAGTCAGCAGTAACTAAAGTGTCCACAGTGTGCTAGTTGCAGTTTGCTCTGGCAGAAAGGAGAGGAACATTTTGTTAATAAAGCCTAATAGTACAAATAGAACATAATAAAGTTAATATGCTTTTAAATTTCTTTCATAAAACCATTCAAATTTTAATTGTACCCACTCTAAAGAAATTAATTTTTCTCCAAGATAGCACATAAGATTTATTATTGAATTTTATTTAAGGTTTTCTTAGAAGACACACACCAGTTTAAAATTAGTATAACACAGAAAACATTTGCTTTGGGTTATAGTTGCCAAAACGAAAATTTTAAATCAAAGCTCCAAGCACTAAGAATTATATTTCCTTTCTTGAATTAACAAATTATAATCTGTTTTTACTTTATCTTGAAACTTTAAAAAAATTAATGTAAGTTCTAAAAGAGAGGGCAGATAATTCTTCAATCTCAATTAAAAAGCAAAGGGGAGGAATGTATGGTTCCTATTCAGACTGTTATGGTGCAGCTTGAGCATCAACAGGACACAGACTGGTGTCCATTTCATCCAGTAGGAACAGGAGACCCTTGCAAAAAGAAGCTGTTTTGTTTTGCCTCTGTGATCTATGAGGAAAACCAAGCTATGAACAGTATCATACCTGAGATTTCAAAAGATCAAAAAGTGCTTTGGAAACATGAACTGTTCTGTTTAGCTGAACTTTCTCACCTTCTATCACTACTAGTCAAACGCCAAGTATCAGTTCTACCTCTATCTGTGTGCTGTCCGATACAATAGTCATTAGTCACATGTGGCAATTCTGATTTACATAAAAAGAAAAATCAATTATTCCTCCTTACTAGCCTTATTTGAACACCTCAATAGGCTCATATCACTACTGGTTATCATGCTGGATGGCCCATATAGAGGGTACTTCCATCACCGACAGTCATGGACAAAAAATGATAGAAGCCATGCTCATACCATACATATTGTCTTCACTACACATAGTTGGGCACATGCACACAACCTACAGGTAAAAAAGCAATAACATATATGACAAGATAGTGATATTATTTTAGATACCTTAAAAAATTGAAACCTATGGTGAGACAGAAGGTCCAGATCCATTTTTCTTGGTTTACAGTGAAAACTATAATTAAGAAAAATATAAAGAGAATAGCGGCAGAAGAGGAGTAATGGTCAAAGTAAAATGAGCCACCAAATGTCTTTCCAAATATAGGATATAAATAATTCCACAGTCTCTCTTACACTGCCACTGTCATAGATTAAATGTAGAGTAATGGAGCAGTGGCTGCTGCGTCAGTCAGACCTGGACGGCTTTACTAGCACTCACCTTCACAGCTAGATGGCACAAAACAAATTAGTTCACTGCTCTCAAACATACTGGCAACACAAGAAAATGGTCATGAGAATGGAAATATGAAAGAATTCATAATAAAGCTGATAAGATGCCAACCACAAAAGGGGCAATGATTATTTACCACATTTAAAAATCTTTACAATATAACTCTAACTCTTTCTAAACAGCTACTATTCAGAACATGAGGCAACCCTTTAAAAAATTATTATAAAATATTGATGCTGGCCCTATCAACTAAGTAAAATGAAAATATACGTATGCTGGACAACTTTTCCAAGCCACCAAGTGCCAGTGATATTTGGGATTCTTGAGCTTTAAAACAATCTTGCAAAGAAGTGCCTTATTCCAAGAAAATCTCAGGTCAATTTGGCTCAAATAAACCAGCATGGTCTCTATGTGTTCAGAGCTTTGAATTTAAGAAGTGTAGGTATTAAACAAAGTCCCAAAGGTTGAAGAGTGGGTTCAGGCATAAAATGCTGACTGTGAAAACATAACGACTTGAGTCCAAAATCCCAGTGATAGGGAAGCCAAGCCCTTGCTTGGGCTTGTTGGCCAACCCAACCCAGGCACCAGGTTTAGTAAAAGATCTTATCATAAAAATGAGGTGGGAAGTGAAGAAAGAAGGTACAGTTTGTCAACTTCCAACCTCTGCACACATGTACATGTGCACCCACTTAAACTCTGTAGCCAAAAAGACTAATTGTCAAGGAATGTCAACAGTATCCAAACATTGGGAACCTCATACCTGTTCAAGAATAAAAGAAAAGGCATTGTATTTTATTTATTATTTTAAGAGAGAAAGCCTGAGCCCTCACATATGGATGTCAGCAGGTAACTTGTAGGAGTCATTTCTACCACCCACCATGAGACAGATGGACGGTTTGGTGATTGAACTCAGGCCACTGTCAGACTTGGTAGCAAACATAACTTACCAAAACATCATCTCACCCTACTTGAAAAAGCTATTTGAACTTGGTTTACGATGAAGATTGGATAAAATGAACAGTACCTCCTCTCAAGGCTTTGGTGATAAACAACAACAACAAAAACAAAAAACAAAACACCACACACCAAGTGACTTATATTTTGACCAAATTTTAATCCCAAATTTATCACCAAAAGAATTTGAAGAGATTCTTAGATTCTGATGCCTTTCTCAACCACCGGCTTGCAAGACTGTTTTAAGGTTCAAGAATCATAAACATTAAACAGCTAGCACTGCTGGGCACACACCTTTAATCCCAGCACTCAGGGAGGCAGAGGGCAGGTGGATCTTTGTGAGTTCGAGGCCAGCCTAGTCTACAAAGTGAGTCCAGGTCAGTCAATGTTACACAGAGAAACCCTCTCTTAAAAAACACAAACAAAACAAAACAAAACAACAAAAAAACCCTACCTAACACTGGCTCTGGCACATGAAGAAAAAAAAATCCATCCTAATGTCTAACGACTTCAAGTCCAGATAAATATTTGACACCTTTCCTGGATACAGAGAATGGACTCAAAAGATTTCTACTGTGATTCACAAAAATTGGTATTCTGTTTAAAATTAAAATTAACAACATAAGTGTGAAAATGGCCAACATTATACAAGGAATTTAAAATCTTAGAGACAAAGATTAGATAAGGTAACTGAATTTAATGAGAAACTTATTTGAAAAAGAGATAGGATATCAGTTTAAATATATATGTATACGTGTTTTTGCCTACAATGTATATGTGCGCACCACATGTGGGCAGTACCTGCAGAGAAACGTGTTAGATTTTCTAGAACTGGAGTTACAGACAGTTGTAAGCTACCATTAGATATCAGATTGTAATAATATAATGGATAATGTATTGTTGAAAAAAGTTTGGTACTATTAATAGATCTAAATATTGAGAATGACGTTTTTCCAAAACAAGTTCTTACTATGAAGCAAGGCTGGCCTGAGGTTTTCTACATGCCCAAGCTAAACCTGAATGTATAATATTACTGCCTGCTTTCAGTATACAAGGATAAAGAATCTTCTTCCTTAAATTAACAGGAATTTTCTAAAGATTCTGGAATATATTTCTATGAACTCTTCTTGATTATAAAACATGTCTGGGCTAGAGAGATGGCTCAGAGGTTTAGATCACAGACTGCTTCTAAAGGTCCTGAGTTCAATTCCCAGCAACATCATGATGGCTCACAACTATCTATAATGAGATCTGATGCCGTCTTCTGACATACAGGTGAACATGCAGACAGAACATATACATAATAAATAAATCTTAAAAAAACAAAAAAGAAAAAAAATACAAAAGTCCTAAAATACAGCCCATAAGAAATTAAAATAGCCTACTGTAGGCATGGAAAATAAATGTCTGTCTTTAAAAAATCAAAGTTACACAAATAATTCCTGGGTAAAGTATTTCCCAATCACATCTGTGGATATATATCAAGTTGAAGACAATTAAGCAGCAGTAAGAAGTAACAGGTGTCTTTCACTGATGCTGACTGACAAAGGTCAGATCTGACACATGAACCTTTCAGAACATTCAGGGCAGTAAATTATAAGGAAGATAGTATGATGTAGTAGGCAATCTTAAAAGGCTGTTTTTCTGACAGAAATAGGCAAAGCTAAGATGTGATATTCTCTTAGCTCTTCACTAATTTTCTAAAGATACCCACAGCAAAGGATTCTGGATCCTCATTTAAACACAAATTATGAAACTAATCAATATTAAGTCCCTAATATGTACCACAAACAGTGTGAGATTTAGACTGACTAGTGGTCTGTGTGTGGAGACACACACCTTTAACTCCAGCACTTAGGAGGCAAAGGCTGTCAGATATCTATGAGTCAAGATCAGCCTCTACACAGTGAGTTCTAGAGAAGCCAAGGTATATAACAAACAAACAAGCAAACAAACCAAAAAAACCCAAGAACAACAATAAAAGTCTAAATAGTCGAGAAAATTTAAAAACTAAAACAACTATCACTGACAGAGAAAACCTGTGTGTGTAGGGTGGAATCTAGATTAAAGGCGTCAAAACAAAACAAAAATCACCTGCCCTAAGAGAGCAAATGAACTATTATATACCTAGATAATTAAAAGCTAAAGCTCATGTTACTCAAAAAAAAAAAAAAAAAAAAAAAAAAAAAGGTAAAGAGCTAAGCTCAGAAACTTTGAGAACAGGTCCAGTGATTGATGCACTGTTTTGCCTTGTGTTAGATTAATAAAATTCATAAAACAATGAAATATATATATATGTACATATACTCAGCTACAACTGATTCAAGCAAAAAAACTATGCTAACTATAGGACCTTTGGTTGTTGTTGCTTGTTTTTTGTTTGTTTGTTGTGTTTTTCAAGACACAGTTTCTCTATGTAGCCTTGGCCGTCCTGTACTCACTTTGTAGACCAGGCTGGCCTTGAGCTCACAGAGATCTACCTGGCTCTGCCTCTGCCTCTCTGAGTACTGCGACTGCAGGCATGCACCACCCAAAATGCCTGGCACTCTAGTATCTTATTAGACTTCCAATGGACTAAAAAAGCCTTTAAGGAAATTAAATACTTTGTTGAAATACCTATAGGCTGGCTTCACAATGAATATTAATCAGATCTGTAATAAGTCACTACTTCATAAAAACCTACTGTCCCTTTGATGGACATTTAAAGATAAAATTTTTGGACAGGATGGAATTTAAATGATCTGCTAAGGCAGAGAGCATGTTCTAGTAGGATCTTATGATATAGAACACTAAATGTGATACTTATTTCCTTATCATCCTCATTCTGCTTTCCCTAAGACCATGTTCCCATTTCCTTTAGTGACACTCAGTGGGATTATCGTGACTATCTGCTGGTCAGCATTCAAACCACAACTAAGCTGCTTCGTAGCTATCAACAGTATGTTAAGACACAGCTGCAACTACAAGATGGCCAGAGCCATTGCTGGGTTGCCGTAACAGCTTGGTGTATAAACCAGAATCGCTCATGCCTACAAAGTATGCAACTATTATTAATCCCTCTTTCACCTGGAATTTACTCTGCCAACACAGGAACATACAACGAAGCTGCTGCTACCATGACAAAATGATACACTATTACTTTGACACAACCTGTGCTCCTAAGAGAAACACAGAACTTGCACTCCAGTTACTTGCTGCTCCTAGAACTTAGGTTTCCATGTAGGTTTTTCTCACTGATAAAGACCAATCATCACTAAGAGCAGTCGCTCAAAACCTAGTCGTGGGCAGCTGAAGCAGAAGGCTGAGAATGAAGCAAGCCTAGGCTACGTAGCCAGACTCTATAACACACATAAAGGGATCCAGTTATCATGTGGACTTTGTTTTGTTTTCTTCAAGACGTGAAGCTATCTGGCAAACAGTATATTAGAAAAGTAGTTACATAGCCAGGAGTGATGATACATGCCTCTGATCCCAGTACTCGGGGAGGCAGAGGCAAGCGGATCTTTGTGCGTTCCAGACTAGGCTGGTGTACAGAACAACCAGGACTGTTAAACAGAGAAACCCTATCTCGAAAAAAACAAAATAAACAGCAACAAAAAACTACTCAACCTTTTCCCCATTTAACTGTTGAACTACTAAATCCCTACCAACAGCTGTATTAATGATAATTACACATAATTTTTAAAATCAAAATTTCTTGAGGAAAAATTCAACACAATCCAGTTAGATAGATTTCATTCACATGAACAAATAAACAATGCATAATGTTTATCCAAATACCTATAGGCAAAAGAAATGAAAATGTTAACAAGGAAAAACAAAACCTCTCCTTTAGAAAGAATAAGATTAGCTTCATATTTTATTTCTTTGTAATTTTCCCTATAAACTCTGCTTGTGCCTTGTGAGAGTGACTTCTTTACTGTAGATGCTGGACTACATGGCCTACATGGAGGAGGAATCATCACAGTGTCCACATGCTCGAGACATAGCGGCTGGCCAGCTGTGTGAAGTCAGGCTCCCGGCAAGTGCTGCGCTGGCTTGAGGACTCTGAAATCTCCACGTTTAGCCTTCCCGACTAGTAAAGGATGATGAAGACCTACCATGTGTCCAGCAGTGTGGGGTTGAGCAGTGTTCTTTCAAACATGCTACTTAGTAATCACAATCACCGAGTAAGACACTGTTACCAGCCTGTCTTACTGATGAAGACACCAAGGTTCTGAAAGAAATGATTCACCTGCTATCATAAGAATCCAAATTCAAACTCAGATATTTGGCTCTGGGACTGTTCATTTCTCTATCTAGTTTTGTTTTGTTTTGATTAGAAGAACATATTTGCTCATTTCCTTTGTTCCTGTCAAAGACCAGATAGTTTCTTCTTTTGTCCCTAATACTGAACAAAATTGGCTTTCAAAATCATGGCTGTACAAGACATTTCTACATATGATGAAAATAGATTTCTAGATATCAGCAAATATACAGTTTAAATTATGCATGAACCTTTCAAAAATAACCAGATATCATTTATTTATTAGGCTTCAAGTCTCGAGAAAAAAATAGAACTATATAATCTCTTTAAAAATGAATCAAAGTATAAGCTGTAGTCTAATTTGAAGAACTATATTCAGCACTTTCTAAAATAGCAAAAAAATCCATCACATTAAGCCTTTTTCTAACAGTTTATTATTATTTAACATTTATATCTTTAAAACTATAGCATCTCTGTGAACACAAGTCATTTGTAAACAGAGATGCAAACTCATCATTAACTTTTTTTATTTTTATTTTTTATTTTTTTGACATAGAGCTTCTCTGTGCAGTCCTGGCTGTCCTGGAACATGCACTCTGGCTTTGAACTCAGAGTTGGCCTGCCTCTGCCTCTGGAGTACTGGGACTAAAGGTGTGGGCCACTATGCCTGGCATTATTAACATAATTTTAAAGACCCTTACTCTACTTTAAAATTGAACCTAAAAGCCAGACATAGTGGTGCACGCCAGTAATCCCAGCACTTAGGGAGGCAGGGGCAGATGAATCTCTGTGAGTTTGAGGCCAGCCTGGTCTACAGTCCAGGACAGTCAAGGCTACACAGAGAAACCCTGTAACAAAACAAAAACAAACAAACAAAAAAAACTGAACCTAAAAATTTATACTTAATTTTGTTAACATATTACTAGGAATTCAATAAATAACATCCTTAATTTGATGCAAACAGCAAATGGTAAAAATAAAGAGCCCAGGTAAACTAAATCAAAGCTTCATTACTAAATTTTAACGAAAGATTGCTAAATTTCAGTTATCTCAGCTACAAAAATCAGAAAAGAATTGTTATCCAATCAGCCATAAGTGTCTTCAATAACACAGTGTCTATCCTACAACCAATACAATGTTCAATTATTATTTGTCCTCTTCTCCTTAGTCTGTTCCTCTTTAAAAATTATTTTATGGGTGTTTGGCCTGCATGTACATTTGTGTACAAATGTAGACCTGGTACAGGTGGAGGTCAGAACATGTCAGATCCATTGGTACTGTTATTACAGAGAGCTGTGAGCTACCATGTAGGTGCTAGAATTTGAACTGGGGTCCTCTTTGAGAGCAGCCAGTGTTCTTAACTGCTAAGCCACCTCTCTAGCCTTCTCACATCTTCTTTTTTATCAGGTTCAGATAGAACTCCAAATTTACTAGAGAATATGCAGGAACAAGGACTGTACTGACCATCACTTATAGCCAGAAAGCAAATGATTTGTTTTACTAGTTTTCTGGTACTTGTTTTCTCTACTTTCCTGGTACTTGTTTTTCATTAGTTTTCAGGCACTTGCTTATTAAACTTTCAAAATAGCATAATTTATTCAAACGAATAATCACTGGGGCTAGGCAGCCTGTAATCAACAGTGAGGAAACTAAAGGGAAACCAACATAAGTTAAAAGTCAGCCTGAGCTACATATATATATATAGACTATGACTCTAAAATATTTTAAAAGTTACTGAATGCCTAGTCTGAAGCATGCCAATATCTCCACAAAGGACAGTAATGCCTTCAATATCTCCACAAAGAGCTCACCTCTAGTTTAAAAGATAGACCTGACTATAGACACTGCTAGAAAAGCCTAGGATGTGGGAGGCACAAACTAGAAGCCCTTAAATTTTCTACTTGAGAAACAACTTTGAAGACAGGATGCCCGCAACAAATTTGAAAGATAAGTAGACTTTGCAGAAAGGAGAGCTTCTCAGACACTACCAGTATGAATAAAAACACTGATGTGGCAGATCAAGTTGTGTATTTAAGAAACCAAATGTGCAGCTTTGCTCAAGTTCAGAGAATAGAGATTGAAAAGGTAGGAAAAGGCCTGTTAGGGTCAAGCTATGAAAGACATTCCAGCCCAACGCAGTAATTCACTAAGCTTGTATTAAAAGAGCGACTTCCAGGCTGCAGAGATGGCCAAGCAATCAAGAACACATACTGCTTCTGCAAAGGATGTGAATACAGTTCTTAACACTCATGTCCGGAGGCTAACAAAGGCTGATAACTCTGATTCCAGGGGATCTGGTGCCCTCTTCTGGACTCCACGGGCACTTGCATTCCTACATACACAGGATTAAAAATTAAAAATAATTATTTTTAAAAACTGATTTAGAACCTGTCTACAAAGTGAGTTGAGGACAGCCACGGCTACACAAGGAAACACTGTCTCAAAAAAAAAAAAGAATTTAGTTTTATGCAGCAGAATATATGCAGCAAGACATGGTAATATACACCCTTAATCCCAGCACTCAGAAGGCAGAGGCAGGCAGATTCCCGAGTTTGAGGCCAGCCTGGTCTAGAGAACTAGTTAGTTCCAGGACAGCTAAGGTTACACAGAGAAAAACCCTGTCTTGAAAAACAGAAATAAAAAAAAAGGTGTAAAGAAAAAGCTTGTTTGTGGCATGACCAAAAAAAAGAAATAAGAAAGGGGCATTTTGCTCTAACCTCTGTAAAACGCCTTTGTCTTGTCGTCCCCCCGCGCCCCGTTATAAAATGAATGTGGCTACATGAGATCTGATTTACAGGGTGTCACAAAGTTTAACATGGTCCCAAATATCACCCTATTACTCGTCATGCTATATAATATTTCTTCAACACAGCCATTCTTTCTTTTAAATAAACAGAATACTTAAATATTGACAAATATCTCAAAATGTGAGAAATCCAGAAAAAGTTTAACCGTGGGCTAGGGTTGTTATAGTTTTATGGTAAAGTACTTAATCTAGTGTGCACAAGGCCCCTAGTTCCTTTCCCAGACCAAAAGAAAAAACTAAAAATAAATAAAGAGCAAGCAGGGTGTGTATGTGTGTGAAACTCTGCTAGGTCTCTCACAACCACACTGCTCTCCTGACATAAATGTTTCAGGGACTAACCCAAAGCCTATTTTAACAAGCCCTTGACCCCCACGCTTTAGTTCAACCTTTTAACTAAGTTGCTGCCTACATTTAAAAAAAAAAGGTATTTTTTTCATATCAAAATACAGTAGATATAATAGGGCGCAGTGGCACATGCAGAGGCAGGCAGATGGATCTCTGAGTTCGAGACCAGCCTGGTCTACAAAGCAAGTCCAGGACAGCCAAGGCTACAGAGAAACCTTGTCTCAAAAAAAAACTAAAAACGAAACAAAACAAAGCATATGCAGTAGATATACTGCAAACATATAGCTCAAGATGCACTGCTTTACAAAATAAACACACTTGGGAAGTCAGCATCCAAACCTGGACATAGAATGCTACTAACAGCTCAGAATACTGCTGGTACCCTGGACTCTCCTAGACATTTTATTCCCCCAGTAAATGTAGTCATTATTCTACCTCTACCACCTAGTATCAGCTTTGTCTATTTCTGCACTTAATATGAGTATATGCTCAATGGTGCAAGCATGTCATCATGGCACGTGTATGGTTTGTGCTTTCTAGCTCTGCCTTAAATGTGGACAAATTCAAATAAAGAGGCCTACATTCCACAGGCAGAAATTTGTCTTACTTTCAGCCTGGCAGACCAAACAGCTAAAGCTACATGTACAGGTCCACATCTTTCTTAGATAAAAGAAACCTTTAGATCCGAATGATCAATTCTGAAACTGTCTTAGAAATGCCTTCCTGTATTACACTAGTTTTTATAGTTCTGACACTCCACAAACCATCAATCCTGAGAAAATCAGAAGAAGTGGCTAAAGAGGCCAAAATGCAAGCAAATTTGTATACTTCAGAATTAACAAGGAATCCCATGCTTATTCTTAAGTCAAGGGGCCAATCATGTAGAGTGGCTACCATTAGTTGACTAACAAAGTAAACAAAATACTAAACTGTATGAACAAATACAATGAGTAGATTGTAATTTATCTGTTTCAGAATCAATGGTTTCCCAAGACTGTAGCTTCTCGGGGAAAGAGACTCAATTGATTTCCAGTTATCTATGCATTGTGTAGTCCTCACGGTGGGTATGCAGTAAGTGCTGCATATAGTTTGGGAGCATTTCCCCTTCCTGCAAGGTACTGTTAGGTGCCAAAGCCACATAATGGCGAGCTTGCATTGAAATGAAAAGGTTTTATTTACAATGTAGCCAGGTGTGGTTAAGGAGGCAGCTGCCTGCTGCCACCTGAGGTTTCCCAGAGGCAGCACTACTCCCCCCCCCCCCGGCATTAAATTATATATACCATATAATTTAAGATTATTCCTCTTAAATTATATGGTGCGCTTATGTATGGTGCTCCGTTATGTAATTTTTTCGGTTCAGCAAAAGAGGCACACTCCACAGTCTTCTGAGCATAAAAATATGATTAGCAAGAGAGTATCAAGAAGACGACTTAATTCAAAACATCTGACTTTGCTTCCCTGGCTACCATCTTTCTCCAAGAAAAGCCAGGAAGAATTATATTCCTACCAGTACATGTGTGTGTGACTGCATACCCTGCTCTGGGGAAAGAGTTGAAGACTGGGCAAATGGGTGGGTATAACACATGGAATAGCCTAAATACCCATGCAAAGAGCAGGGTTCATATGGAAAGCACAGTTACACAAAGTATGCACTACTGCCCGTGTTAACAGTCTGAAGAATTTACTCAGAATAGTAAGAACGTGGGAACTAAACAGAGGAAATGTTTGGGAGCACATCAGAGGCTGTTTTCACTATCTTGGAAAGCAGCACATTTATGACCCTTTGTTTCCCTTACTCCAGTGAAATAATAGTGTGGGGATGTATTAAATATGACACCGCCAGCCAGCACTGAAATTCAACACTGTAAGGTTTGGCAGCGGCACTAAGTACTCTATATAATTCTTACATCATTACTCTGATAAGGGTCTAGCACCAAATTAGTGTGGGTTCTGATGTGGTTTAAAGAAAAAGAAAATCTTGCCTTAAAAACAAACAAACAACCTTACAAATAGTTATTTTACATGCTATGGGAAATATTTCATCCAGGGCCTTTTTGAAGAACAGACAAATATTTCCAAGTTACTAAAAAGGTATTACATGCCTGTAATCTTAGTACCCCAGAAGCACTCAGGAATAAAAACTAGACGCCAAACAGAGCTAATACAGGGAGACTCAATCTCAAAAAGTAAATCAAAAATTAATGCCGATTCTAAGTAGTTTAAAGGACTTTAAATTGGGACCTTTTTTAAAAAAATTGTGTATATATATGTGTGTGTGTGTGTATGTATATATATAAAGACTTATTTATTTTATGTATAAGTCCTCTATCTGCATGATGTACACCTGCATGCCAGAAGAGGGAATCAGATCACATTATAGATGGTTATGACCAACCCACCATGTGATTGCTTGGAATTGAACGCAGGACCTCTGGAAGAGCAGACAGTGCTCTGAACCGTTAAGCCATCTCTCCAGCCTCAAAATGGAGACCTTTTAAAGAGTTAGAAGAATGTGAGCGCCGAGCAAGGAACCTAGGTCTGTGATAGGCACAGGATGCCATAAGATGAGCTTCTGCTGACTCTCTTTTGCAATGTTGCAAGCCCACTGTGGTTGTAAAATTTTATTTTTGTGTATCTTAGCTAACCCTGTAAGTCTAACAGTTGGGAGAGCTGTATATATAGGCTTTACAGACTGACTGCTAAATATGTGGCTTTGAACAAACACAGTGGTCTTGCTTTGCTGGCTGACCTACTGACCTCAACTGTCACAATGAAACTAGCTTGGGAGAAAACAGCATTTGCTATTTTTTAAAAACTCACTGTTTGACAAGAAAATTTTCTCTTGAAAAAACAACAAAGTCAAATATAAAGCTCAGTTGGTACAGTGCCTGCCCCAACACCATATATATATACACACCAAGTATGGTGGTACACAGCTGTAATTCCAGCACTTAGGACCGCAAGTTCAAGGTCATTCTCAACCACACAGCAAGTTAAAGGCTATCCTGAAATACATGAGATCCTGACTGAAAAAAAAAGAAAAAGAAAAAAAGACCATCTCTTGAAATACTGATTATTTGTTAAAAATAGTCACTTATAAAGAGTGATAATTATCTTGATATATCTACTCTGACACTGAATATCGAGGGATCCCTTTTTATGTCAGTCATGAATCCACAAACCAGTTATTTGACCTATGATCTCAATCATCCCAAACACACAAAAACAGTTTTCACACAAATACATGGCAAGTAATTATGAAAGACAAAACCCTTAAATGGGTGCTAAACAGAGCTTCATGGTACTAAATGACCTGACTTTATTCATGTAGTACTGAAAGAACTTATGTATAAACTAGCTGAAAAGTCAAGACTGGGAACTGAAGTTGTAGCTCAGTGGTTCGTAGCTTGCCTTTGCAAGTATGAAACCCTGTTCAATGTCAGCTTGTAGTTTTTGTTGTTTGTGGGTGGGTGGGATCAAGACTAGGTCTGTCACCTTCCAATATTTCAGAAACTGCTATTGAGAGAGTGACAGAATAAGCAAGATGACTTACGAGGCAAAAGAGCTTCTCCACACCTAACAATCTGGGTTCAAGCTCTGGAACCCACGTGACAGAAGAAAAAAACTCCCATAAACTGTCAACAGACCTTCACCATGTCTCACGGAATGAGGCTTTATCTTTCTATTCTGGCTTGGTAACATCCAAAAAAAAAAAAAAAAAAAAAAAGGAAAAGGCTTGAATCTAAAACATAACTTGATTTTTTTTGTATGCCAGATTTCTTTAAAAGTTATTCCAAGCTAGAGTGCACACCTGTAAACCCAGCACTTAGTGGACCTCTGTGAATTTGAGGCCAGCCTAGTCTATAAAGCAAGTCCAAAAGACTAAGAACAGTTTTTTTGCTTTGGTTTTTCAGTGCTGGGAATCAAGACCAGAACTTCCTAGGAGTCTATCACAGTTCAGTCACTGTTATTTTAAAAACATGAACTTCACCTAAGAATTACTGTCTTTATGATGACTGATAGCTCATAAATGCTTTGACTGACAAACTAAGCTACAAATTGATTGTATCCTATGTTTAACAGACTAGTTTGATCTAAACAAATGAACAAAAACCCAAAAAACAAACACTTAGTAGTTTTTTGGATCTCTGGAAAAGCTAAGCCATTTCTCTAGCCCCCATGAATGGTTAAGAAGGCATAATGCATAAAATTCAGAAAACCTGCACCTACATAAAACTACAGGTACAGCAAACACATCTATAACCCCAGTGCTTGGAGATTTCTGGCCAGCCAGTCTGGTCTACAGAGTGAGTTCCAGGGCAGCCAGGGCTACATAGAAAAACCCTGTCTCAATAATAATAATAATAAAACACAAAAATTGGTAGGACACTCAGTGTTTGCCTATCTGATGTACACAAGTACATGTGTACATACATACATACATACACACATACACATACATATACACACCTATGCTTTTGTTTGGTGATTTGTTTTGTAGTGTTGTGGGGGGAGGGGCTCAAATGAGGACTTTATCCCTGTCAGACAAGTACGAATCTGTGAGATACTACTTCAGCCCAGAAAATACATCTATTTTACTGTTGTGTTCTTAATGTATCTTGGGTAGAGCTAGTGCACAGTTGAGTAGCACAGCACTTCCCTCACATGTACACAAGGTTCTGCGCCCACTTCTCTGCACCAGCTGAGGAAAGGGTACTGATGTTAACTGTGTGATAGATTTACTACATTGTAAATTTTACTTATTTCTTATCATTATCCCCAGGAAATCACTGGGGATTTCCTTTGTAAATAATCTATCATTGAGATACAGTGTTAAAACTTTAAAATTTGCCTAAACAAAGTATTTTTTATTATAGATTTTTTTTTACTTTATTTTTTTTCTTTTTGACCCCCTCCTCCCCTCCCAAGCTCACCCTCCTTCCCTCTCCTCCACCCATACCCCTCCCCCAGTCCACTGATAGGGGAGGTCTTCCTCCCCTTTCTTCTGATCCCAGTCTATCAGGTCTCATCAGGAATGGCTGTATTGTCTTCCTCTGTGGCCTGGTAAGGCTGCTCCCCACTCAGGGGGAGCTGATCAAAGAGCAGGCCAATCAGTTCACATCAGAGACAGTCCCTTGTTCCCATTACTATGGAACCCACATGGATACCGAACTGCCACCGGCTACATCTTGTTTGGGGTATCAGTCTCAGAAAAGACCCCTGGGCCCAGATTTTTTGGTTCTGTTGCTCAACTTGTGGAGCTCCTGTCCTAGTCTTATTATCTCCCACTTCTTTCGTAAGATTCCCTGCACTCTGCCCAAAGTTTGGCTATAGGTCTCAGCATCTGCTTTGATGTCTTGCAGGGTAACAGCTTAATTTGTAATAGCCAGAAGCTGGTAACAACCCACATGCCCCTCAACTGAGGAATGGATACAGAAATTGTGGTACATTTACACAATGAAATACTACTTAGCAATTAAAAACAAGGAAATCATGAAATTTGCAGGCAAATGGTGGGATCTAGAAAAGATCATCCTGAGTGAGGTATCCCAGAAACAGAAAGACACACAGGGTATATACTCACTTATAAGTAGATACTAGACATATAATATAAGCATAGTAAAATCTGTACACCTAAGGAAGCTACTCAAGAAGGAGGACTCTGGCTAAGATGCTCAATCCTCATTCAGAAAGGCAAAGAAGATGGACATCAGAAGAAGGAGAAAATAGGGAACAGGACAGAAGCCTGCCACAGAGGGCCTCTAAACAAAATATTTTTAAATTTATCAATTTTCATTTCTATTTCAAACTGAAAGACAACTGCTCTTAAGACAATGCTTCCCCCAGCCTCTGATTTTGTTACTGATTGGTATAACTTATTTCTTTATATGAGTCTGGAAACTGAGTAACTTGTGGCATAATTAAGACTGGGCCTCTTGGCTTCAACTGTATGTTTTTCTACACATTAATTCTCTACTAATAAAATGGTTTAGAAGGTCTTACCAGTACATACACTGCAAATTTAGCCAAATTACTATAATACTAATTGAAACTGAAACTTGGATATTATATGCCAGAAATTTGTTATTCTCATTTAACTCTCAGAAAAACTCAGTGATAAAATTATAAAATTCCATTTCACATATGAAAAACTTGTGCCAAATATCACAAGGTTAAAATTGCTTTATGTAAAGAAGGGCATGGTGGTGCATGCCTTTAGTCCCAGCACTCAGGAGGCAGAGGCAGGCAGATCTCTGTGAGTTCCAGGCAAGCCTGGTCTACAAAGAAAGTTCAGGACAGCCAGGGCTCTGTTACACAGAGAAACCCTGTTTCAAAAAACAAAAACAAACAAACAAACAAAAGCGGAAAGAAAAATCACTTTATATAACATATAAATAGGTCACTGGCCTAAGTATAGTCATACAAATTTAGTTTTTATATAACACAGAGAATACAAACAAAAAGAGATAGACTAGATATAACCACACTGCCTCGCTTCCTTAAATCCAGTGTCTACACCATCAGCCACTAAAAAGTTCTGACAAGAGTCCAGGGTGAAGGATAGATACATCATTGACATACAGTCAGAGACAAGGAGATTCTTGGCAGATTTCTCTTAAACTCTAATTCCTCTTCCATGCAAATTAATCATCAACCTGGGTCTTCCCAACTTTATCATACTAAGCCTTGACAAGAGCCTTCATTAGTGTCTAAACTTCACTTTACCCAGGCTGATGACACGTCAGGCCTTGATTCCTAGTGCTATTTCACCTGGCAACATAGGAAAGGCTTCCATAATGCCTTTGGCTTTTCTGAAATACCTTCAAGTCACAAGGCAGCAGCTGACACCAAATCTTTCCCGAAGATGGACACTTGGCCAAGAGCCCAAAATGAGTGGAGTTGAAGGTTCTCGAACTTTATTAAAATCATCCCTACCTTCTCACTAGCAATTAAAATAAATTTCTCCCAAGAGCAGCCAGAAATTCTGCAATGATTTATCTAGTGGTAATCAGTCATCTTTGATTAGAGAAAAGCAGTTAAAGTGTAGCAGTAGCTGGTAAATATCAAAGCCCCAAAGATGGTCAAAGCATTTTGATCACTTAACAGCTACCTTTCATTTCATACCATGCAGAGTTTTTAAGCCAATACCATTCAGAAGTACTTAGTCAAATGCTTCAGAAAAGCATACTAAATCCAAGTCAACAGTCCATTGGCTCTAGTCTGTGGGCATCTCTAAAACTAAGATATTTGACCTGTCAGGAAGACTGACTTGAAAGCTATGTACTTTACAGATAGTCATTAGGGTCTTATGAAGCTTCTGCAGAGAGTCTGCTTTACAGGATGGAAAGGCAGTGTTTAATAAGTAAGCCCACACTCACAGAGTCAAGGAATTTAACTCTGACCCTCCTGTAGGACTTGGAATCTTCATTTCTCTTCTCAGTCAGTTTCCTTACTTGTGAAGTTAAGAATCACATTAAAGCCCTGCAGTCGTGGTGCACATTTTTAGCTCCAGTACTTAAGAAGCAGAGGCAGCCGAATCTGTGAGTTTGAGGCTACCCTGTTATACAGAGTGAGATCCAGGAGTCAGAAAAAGAAACCCTGTCTCAATCCCACCCCACCCCCAAAAAAAGAAAAAAAAAAGAAAGAAAGAAAAGGAAAACCAAAGCACACGCACATTAAGTTTTCAAAGTTACAAAACTGGACATTAAAACTTGATTTTCTATTCTTTTAACGCCAAACTTTTTCCCCCTTAGGATTAACATTCTCAGTCAGCCATCAATATTTTCCAGTTTTAGTTTATCAATGGAGAGATGAGTATGCTGAGTATTAATAACTTGTTTAATCTACTGTAGTGTTATTTCACTACAGAAACTTGAAGCAGATCTCAACATAGCTGTTCCAGAGGAAGCACACTTCTAAAATATACTATAAAGATTCAACTATTTGCTAGAAATAGCCAAGCAAAACAATATAAATTATCTCCATAAATGTTATAGATAACTAAAAATAGTTCTAGAATATAACAATTTACTAATAGTTTATACCCTAAAGCAGAGCTGCAACCCACTTGAAACAAACAAAAAAACTTTGAAAGAGGTTCAAAAGCATAAAACACCACAGGGTTAAGTTTATTCCAATAAGCAGAGTTAAATGGAGGAAGAACTCTATCAACATTATTGTGAAAGAGGCCTTGGGTTACTGTTATTTTTCTTTAACAGGCTGCTGCAAAGACACATCTGGTGGCTTTAAAGGACTTTTCATAAACTGTCAAACTCAAGAATCTCACCAGCTCATTATTTAATTGCCATGAATACCAGCTACTGATGAATTTGATTCCTGTCTCTTATGGCTTTTATCTTTCCCTTTTCTTTTTACACAATTTTATGTGTATGACTATTTTGCTTGAATATGTTTGTGTGCCTCATGTGTGCTAGATGGCTGAGGAAACCAGAAGACAGCACTGGACTCTCTAGAGTTACAGATGATAACCGTGAGCCACAACATGGTGCTAGGAAGTAAACTGGTCCTCTGCACAGCAGCCACTGCTACAGTGCTATGGCTTTATATTCCTAATTCATGTAATCACTTTAACCCAACTATCCCTGGTAGTTACTCAGAGCTAGGGATTAATTTAATAAAGGAAAGTGAAAGACCTGATTGCTCTCAGTTTGAAAATTTTAAAGTACTTCAAACACGTTAGCTATAGGATAGAAAAGTCAGGTGGTCCTTAGAGTAGTTCGAGAAATTCTGAAGTACGTGTCCCATCTGAAGTACAAAAATTTCCTTTAACACTGGGCCAATCTGCCATCTTGGTGGCCTAGTCTAATTACTTCTTCTTACTATTGTGTGAAATAACAAAATGCTCCAAACTACTGAGTTTATGAAAGGTATATTACTTTTAATTTTGTATTTTTTAGGGGACATATGCATGTGGGTGCCATGTCTGCCAACACTACAGGTGTTGGGGTACCCTGGAGTGGGAGTCAGTCATCCAGTATGAGTGTTGGGAATAGAATTCAGGCTCTCTGCAAAAGCAGTATGTGCTCTAATTTAATCTGCCATCTCTCTAGCCCAAACCACTTAGTTTAAAATTCCAGTTTCTAAGCCAAGTGGTAGTGGTGAAAGCCTTTAATCCCAGCAATCGGGAAGGCAGAGGCAGGCGGATCTCTATGAGTTCGATGCCAGCTTGGTCTACAAAACAAGTCTAGGATAGGCAGGGCTCTGTTACATAGAGAAATCTTGTCTTAAAAACCAAAAATTAAAAAATAAAAAACCCAATTCCTACCTTTGCTTTGGGAAAAATATCCACAATCTTTTTTTTCTTAATTTAGTTTATATGTGGGCATGGGCGTGCCTGTGTTTGCACACCACACGCACATTAGTACATGAGGAGAATGGCATGTATTCCATGGAATGAGTGCAGAGATCAGAAGCCAATTTGCAGGAATTGGCTCTTTCCACTATGTGAGTTTCAGGAATTCACCTCCAGATATAAGGCTTGGCAGCAGGGACTCTTGCCAATGGAGTCATCTTGCTAGCCCATGAAGCCATAAACTTAGGAGGCTCTGTTTTCCTCCTTCCCAAACCTTGAAGCAGATACTATATATTCAGCAGACTTCTTTCTGAACGTTGCATTCAGAAAGTAACATATTCATTCAGCCTAAATTAAAACTAGAATCAGAGTCAAGGCACTGGATCACTTCCAAAGGTTGAATTCATTCGGTATTTATGTAATTCTTCATTTGGCAATTTCTTTTAAAAGCTGTAATTATAAGCAAAGTTACTAATAACTGATGTTTGTAATCAGTACAAAACTTGGTGAAGTCTAAATAGCTCCTTTTCCAAGAACCATCGCTCTGATTCTATACTGCAGAGAAGATAAGACTGGCTGGCACCAACTGTACCCACGCCACCCCAACCAGATGGAGACCAGGGAACAACAGAATTTTATTATCCAACTACCCAGCAAAGTGATGAATGCGTTTTTAAACTTTATTTGCTTTCAAAATTCTGGGTTTTATGTGAAATATTTAGGAAGATATTCCATTCCTTTGCAGTGGGTTTTCAATTATGTGACCAAACTTTAATAAATGAGATTGGTACTTACATTTTACTTTACAAATTAAGGAAAATAAAATATGTGGGAAAATAAAATGGTAAAACATTAATTTAAAATGTGTTTAAAGCATACGTACATCCTGAGTGTGGTGGCACATTCCTGTAATCCCAGCATTTTTTAGTTTGAAGCCAGCCTGGTCTACACAGATAGAACTGCCCTGGGAGACTATGTCTTAAAAAAAGGAAGGAAGGAAGGAAGGAAGGAAGGAAGGAAGGAAGGAAGGAAGGGAGGGAGGGAGGGAGGGAGGGAGGGAGGGAGGGAGGGAGGGAGGGAGGAAAAGAAAAGAAAGAAGAGAAAGGAAAGAAACACAGACAGACAGATAAACACACAACCGCATACACAAAGAAAAGCTATTCTGAATGAAGATAAATAGGCTTTTATGTTAATGTATTAGAATGAAAGAAATCCTAGTCAAAACATTCAATTTTATTTTTTCTTATTTTTTTTTAATGTACATTGGTGTTTTGCCTGCATGTATGTATGTATGAGGGTGTCAGGTCCCTTCGAATAGTAATTACAGACAGTTGTGAACTGCCATGTGGGTGCTGGTTTTGAACCCCGGTCCTCTGGAAGAGCAGTCAATGCACTTAGCCTCTGAGCCATCTCTCCAGTGCCCTCAATTTTATTTAATAACATGTAAAGAATGGTTATAGTTGATTCTAATAATGTAAATCATTTTGAAATAGCATAGAGATACTGACAGCTATAAATAGAAGTTAAGAGAGGTTTTAACATTTGCCATTTTAGTTCTCATAATCATCCTATGAAGTACATATAATCATTAAGTATAGTTTATAGAGACGCAAACAAAAAAAGAGATGATACATAATTTTCCTAACTCTACAAAATGAGAGTTCCAAAATCTGTGCTCTTTATATAATACTGCTTATGCAAACATGTAACATGAAAAAACTGTAAACTATAGTCATTAAAGGAAAGACAAAAAATATCATCCAATTTGGAAAAGCCTATTATGATAATACACTTCTGTTCTATTTTTGCATAAGCCAAGAGTAGCAACTGGAGAGAACATAGCAATTACACTTACATTTTCGCATACACTTTTCCTAACCAAATTTGTATACGCAGTCAATGCTATTTGCCACACATTTTAAACAGAAGGTAACTGACACTCTAGAAGGTTACTCTCATCAGAGTCTGTATACTACTTTTCTAGAATGTCCTGTCAGTATCTTTCTCCTCTACTGGAGTACCTTTCCTTCTTTGTCTGGTGAAAATCCAACTAAGTGTTTAAAACCCAGAAGAGATATGATCTGTTTAGATACAACTCCTAGCACTAGAAGGCAAAATTAACACTGGGGTTCATATCTTCTGCCCAATATCTGCTCTATACCTCACCTAGATGATACTGGGCTCCTGATGTCAGGGGCTGCATAAAAAAACAGAGTCCCCAGAGTTCTAAGTTTTAGTCAGTAAAAATATGAAGCAGTAACCAGCAGTTTGGACTTTTAGGATGCCCATGCTGATAACTGTTATCTTTTTTAGAGATCCACCTGCCTCTGTCTCCTGAGAGCTGGAATTAAAACTGCATGCCACCACCACTGGCTACTGCTATCATTTTCAAAACAAACATTTTAACATTTATCCTCATGTGAATGAGCCCAAATATTTCTAGCAATGTTTAGAGCAACGCTTTAATACTTGGGAAGTAATTAGAGATACTCCTACCTAGAGAGACAACTCTCTACTATGTATCTATCAGCCAGACCTATTTGGTTCATTGAGTTTATACTTCTTGTTTCTCCCAATTTCATGAGGCCCAGAAAGATTCTGGAAACACTTGCATTTCTTATAAAAATGTGTTTCAGTATTCCAGGTATCTCTGGAAAAGAAAGGAGGTGAGTGAAATTACAAAGTCATAGTGATTTCTGACAAACTCAAAACTCAAACTCAAAGGTGGGTCATTCTCATAAAAGCTAAGGTTACTGGGACATTCCTTGTCAACCATATTGCAGCCTTTGCAGAAGAGCCTCCTCTCCCCCAAAACAAACTGTAGTTTAGAGAAACACCCCAAGCAGTGACATGTGCAGTCTGTAACTTCAATTTTTATAGATCCTTTAAAATTCAAAGATTTGTGATTCTATGAGAACATCCAAAAAAAGACACTGTAAAAGAAGATGAATGATAGTGATGGTAAATACAGTGTAAGAATTAAACATTGAAAAAAGTTAGTAAATGTTCAGATATGTAACTGCCAGACAAGAAAATCAGTCAAATAGTAATAAAAATAATCACCCAAGCCGGGCAGTGGGTAGCACACGCTTTCAACCCAGCACTTGGGAGGCAGAGATCTCTGTGATTTCTAGGCCAGTCTGGTCTGCAGAGCAAGTTCTAGGACAATTCTAGGACAATCAGGATTACACGTCGAAACCCTGTCTTTAAAAAAACAAAAACAAAAAAAGAACCAAAACAAAGATCAGATATATCTGGCATTTTAGTTACTCTATATTCTTTTTAGGATTTTTTTATTAATTATATGTATTTGTGTGGGTACATGCATATGAATGCAAGTGCCCATGAATGCTTGAGGTGACAGATCCCTGCAGCAGGAGCTGGTAGTTACAGATAAAGTGGGTGCTGAGAATCAAAGGTAGGTTCTCTGCAAGAATGATATACATTCTTGGCTGCTGAGCCATTTCTGCAGCCCCATGCTCTGTACTCAAGTATACAAAAGTTTTGCTTTTTCAATATGGAAAATAATTCATGAAATATCACTAACACTTCTGTAGTAATTAGTGGGCTGTGATTCTCAGCTAGCTGGTTTTATTTTTCATCTTTTCCTCTGGAACATGGCTTTAGACCTATTTCTGCTATTACAGGCAAACAAGAAGGAATTTACTTGCTTGATTTAGCTCTGCAGTGAAGGTTCTACCCTGAGTTATGAGTAAGTTCTGTGATAGGTTAAAAAAAAAAAAAAAAGGAAGTAGTATAACCAATGAGTACTGGAACCATGAAGTCTGATGTTCAAGTTCTGGCTTTGTAACTCTAGGTAAGTCACTGTTTGTATTCTCATTGGAATTAAATATACAAATCCTACTACATAGCAATCCCCAACACATGTTACCATCTTTTTTATTCTTGTACCTTAATAATTTAAGTATTACTATAAATTGATGTTTCCAGAATGATAACACCATTGGAAAACATTTCCACAGATGTCCATTTGAGTCAGCAATATAAACTGCAACCTCACAACGCTGCAGCTCATTATCTCTCTGCTGTATGCAAACTAACTTCACAGTTTAAGCACTCTCAACTTGAAACCTTGGAGCCAACTGCAGTGGTCCTTAGAACACGAGAACAGGCCAAAGATGGGCGATCAAACCAACCTTAAGAGGACTCCATGGAACATTCAACGCTGTCGGTGAGTTTGGGATTCAAACAAAAAAAAACCACCGACCGTTGACTGTACCTTGGGATTCTTACAAACAACAAATTTCCTGAAGTTAAGGAATAGGCTGTATCATATGACATCATATGACATCTCAAGGGCCTGTTCTCAAGGGAACCAGCAACTTTTTTAAAAGCTTCAATGTATTTACATTGTCCATTGTTTCTCTTTTTTTGTAATATTTTGATAAATATATGTTTGATTTGAGTAATTTATATGGAGTGCCACCATAGAACCGAATGCATTCAAATGTCTTCTAGAAATATGTCATTCTAGTGAGAAACAGGGTGTACTAAAAATATCTATTTAGTACAGAAATGAAATCTAGTTTGTTTATTCTCGTTTCTTCACATCCTTTCAAAATTTTGTTTTAGGATCAATGAGAGGATTCAACCAGCAAAAACAGCACAAAACTCTTAATGTCTATACAACTTATAATATTATACCTCCAATTTCAGTTACTGTGGTTAGGATTTAACAGCCCCATGAGAGCACCAGTTACTGCTGATTTCCATCTCTGTGTGCTTTAAATAAAATTTCTAATTTCAAGCAATACAGAAGGAATTTTGAGTCATCTCTAGCCCTGTGACCCTGCGTATGCCAGAGTGTTTTCTCAAGTGCAGAATGGGAGATGAGAGAGACTGTATCTCATGGAGCTTTGAATTAATGAGAAAATATGAGCATACTTTAAAGTATTTCTAGCTCACAGCATATGCTTACTATAGAAACTATTACTTAACTGAAAACATACTCTATACTGCTTTACCTTGAAAAAGGCACTTACACTTCTCAGTTTGAAACAAAAGATGAAACAATGTCTTTGAGCTCTGCTTTGCAGATATCAACACCTAAGTTCCAGCCTGTGTGATCAGAGCTACCTGTGAGGTTCTCAGACAGTGCCTTCCTCCTCCTGACTTTCTGTCTTGAACAAGTTCTTGCTGTACAGTCAAGGTAATCTATGAGTCCTCAACCTACAGATGGCTGGTTACTAACACACAACAGAAGACCTAGATGGGGAAGACCAAGACAATTTCACCAAATGGAAACACTGATGGCTGCATTCAACATTCATTGCTGTCGGTGGGTTTGAATGTCAACCAACTCACTGATCGATGAATGCAAACTGCGGACCAAAAAAAAAAAAAAAAACCAAGGAAGAAAAAGCGTTCCCAGATAGTCACCAGGTGGGACTCCAGTCTTTTATCTAAAGCCTCCTTAGTTTCTTTGTTTCTATAGGAAGCTCTACAAAATTTATAATAATAATCATAGGAAGCGCTATAATCCCTAGTATTTTTCATTTTCTTCTCAAATATAGTAAGTTTAAGGAAATTATATTATCACAGGCGAGATGAATATGCCGACATCATAACATTTAAAAACAATGCTTTTGTAATTTTTAAATAAAAAAGAAATGCATCTTTACATTTCAAAATTCAAGTATATGAAATAAAATTTAAAATCTATCTTCATCTCAAATATGTTCTCTATGAAAAACCACAGAAAAACATCCATTTGATAGTATTTCTTAGACAGTAAAGATCATAAAGTAAAATTTTATACCTTGAAGACTTATCTACATGTGTCAAAACTGAGACATAACTATAATTTGGGGTAAGTTCAATGGTAACAAAGTGAGCTCATTGCTCTTCAATTTACCTTTTCATTCAGCTATATACTACAGGATTAACAAACAATATTTAGTATCGCTGTGACTATTTGTTGTTGCTGTTCTTTTTGTTTGAGATGGTCTTATGTATCCTATGCTAGGTAGCTAAAAGTGGCCTTGAGCTTCCAATCCTCCCACCTTCCCCTCAGGATTACAAGTGTTTACCACCAGGCCTGGAATTCAACCCAAGACTGTGTGTGATAGGCAAGCACTGTACTAATAACTGCAGCTCTTGTATTTGTATGTTTGTGCACATGTACATATTCTGGTACATGTGGATGCCAGAGGTAGGTGTGAGGTGTCTTCCTCAATTACTCTCCACTTTATTGCCAAACATGTGGTACACCTGTTATGCAAAACCAGCAGGCAACCAAGTTCTAGTAATCATCTACCTCTACTTTTTCAGTAATGAAATTATAGGTCTGCACAGCCATGCCCACCCTGCCTTTACAAGGGTACTGGGACTCAAATTCAAGTCTTCATGTTTGCATGGCAAACACTCACCAAATAAGCCATCTCTCCAGTCCCTACCAATTCTTTCTCATTCTTTTGAATGACTGTATGACTTAGTATAAATACTTTGGTTTTTATTGTTCAAATACATTTAAAAAAATCTCTCTTAACCAAAACTATAAGGACCATCCATTCTCACTTTTGCAAAATATGTTCCTAAAACAAGAAAAACAATTAAGTGAGATGGGAAACACCCATTTTATGGTGACAAAAATTAAAATATAATATCAACTCTCCAAGTTCTATAATGTAAGATGAACCACCAAATATTTCCTGCTAATGAAATAAAAACATAAACCTTATTTGTAAATTAATTATCATACAACTTAAGTCTCAGAGAAAAATGAAAGCATCTTGTCAGTTAATTTTCCAAACTCTCTTCTCATGGACAGGATAGAAAGTAGAGAATATAGCTGTACTGAGACACAACATGACAAAACAAAAGATTTTTAATTACAAAAAGCAGGGAAAGTATGAGGTTCAAAAATAGTGTTTTCTAAGCCTAGCTGTATACCATAACCATCTAGTTTGCTGCTAAAAATACACATTTTTCAGTATTACTGTAGAACAGAGATAAGGCCTTAACAATGTGTATTTTAGTAAGTCCAATGATTTCTCATACACTGAAGGCTTGCCAAAAGCAAAGCAAATATACTAGTGTTATATTGACTACCTATCTATCCCCTGTGGCTACATTTAATGCTGTCCACTTTACAACTACTGCCTGATATGCCCTGCAATGCGCTTCCAGGTGCAGAAGACACTGGTGTTGCTGTTGAGTAGTTCACTCCAAAACATTTTATAAAAGTAGGTACACTTGTGCTTATGTCTTCACAAAACTTAAAGGTTAAGCTTCAGATGATTGAGCCACCTGATAACTGATGGCCAATCACAAGCCTTGCTTTCACAAGGGAAGTGCTTGCTACTAAGCCTGATACTTAAGAAAACAAACAATAACCCAAATAATGAAGAGTATACACTACTCCAAGTTGTCCTCTGACCTCCACACATGTGCTGTGGTAATTATGAATTAATTTGTATCACATACACATAAAAATTATGGATAATATACATATGATTCTGCTAAGATGAAATATTTAGAATCCCAAGAGATTTTTTCTTACGGTTTTTTAAAAACAGGGTTTCTTTGTAGCTCTGGCTGTGCTGGCACTCATGCTAACCCTCTGCTGTTTGAGAACTGGGATTAAAGGTCTGTACCAGCACCACCCAGTGAGTCCCTAGAAATTACTCGGTTTTTTAAAGATATCTAAGAGATTTCTTTTTGATATACTGATAGATGGTATGTATTTTCCTTAAACCTAGAATATCAGTCAGCTACATTGATAAAGAATTATATTTCAACAGCCAAAATCTTATGTGATCTCTCCTGGAAAAAAATTTAATCCTAGTTACAGCCAAGAAGATAATTACATGAGTTTGAGGGTGTTTTCTAAAATGGGACTCAAATAAATACACATAACAGAAAATTAGAGCAAAAGGAATTAAAGGTACATCCTATATCTGTCATTACCATTGTGAGTAAAGCCATGTAAACAGCACCTAGTTCTGACCAAAGTACCCACAGTACCTTGCCCCACATGGAGCCTCCAGAACAGTGATTCAACATTCCTAATACTGCAACCCATTATTTCCTCATGTTGTGGTGACCCCAAGCATAAATTATTGTTGTTATTTGTTTTTCGAGACAGGGTTTTCTGTGTAGCCCTGGCTGTCCTGCAACTAGCTCTGAGGACCAGGCTAGCCTTGAACTCAGAGATCCACCTACCTCTGCTTCCCAAGTGCTGAGATTAAAGGCATGCGCTACTACCACCTGGCTCAGAAAATTATTTTCATTGCTATTTCATATTCTAATGTTGCATGGAATTGCGACCCACAGGTTGAGAACAGCTATTCTAGATGGACTCTCTGTCAGCAGCACAGACACACTTTCTCCACTCACCAATCAGCAGATGTATTATAAAATGTCTGGAAAGAGGGAAGCTATAAGCCAGGGTTTGAAGGCAGTTTTTTCTACATCAGCCTGAATGGGATGTATCATTAACTCTGAGTCCCTCAGAACCATGTGCCAAAAGAATGATCCTAAACATATTTCAAGTAGATTCTGTGTAAGGAGAGGACACAGGATAAAGCTTTCAAAGTATAAGTTTACTATGCAAAATCTAGTAAGAGAGTCACAAATCTTAAAACCATTTAATCAAAGTTTCATCCTTCCCCCCCAAAAAATCACAGGTATTTTTAAAAGCACGGCTTAGGTATAATTTACATACTATGAAACTTATATATTGTATACTTAAAAATCATTATTTGTGTTATGTAACTATTGCCAAAATTTAAGAGCAAACATGTCTATGATCCTACAAAAAGCCATTTACCTTATTCCCAATCAATGCCCACTCTAACTCCAGGCCATAGATAATCACTAATATGCTATCTCAATAAATGCACAGCATCCAGGTAGTAACATATATTGCCTGACCAGATTACGTTAGGTATTTCAAAGCATGACTTTTTTATACTGTGTTAAAGTTACAACGCAGGGCATCAGCACTGTCCACATTCAGTCTTTTTTATAATCCTAAACTGGAAACTTGTTAGACAATAGCCCTATTCCCAATATCCCTAGGCAATTGTATTTTACTTTGTCTCTGGATTTTTGCCTATTCTAGTTATCTGCCAATACATGGACTCATACAGTTTTTCTGGTCTAATTTTAAAACTGAGTTGTCATTTCACTGTAAGAATTATTTGTAAGTCAGGCACAGTAGTACATACCTTGTAATCTCTAAGCTTGGGAATTAGAGCAGTGTCCTCCTCTCCTACACAGCATGTCTGAGGTCAGCCTAGGCTACCTGTGTCAGAAGGCAAAGACATTTCGTATTTTGGATACAATTCCTTTAAAAGATACTTGGAAATATTTTCCCTCAGTCTGTACCTATCTTTCCATTTTCTTAATGGCTTTTGAAGTGTTGAGCTTATATTTTAATATTAACGTTGTTCAAGTTTGACTTGTGCCACTAGCCCAAGGTCACAAAGCTATTCAATATGATTTGTAGTTTTAGCTCTTACACTAAGAGTAAGTAATCCTGTGAGTTACTATGGGCCCTAACACAGAGAGTCTGGTTTTGATGTGTGTTGTTTTCTGTCTACAGGCTAGCTGGCTTCTTTTTGATATGCTGTTTCTGTACTGCAACTTCCTTGCTTTTTGGCATAAACATAACCAACTTTTCAAGCATCATGTGTTATAGAAAACATGCTCTTACCACCATAATGCCAATACTCAGTTGATATATATATATCAGGAACTATTGCTGAACACAATGTGGTTCCAGTTCCCATCATGACCAGCATCATACTGTCTTGTAACTTTACAGTAATACTTGAAAGTACACAATTAAATCTTCAAACTGTGTTTATTTCCAAAACTTCATCAGCTACCTTAGGTGCTCTGCACTATTATCAGTGTTGGAGCAAGGTGACAAATGCTTCAAAAAAATTAGCTGATATTTTTTCATAAGACTTTACTGGATCAATAAAACAATCTACAAGGAATAGTTTAACAACATTTAAAATTTTAATCCACAAACATGGAATGTCTGCTTATTGACATCTTTTGCATTTTCTCTTGGCAATACTTATAGCTTCTAGTATATCAACCTTACACCTGTTTTAGATTTATTCATTGCTACAATTATGAATGAAACTAACTTATTCATTTTTATTATTTTATTGTTACTATTAATATATAAAACATAATTTTGTATGTTGATCTTATGACACTGCCAATTCAGTTGAATCTGTTTTGTGGCATGCTTAGGATTATATATAAGATTACATTAGCTATAAATAAAGAGTTTTAATCCTATCTACTCAATTTGGATGCCTTTTTTCCTTTATGACATTGGCTAGAACCAGTACTGGAAGAACTGGTGAAACTCTCACCAGCCGTTAAGACTTCTAAAAGTTTTAAAAAGCTTTTTTAAAATAAACTCTTGATCTATGGGCAGATTGTACTTTTGTACATAAAGCTTTATTAAGACAAAACTATACCCATTTATTTAATATGACTATTTGGGGTAGCAAAACAGAAGAGATAGCCAGGAGTGGTGACATACACCTTTAATCCCAGCACCCAAATAGGCATATACCTCTGTGAGTCTATGGCCAGCCTGGCAGGACTGCAAAGTGAGGCCGTCTTAAAGAAAAGGGGGGGTGGGGGGTGGACGAGGTAAACAAAACTAAATGGTTCAAAAGCCCTAGGATTTTCCTGTCCTGCCTTTTAAAAAGCATTTGTGGGCCTAGTAAGATGACTCAATGAGTAGCAGCACTTCTCATAATCAGACAATCTGAGATAAGTTCCCAGCATCCACAATGCAGAAGGAGAGAGCTTAGTCCGGTAGATTGTCCTCAGATCTTCAGACAGGTGTCATGGCACACATCCTTCCCTCCTCCCCATATACATACATGTAAAGGAAAATTTGAAAGAGAAACACCTACAGTTACTTGGTAGATTAAATCTTACGTTAATTCATTTGCATTCCTAAAATAAATCCGAGAAGTCAGTTTATGTATTAGACATTCATTCGTGAATATTGGTGAAAGTAATTTGCTAGTATTTGTTAAATATTCTTCTGCCAATGTTAAACAAGGTAAAGGGTTTCTTGTATCTGTTTGACTCTGGTAGAGATGATGTTGTGCTCATATAATGAGTTACAAAGCATCCTCTTCTACTTTCTAAATGAACGTGAAAGGTAAATATTACTACTTTTAAAACACCTTCCCTGAGGGAGGGAGGGTGGGATTGGGAGGGAATGAGGGAGCGGGATATACCTGGGATACAGATTTAATAAAATTTAATAATAAAAATAAAATGAAATAAAAATCACCAATCCTTAAAAAAAATTCTTCCCATCAGTGCAGTCACCTATCTCTATCTCAGCTTCATTTTGGATGAAATCATATTTTTATTAATGCTTCTCGTTACAGATATATCTGTATGTTGTCCTCCTCAGTTTTGACAATTTTATCTTTCTAGGAACTTCTCTGTCTCAGCTAAGTTGTCTGATTTGGAATAAAGTTTCTCAGGACAGTTACTTATTCCTCTGGTTTTTCTGGGTGAGACGAGGTATGGTTTTGTTTCATTTATTTAGACTAAGTAGGTTGGTTTCATCATTTTCTATCTTCTTTTGGAGTGCTTTCTGTTACAGAAAATTAGAAAAGTCATGCAAGCTATAAATTTCCTCCAAGAATAGCTTTTGTTGTAGATCATAGAATTTTAGCATGTTGTATTTCCATTTCTATTTAGTTAAAAGTATTTTTTCTAAGTTTGACTTGAAATTTCTTTCTTTCTTTCCTAGAGCTAGCTCTGTAGAGCAGGGTGGCCTCGAACTAACAGGAACTCCCCTGCCTCTGCAGTCTGGGATGAAAGGCATAGACCACCACTGTCCCACTTTTATTCCTTCTTCATCTGTGTTTGGGGACATCATAGGTTTCTTTCCACTGTGGATATCTAATTTAGTTTCACTGTAGTTATAAAATGTACCTTGTACTAAAGTATTTGAAAATAACAGATTTATGTTAAGTTACCAACAGATGTCAGCTTCCTTTCATCCTAAACACCTTTCTATAGTATCTAAGATCCTTTAGAACAAATTCATTTTATAGGTGAGACTATCTTTTGCACTCATTTTAAAATAGTTTTTCATGATATATAAATCTTGGTTAGAATTTTTCTTTCCACACATTGGACATTTTTATCCCACTGACTTCAGCCATCCATTATGCTTAGCTAAAACACAACCATAAATCCTTTTTCTTTTTTTTCTTTTTTTAATTTTTGCTACTTTTCAGATTTTGTCATTATCCCTGTTTACCAAATCTAGCATTGATATATGCTTATTACACTGAGGCTTTCACAGGTGTCCTGGATGTTTAGATTTTTTTACATTTATTTATATTTATTTCCTTTATATTAAGCTATAGAATGTTTATTATCAGATTCAGAAAATCTAAACCCATTAGCCCTCTATTTTCTGCCCTCTTTTCTCACTCCTCCCTTTCTGAATTAAAGGCACATTTGATCTCTCAAGTTATTCATTTTTCAATTTTTCTTTGTTCTTTACTTTAAAAATAAGATGCATAGAAATCTATCTCCAAGTTCATTTTTTTCTATTTTTCTACCTCCAAGCTTCCAGTGATCCTGCTTATTTTTCATTTCAATTGTGTTGTTCATCGACCAGTATGTTTTTAATATCTATTAAAATTCTTTGTATTGTCTTTATATTTCCTTCTAATTCCTTAAATATGGTTTCCTTTCTTTGAAGTATAGCTAAGCTACATGCCAAAAATGTATTTAAAAAATGCTGAAAGAATAAAACAGAAGAGCTTTGAAAGACTGAAGTATGTCCTACAATTCCAGAACTTTTAAAGTCTGAGGCAGGAGACCCTCAAGTTCAAGGCCAGTGTAGGCTTCATAGGCTGTCTCAAAACCCCAACAGAAAGAAAGGTCTAGAATAGCTGGAGTCTGTGACTACAATGGGGTCAGGTCACTAGAGACAGTTTCTATGAACTCATCTTCCTCTCTTACATGCAGGTCAGACTGTTCCTTTGTATATTTAAAACAGTGAGTCATGAGGCTGAGGCAGAGGAAGGTGAGTTTGGGGCCATTCTAAGTTATACAAAATGATGAAGATGTAAGCCAGTGATAATGGTGGCTTTTGTTTTCACATTTTCTGAACAAAATCTGTGAAGTCTTTCTCTTCCTCAGTGACAAGTTCCCCATGTCTCAGGGTTTCTCCCTTATTTATGTTTTGGAGCCTGACTTCTAGAGCTCACTCCTTAGCATCCTTCTATCTGCATAGCTTACTATCCATTCACTCAAAGACTGGTCAGATATGAATTCACTCACCCAAGGTAATGGGTCAAAGACCTTTCACGCTGCTGATGTACATGCTTGGGATAGGAGATACAAGTCTATTCTAGATTCCCATTTTACGTGGGCTTTTCCACAAATCACTGGCATTGTCTCCCTGGAGTTTTAAAAGGTTTGTTGTTGTTTTGGTTTGTTCTTTGCTGCTGCTGCTGTTTTGACAGAGCCTTGTCACTCCAACACTGGGGACCTAACTCAGGGTTCAGTGTTGTTAGCAAGTGTTCTGCCACCCTTCACAATAGTTTCAACTTGAGATATATGAAGATCTGGTAAAGTATCCCTATAGCTGCCCTACCTCAAGACTAGCCCTAGTCTGATTCTCCTCTATCACAACAGAACTATAACGCCAGGCTAGTCACCAAGATTGCTATGCTTTTCTTTTTAAATTTCATGCCACCATAGATAAATCCAGGATCTTATAAATGCTGAATATATATTCTACAACGCTACACCTAAGATCATCAACTTTAACAAGCAGCACTTCAAAGTAAGTGGCCTGCCATAGCAGAAACGTTGCTGGATCATAGCTTGCTTGCATCCCCAGACAAAAGCAATTCATGTTGATCTTATCCCAAGATCAGTGGTTTTCATTAGTACACCTATTTTACTTGTCAGGCTGGTTTTATATCCGTTTATAGCTTCTTTGGTGAAAAAAAGACTTGCTAACCTTAGCTGGTCAAACATATTTTCAGGGAATTAGACCCAAATGCCATAACACATGGCTAAAATACAACTCAATAAAAAAAGGAATACATACTGTTGTTACAGCTGACCACTACAACTGAGCCCACTAAAAAATAAGCCAGGAAATTGAAGTCTAAAAGACAAGAAAAACGACAACAAAAAAAGATTGTGTATTTTTAATTAGTATTCACATATTATTTACAACAAGCTAAAGTTATAACCTCTCAAATTTTGAAAGCTAGCTGCATTACTTTTCAGATAACATTGCTTTAAGGTTCTCTAGGGGGCCAGCTTCTTCATTCTTCAGTTAGGGCCTGTCGCCACCTAGTGGACTGTGTAAGGATATTACATCACTCAATGGCCCACTTCTTCCATTCCAGAACAAATCACTAGATGGGATCTTCATCAGAATCTATCTAAAAAATTAGTTAGGTAATTTGTAACCACACAAAATATAGATTTATATAGAGAGAAGTGGACTTGTGGCTCATATGGAGTAACAGAGGATAACGGAAGAAAAAGCTCTTTGCTTCCTTCTACAGTTAAGTAATAATAAGCTAAATCAATCCTTTGTTCTATCTCAGTTGCCAGAGTAACAAAAAGTAAAACTAAAACAAAAATTTGTTAGAAAGGAAGTAGGTCATCGCTAACCACGTGGTTCCTAACCACTGGCTTCCAAGAGGACCATGCAAGAGTATGAGGAGACTAACTGGATAGTGATTCTAACAGGAGTTCCCAACAGGAATGTTAGTAGAAATGCAAAAAGTGAAGATTTCAGACAGACTGAAATGTGAATTATAAAAATTGTTCGAGGTTTCCAATGGGATTGAGGATTCTTTTGGGAAGCAGACTAGAAGGCCATTTATATTACATTCTAGCAAAGACCTTATTTACATATCCGTATCCTGAGAGACTGTGCAACTCCAAGTTTAAAGGTAGTAGACAAATTTAAGCTATGTAATTATGGCTGATTGTTTTTAGTCAGGTTAACAGTGATAATTTCTCCAAGGAAGAGATACAAATGGCCAATAAGCACATGAAAAGATGCTAACATCACTAAAGATTAGGGAAAACACACATAAAAACTGAAAATACAGAGGGTGGTAAGGATGTAGAGAAACTGGAATTCTTATACATGTTAGTAAAAATACAAAATAGTGACTCTGGTATTGAAAACAATATAGCATATATACATATATAAATATATCAACAATTTTTTAAAAAGACATAAATTGGAAAGAAAGTCAGAGGTGGTATATGGGAGGTTTTGGTGGGGAAGAAGAAAGGGGAAGGAGTAAATATAATCTCAAAAATAAATATATAAAAAATTAAAAAGAAAACAGTTACTTGAAAATAAAAAACATAATTACCACATTTTACCAATCGCTCTTCTGGATACAGACCCAAAAGAATTTAGAATAGGAGCTCCGACATACACCTTCGTACACCCATGTTCTCAGCAAAAATTATTCACAATAGCTCAAAGCTGAAGAAAACCAAGTGTCTACTAAATGGTGAATAAATAAATTAATAAAATATGGTAAATATATATAATATTATCCAGCCTTAAAAAGTGAATTCTAATACAGTATACAGCAATATGAATAAATCTTGAAAGCATTATTTGCTAAGTCACATAAGAACAAATATTATGATTCCACTAATAGGGGTAAAGTTCATAGATACAGAAAGAACTTATTACAAAACTATAGTAATCAAAACACTGTGGTACTGAAAAAAAACAAAAACAAAAACACACAGACCAAAAGAATAGGAAAACGTCCTCACACACATGGCCGTTCTGTTCCATCTAGCTACTGACGATACAAGATACTTAATATATTCTGAATTTCAGTTCTAAATATAAATGAGTTCTATACATGGATATTGATGACATTATACACTGCTGTGAATGTAATCAATACTACTGAATTGAATGCTTGAAAGTACTAAAAGCAAATGTCACCTGTTTTATATTACAAATTTAAAAAAATAAAGTGAGAGCCATGCCCGGGAGAGATGACTTAGTGGGTAAAAGCAATTGCCTTATAGTTTGAGGAGCTGAATTCAAATAATCTCTGCAGCACAGTATCTATAATCCCGATGCCACTATGAGGGTCCAAAATGCAGCACAGGCTACCTGGTCGGACATACGTAGTGGAAAAATAACAGAGCCCCTGTCTCAAACAAGGCAGACAATGAGGACTGACACCAGAGACTGGCTGCTGGCCTCCACATGCACACAGTGGCACATGTATACACACACACAGGAGAACCAAACACAGTAGTTACTGGCAGTAATGCCAGAACTAAAAAGGTAGAAGAAGCAGGACAATTATGAGTTCAAGGCCAGCCTGAGCTTAGCTGAGCTACATGGTGTAGGCCATTAAGAGCTACACAGAAAAAACAGGAACCACTTACACTCTCTCACACAGTCAGTCTCTCTGCCTCTCACACACGGTATGTTTATATGGCATAAGGAGCTATACAGAAAAACCCGGTATCACTTACATGCATGTGCATGCACACACAATGGAAAAAGTATTTAAAATGATAACTGAAAAGAAAATTGTCAACAAAATTAATAGCATATTTGGTAATGGAAACTGAACTCTCTCTACCTAAGATTAAGAACAAGACAAGAGTAACACTGTCACCTCTATCTACCATTACACTGGAAATATTAGCCAGTACAGTAAGAAAAATAAACACTGTAAGCATCAAAAAGGAAAACATAAGGCTGTCTTTATTCACAGTTGTGCACACAAAAGTCCCAACGGAGTTTTTTAAGTGACTAGTAGAACTCGTAAACAAATCAAATACAAACTCAATATACAAAATCAATCACATTTCTATATAACAATTAGGAAACAAACAATTTGGCAAATAAACTTTAAAACCAGACTGATTCATAATAACATTAAAAAAGCAAACTAGTTTAGGAATAATAAAAAAAACAGATATTAACATAAATTGTTTCAAAATATTAATGAGAAAAATAAAGATAAAGTAAGTAGAAAGACAAACTAAACAAAAGGATTAGAAGACTGCTATTATTAAGATGACAGCCAGGGACAGGACTCTGTGATAGAACACTTTGCTCACAGGTCTAAGAGCCTGAGTTTACCTAGCACTGCAAAAAAGTAAGACAGGGCTGGAGAGCTGGCCCAGTGGTTAAAGAGCACTGGCTGCTCTTTCAGAGAACCTGGGTTCAATTCCCAGTACCCACATTGTGGCTCACAACTGTCTGTAACTACAATTCCAGAGAATATGACACCCTCACACCAATACATATAAAGCAAAATTTTTAAAAAAGAAAGAATTCTTCTGACAGATGAGTGCAATTCAATAAAAATCTCAGTGATATTTTTGGAATTTTTTTTCTTTTCTTCTGTTTGTTTGCTTTTCCTGTATGCAGCCTTCGTCGCCCTGGACTCACTTTGTAGATTAGGCTGGCCATGAACTCACAGAAATCTGCCTCCCAGAGTGCTGAGGTACAGGCATGTGCCACTGTGCTCAGCTATATTTTTGTTTTTTAAAATAAATTGATTCTAAACTTTACATGGACTTTTTAAGAAAAAAACAATCAAACAAACAACAACAAAACTAAGCCAAAATAATGTTGAAAAGGAAGAATGAAGGCAGCCCCTAGTTTTACGACACTGACTTTTGCGAAAAGATTTAAAAACATTAATAGAAGAAAATAGAAAAATCCACAGATTCAGTTTTATTTTTTTATGGAAAACTTCCAAATATTCACTGAGATTTCTACAAATAACATTAGAAGATACAAATTTTCATATGAAAAAAAATTGATTCCTATGTAAAAAAAAAAACTTGTCAAAATTATGGTCATGAATGTAGTCCTAAAATTATAGTTTCTGGGGAAAAAATGGAATTTGGTTAGACTAAGATTTCTTAGTGAAGATGTAAGAATCAATACCAAAAGATTCCAAAAAACAGACTTCATAACAAATTACAAGTTGTATTCCTCATAAAACATGTTAAAAATGAAAACAAAAACCAAAGACTAGGAGAAAATATTCATACCATATATGCCAAAAACACAAAAAGTAGAGAATAAACAATGTTTTTAATGGTCAAGACTTGAACCATTTAAAAAGATGATATATGATACAGTTACCAACATAACTGGCCTTTGGAGAAATGTAGATTAAAAATATCCCACCTCTTTACATTGCTCACTAGCATTACAAAAGTGAAAACCTTAAAATTTTAATTACTTGCAAACATATGAAACTGGAATTCACATGATACTAGAACTATAAAAAGTAAAAACCTTTTGAAAACTGGTGACTCTACAAAAAGTTTAATGTATATTTATCATATAAACCACCAATTCCTAACATGCCTTAGAGAATCAATAAACATGTATATATAAAAAAACTTTGTGTAAGAAATCTTATAGCTGGTTTATCTGTAATAAATGTAGAAACAGGCCAGGTGTCAACAGATGTATTACCTGAGATACTGTCAGTGAATGGACTATTGGACCAGTGAGGTGGCTCAGTAAGCAGGCCCTTAACACCAGGTCTAACAACCTCAGTTCAAATCCTGGGATCCACATGGTGGAAGGAGAAAACAGATACCCATAAGTTGTCCTCTCACCTCCATATGTACACCCTGGCACATGCACTCCAATCACACAATAAATAAATATTTTTAAAAAGGAAGTAAGGGAAGGAGGGAGGGAGGGAAAGAGGGGGAAAGAAAGAAAGAAAGAAAGAAAGAAAGAAAGAAAGAAAGAAAGAAAGAAAGAAAGAAAGAAAGAAAGAAAGAAAGAAAGAAAGAAAGAAAGAAAGAAAGAAAGAAAGAAAGAAAGAAAGAAAGAAAAGAAAATGAACTATTAACACTTGCATCACAGATTATTATCAAATAATGGGATAAAAAGGCAAAAAAGAGCAAATGTTGTGTGAAGCTATGCATTTAAAATTTCAGAACAAGAAACAATAAGTTACTAGGTTTTGGGGATTGAGTAGTGGATCAAAAGGGGAAAAAAGCTTAAGAGAATTCTGAAGATGGATTACAATGGTCAACACACTTATGAAAATTGCTTCGACTTATATTTTCAGATAGGAGCATTTCCTTCTATGAAAAGTTCCTATCTCAATTTTAAAGACACAAAGAACAAGGCTTTGGGGTCACACAGAGCAGCTCCACCACTTACCAGGTGTATGACCTTGGCCAAGTGTTAAACTGTCATTCTCCCCATCTGCAAAGTAGAAAGAGCTGGAGTTGAGAACAACTTCATATAGCTGCTAGGAAAAGTAAACAAGATAATACTTTAATGACATAATATAGTAAATGTTCATTAACTATTAACAAAGAAGTTAGAAATCTTAGTCCCATATTTCAGCCTAAGAAAAAGATGCAGGAATAACTAGTAGGTAAACACTGATTAACTCACATATGCTTCATGACTTGTTTTGTTACAATGCCCCCCTAGGCAAGGATCATTCCAGTTTTATAGATGACGACTTTGGGCTTCACAGGCGTCCGCAGATGTCAGCATGCAAGCCTTCACTTGTGTGTTCTTTTTTCTGACATGGTCTCATGTATTTCAGGCTGGCCTAGAATTTATTGTACATTCCAAGATAATCTTGAACTACTACTGATTCTCATGACTCTACCTTCCACATTCCGGGATTAAAGGCATTTGTCAGTTTATGTATTTTCTACTGCACCATGATTTCCATATAGGAGCACTTTCAGCAGTTAACCCTGTAATTGCCTGTACAACTCAGCTAATGTTAAAAGCTACTTAATGTGCCTTTTCCCCCTTCCCTTTCTCTTTTCTTTCTTTCTCCTTCCCTATCTCTCTTTCTCTCTCTTTCTTCTGTCTTTTCATCCTTCCCTTTCTTTGTTTCCTTCTTTCTTTTTTCTTTCCTTCCTTCCCTTCCTTTCTTTTTCTTTCTTTCCTTCCTTCCTCTTGCTTTCTCTTTCCTTTCTTTCTTTCACCCCAGCTGGCCTTGAAATCACTGAGATTATCACCCTCTGCTGAGATTAAAGGTGTGCATTGCCACAAAGGCCAACCTCTATAGACTGTTGCCAGTATTAGGCTCAAGCCTCCTGATACAGGAAAGGAAGCCAATTCTGAGTGTTTGATTAATGAATGGAAGTGAAGCTATAAGTAGACACTTCAAAACATTATTTTAGGCTTTAAATTTTTGTTTACATTGTGAGTGTGTGTGTACTTGTTCAAACATGCATGCACATGTCAAGGTGTGCATGTGTAGGATAAAGGACAATTCGGGGGAGTTGGTTCTCTCCTTCCACCATGTGGGTTACAGGCACTGAATTTAGATGGCTAGCTAGGCTTAGCAGCAAGCCACTTTAGTTGGCTGAGCCATCTCACTGATTTATTCTAGGCTTTTCCCCCAACCCCCCTTTTGGAGACAGGGTTTCTCTGTGCATCCTTGGCTTTCCTGGAACTCACTCTATAGACCATGATGGCCTCAAACTCAGAGATGCACCTGCCTCTGTCTCCAGAGTGCTGGAATTAAAGGTGTGTGCTTCCACCTACCTGGTTCTATTCTAGGATTTTAGAGTATCCCTTCCTCAAAGCAATGTCAAGGTAAGAGAATTCTGATCTGGTATGGTAACAAATACATGTAATTCTAGCACTTAGGAAGCTAAGGCAAAGAAATCTTGAGTTAAAGCCAGCCCTGACAACACAGGGTTATCAAGACCAGCCCTGGCTACAGCAAATCCTTCCCAAAAAATAAAACAAACAAACAAAAAAGAAACAAAACAAAAACTGGGGGAAAAAGCTAGGTGTGGTGGCACATGCCTGTAATCCCAGCACTCAGGAGGCAGAGGCAGGTGGATCTCTGAGTTTGAGGTCAGCCAGGTCTACAGAGTGAGTCCAGTACAGCCAAGGCTACACCGAGAAACCGTCTTGAAAACAACAACAAAAAACAAGAAAAAAAAAAATTGGAGGAAAGGAGAGATAAGAATGAATACATAAAATGCAATATGAAACCTCTTCTCTAAGTGGGAAGTTGGACCTAAGGCTTGATTTAGTAGAATAGTTTCCAGAAACTTGGCAGCTGAAAAGGGAACCAATTTTTCATTAAAACATATTCAATTTCTCATGTAAAACTACTTTAAAAAAGTTAAAATTGCCGGGTGGAAGTGTACTCCTTTAAGCCTGGCTCTTAGAAGGCAGAAGATGAGCATATCACTTTGAGTTAGATGCCTGCCTAGTCTTTAAAGTGAAAAAACAAAACTAAAGTAACAAGACGAGCAAAATTCTCATGCATTCTAATACCAAGGTATTAAATACAAACTTGCTTGAATTTTTCACTTTTTTTAATTTTTTTAATATGAGGACCAGAGAGATGACTCAGCGGGTAAAACCATGTGACACACAGGCCTGATGACATGCAAAAATTCCCTGGAACCTGCCTAATACCAGAATGAAAAAAATCAAGTCCACAAAGCTGTCCTCTGACCTTCACACACTTATGTTCACAAATGAACCACCGCTCCCTCATCACACACAGACAGACATGGGGTTATCTCAAACTGTTACAATACTGCCCCTATAAAAAAAAAAAATAATTGCTACAATTTTACCTCAGTGGGCTTTTTTTTTTTTACACTCCTTCTTAGTCATCCTTTACAAATCTCCAGTGTTAAATGTTCTAGCATTCCCTGCACCCATCAGACAGTGACAGAAATCCATGACTATCTAAGGACTCAGCAACTGCCTTTTAATCCAACTATCTTTTCACCAATTGTAAATAAATGCTGAACTCCTGGCTCCACAGAGAATGCCTACAAGTCAGTATAAACTCTGGAATGGGGCAGAGTTGCTCAAGGGAATGGGAATTCAGCCTAAACTCTCAACCTCATCCTATCCTCACCTTATTCAAAAGAATCCAATCAGAAAGCATTTCCCAGCAAAAGAAGCTGATATAGGGGTAATGCCACATATTAAGATGGGACTTTAGAAACACAAAGGAACTGCTAAAACCATGGCCACCTAATCATTAAATGAATGCTATGGAGGAGGAGACATTAAGGGAAAACAGGGAGACTTGTAAATTTATCTTAATTTGCTTTAGGAAAGATCTGTCTCTGCCAGGAGGTGGTGGCACCCGCCTTTAATCCCAGCACTCAGCAGGCAGAGACAGGAGGATCTCTGTGAGTTTGAGGCCAACCTGGTCCATATAGTGAGTCCAGAACAGCCAGGACTCTGTATGAAAAAAAAAAAAAGGAGGAAAGAAGAAGTCCAAACCTGTCTCAAAAAGAACACAATAGTCCTAAAACTGAGCCACAGAAGAAATCTCTTTGTAGACCTAATTCCCTGGTTAATTCTTCCAGCTTGAGTCCAAAATCATCCTATAATGCAAGAGATATTCAAACAACACTTTAAAATAGCCTTATTCTTTTGCACGTTAGAAAGCCTCATCATTTATATTTAAATCATTATACAGGCTGGGCTGGGCCTGGTGGTACATGTCTTTAACCTCAGCACTAAGACAAAAGCAGGCAGATCTGTGAGTTCCAGGCCAGCCAAAGCTACCTAGTGAGACCATGTCTCAAAGAAAAAGGAAAAAGGGAAACGTAAAAAATAAAAAAGGGAAAAGAATCATTATATTGTCTTTAACTCTTCATATATATACATAAAACACACATATGCATAGAAACACACACAAAAAAATATTACAAACTTTATTTCAAATTGTATGTATGTGGAGGCCACAAGCCTTCCACATCTCATCTGGGAAGGTCAGTTACAAGAAAACTCTCTCCTTTCACCTTTACATGGATGCCAGGGATCAAACCCAGGTCATTAGCTTGACTAATAATCCCTATGCCTACTGAGTCATCTTTCTTTCTTTTTAAAATAAATTTACTTACTTATTTATGCAGCATTCTGCCTGCACGTGTGCCTGTGCACCAAAAGAGGGCACCAGATTTCACTATAGATGATTATGAGCCACCATGTGGTTGCTGGGAACTGAACTCAAGAGCTTTGCAAGAACAGCCAGCGTTCTTAACCTCAGAGCCATTTCTCCAGGCCCTGCTGAGCCATCTTGCCACATATAAACTCTTTTTTAAAAAATCAAAACAAAAAGTTGAGCCATGTGTAGTGGCAGAAACCAGTACTTAGAAGGCAGAAGTAGGCAGATCTCTGGGAGCTCACAGGCAGACTGGTCTACAAAAAGCCAGTCCCAGGCCGGCCAGAATCGCACAAAGACCATTTCTACAATAATATTGATGACCATGTGATAAAGATGAGCCTGAGAACTGAACCAAGGACCTTCCTCAGACTGGCCAAAGACTCTGCCACCGAGCTACTTCCTCAGTCCCACCATTAACACTTGAGACTTAACCAGAAATAAGGATGCTACAGACAGGATAGATCAGTTGAAAAAAAGACTATCCAAATACTTCATGGCATACTTTGGGGCAAGTTATTTTGCCTTCTCAAGCAGGCCTCACAGTTCTAAATATGGAATATTTAAAGTAGCTTTTTCAAGTGTTTAACAAAAACAAAATCAATGTGAAACACTTTATAAATATGTCAGCCATTAAGATCTGGTAAAAGGTACATACATGTCTGTCTGCCATTCTGGTTAAACCAGCAACAGAATTGTGGTCTTTATGCTGTGGCTAAAGCTTGGCAAGTACAGGAAAGAGGAAAACAAAAAGAAAAATAGTACTGTATTAATCAGGTCAGATACTATAATGTAAAACCTATCAAATTATCTTATATGACATACTCCTACATACAACTGATAAATATATGCAGTGTCTGGTATATAAGAAATGCCCAATAAATAATATTCTTAGGCTGAGATAAAGTCTAAGTGAATAAACCTCTTGCCATCCAAACCTGAGAACCTGAGTTCAAATCCCCAGAACCCATGCATCTATACCCACTGTTCCTACAAATATGGGAGTCAAAGACAAGAGTTCCCCAGAATTTTGTGGGCAATATACAGCACTAAACAAAGAGATACTATCACACGGTGAACAGTGAGGTCCAACACCCAATTTTGCCCCCTGACCTCCATACGCGTATTGTGGCACATACAAAATAAGATAAAAATAACTATTTTTAATAACATTTCTTTCCTTTCTTGATATCTACTGCTCAACTTTAAATGGACTCTCTGCATATAATGCTTGTACCTATTTGCACTATGCATAACCCCTTTTAAGGGTTATTGTTATTATCACTACTTCTACTTCTACTACTATTATTATTTTGGTTTTTCAAGAGAAGGTTTCTCTGTGCAGTCTTGGCTGTCCTGGACTTGCTTTGTAGACCAGGCTGGCCTTGAACTCATAGTGATCCACCTGCCTCTGCCTCCTGAGTGAGGCTATGAGCCCACCATGAAGATAACCCTAATCCTCTAGAAAAGCAGTCAATTGCTCTTAACAGACAAGCCATCTCTCTAGCCCCGGATCATGCTTCTTTTAATTCAGAATGTTTGCTTATATAAAAAAACTACAGCACTCATTTAAAATGTTGACTTTCAAACCATAAATATGTCCATTGGAACACATTGTATAATATAGGTAAAGATAGAAACCATCTGAATGCCTAGGAAGAAAAGAAAGGCTAAATAAACCACAGCAAAGTTGTTTCCCTTTAAAAATATTTATTAAAACAAATGTCTCATGACTTGGGGACAATGCTCTAAACATATAATGGATAATGGGATACAAAAATACATATATAGTATGATTCTTAATTATGTAAAAGATAATCTCAAACATGAACCTAGAAGGACTTTTCCTGAATGAAAAAGAATTATTGTTTTTTTCTTAATTCAACTATACCAGCAAGCTCAACCAGTTTGGACAGAAAGAAAAGAAAGAAAAGAAAGAAAGAAAAGAAGGAGAGAGAGAAAGAAAAGGAAGGAAGGAAAGAACCTAAAAATAAATAAATAAACAAATAAATAAATAAATCTAATCTGTTCAACTGCAAGCAGCTGCTTTCCTCTGACTTGTACCCTTTGAACATCGTACAAACACTAAGCATAAACCAAAAAGAACCATCAACTTCAATTTTAGAAACTGAAAAGGGTATTTTCAATTTTTGTTGATGTTTTCTCTATGATTATTTCAGGATCACAGTATAAGAAGAGAAACAGACTTCATTATGTATAGTCCAAAAGCTCAGGAACAACTTTGCAGAAGTAGATTGGAGACAAAAGTTGGACTAGGGAAGAAAGAACAGCTGTTGCTAATCTAACTATTTACCCTTTGACCCTCTATCTGCCCGATAACTGAACAGTACCAATTGTTTCCCTGTATTATGGGGTGTTTACAATCCCTGAGAGGCATGAAAGGAATTAATAATTTAGCCTAGAAAGCTGACAGCCTTTATTGGGTAGCCTCTTGTCTGCAGGTCAGAAATCAGAGCAAGGGCTGTCTTGAAATCACAGGTCCTTTTACTGTTTCAGTTTTATAGCTTAATTGACCCCCAAACATAAATCACTTATTTCTCCTGTTTTAAGCAACAATGACTTCCATTCTCCAGTTCCCTTGTACCAAGGCAGCCCTTGTTCTTTTGAGTTTTACAACTACATGGTAAACACAGTAGCTAAGGGAAAACTCAGGGAGCAGGGCAAACTGAAAAGGTTATGCTGTTGTGAACTTCTCTTGACCTCTGACTGCCCTTGTACCCAGCTTATGCTTAGGGCACAGTATAGGGCATGTCCTGTAGAAATGAACTTAGCCTGAACCTAGGCCATAACATTGGACTCTAGGAAGCCCTACACTTGCAAGAAAGAGCCAGAATGCTCATATTTGAGCATGGCTGCTCATCTGCTCTACCACAGAAAAGGTAACTAAAAGAACACCTGGTAGATAAAGTAGGTCTTCCCCTAACTAGTTCCAACATACTCTACCTGCTGTCTCAAATCTGCTATCCACAACCACTAGAGCACAACTGGAAATTAACTGCAAAGGTATTCCTGTCACAAAATAAAACAGAAACAGGCTTTTCCCACTAAGAATTTGCAGTGTGAAGACATTAGAATCTCGAAATTCTAAAAATACAATGAAGAAAAAGCTCTTTTATTCTCAATTTAATTTGTAAAAATACTAACATGGGAGATATTGTTCCTTCTAATCAGAATCCACAAAAATTATAGTATCAAAAATAATAATCAGGGTTCTGGCAAAAATGGCTCAGATGCTCCTTACTTTTACACAGGACCTGAGTTTACTACTCAGAACCTACATGAATCACATGTAACTCCAGCTGTTCCAAAGGCTCCAACACCCTCTTCTGGCCTTCATAGCCACCTACACTCACATGCAGATATACACAGATGCATACACATAATTGAAAATAAAAATAAGGGCTGGAAAGATGGCTCAGCCACCTAAATCTTAAAATCATTATATTCATTATCATCACTATCATCACCAGTATCAGTAGGCCTAACCTGGTAGCACACACCTATAATTCAAGCATTCAGGAGGGGGGGTGGGGGATCACTTTGAGTTTGAGGCCAGACTGGACTACAGTGAATTTAAGACAGTCCAGGCTACAAAGGGAGACCCTAGCTTAAAAAAAAAAAAATCAAATTCTAATACAGCATGCACAACCTACCTCAGTCTTATAGCTTCCTATAATTTGACAGTTAAGTCTGTACACACATTCTAACACTAGTATAGACTGAGATCATACATGTTACTTTTGTCAACCCATTATTATAATAATTATAATCTTACATATTTCTTCAAAGACAAAGGACAAAATTAAAGTACTAACTTCACAAAAGTGATGTAGGAACTGAGAACGTTATCCACATACACTAAGTACCAATTTTTATGAGACTGACGCACTGTCTACTGTGCTAAGAAAGCACTTAAGTATAATTTTTAAAAGTCATTTTTTGGTGACTCCAATTCCATAGTGATATATAAAATCATGTTTATTCTCATGTAATGGAGAATTCTACAAACCACCATATTCTGTAAAGGAGCTCGTGTAAACAAGGCTTTTCTCAATAAATGGCATGAACTACTTTCTGTAACTATATAAAAAATATAAAATTGGCTATCACTTGCTAAATTCAAGGTTTAAAAACTATCTCTCCAAATATTTCTCGCATATTGCTAATATGTGAAGGCAAAACTATACTCACTCATTTGTACAATCTGAGGCTAAGAATTCAGCCTGCAGCAAAGAAAAACAGTATTTTACTTAGTTTTTAATTATTTGATGTGCTTCTATATAGTCCATTACAGACTGCTTACAAAATATTAGTGCTTTCCTAGTACTAAAAAATGCTTCTATGACAGATCCATGATTCAAGAAAAAACCTAATTTACCTTTTCCTCATCCCAGGCTAAAATCATAGGAAAAGGACAGAGACAAAATAGTGTGTTAACCCTCAGCTATTGTACTGATATGCAGTCTATGATAATATATAACTGATTCTCAATTTTGTGAACTTCAAAGAGCCATGTCTAAGATTGCTAAAATGACTCAGTGGGGAAGGATCTCTGCTGCCAAACCTGACAACCTACATTTGATCCCTAGAATGCACGTTGGAGGAGGAGAGAATTCCCAAGTTGTCCTCTGACTTCCACATGCACGGTGTGGCATGCACAAATTCCCTCAATATACAATTAATGTTTTTCAAAAAGCAAAAATAATTCCCTGGCATTTGATAAATATCATGGATTTATTCTGCTTGGCAATAAAGCACTAGTTAAACATATATGAATATTTATTTTAAAATGTATGGAGAAAACACATAAGAAAGTCCATCTTCTCATCAATGATCTTAGCCAGTGGGTGAAAGATAAGCTTTATCACTTACCGAATAACATACTAGTTAGACCCATGAACCTTTATAAGTCCTAGAACCAGCAAGTAACTCTGTACCATATCATAAAATTCAAATCTGAATTACCATTTGACCTTTGAGCAGTATAGCAAAATAAGGTCAATACACAGTAGACACACTCATGTTTATTTCTCTAACAACTATAACCATGTCTCAGAATATTTCATGCAAGAGTGTGGGAACATAAGAAATTTAAATGACGATTAAAATTTATACAGTCTTGAAAAACATCATCTAACTAGATCTTGAAATGTTCTCTCTCATACTCCAATCTTAATAATATAAATGCAAATGCTTTACACGTTAAGTTGTAAAGGTTATCAATTATAAATTTCTAAACAAAATATAAACATAAAGTTGGGCATGGTGGCACACATTTGTAATTACAACACACAGGAGGCACAAATAGGGGAATCGCGAATTCAAAGCCATCACCATCTACATATTGAGTTTGAGACTAGCCTGAACTATAAGACCCTGTCTTAAAGAAAAAAAAAAAAAAAAAACATTGAGAAATGAGAGTGCTGGAGAGAAAGTAAACAGGTGAGGTCTGTTGCACAGCATGGCTGAGTTTACTCCGTAACACCCACGTAAATGTTAAGCACGGCAATGTATGCCCAGGACCCCAGTACTAGGGAAATGAGAGACAGATCTTTAAAGCTTTATCCAGGCCAGTAAGAAATCCTGCCTCACAAACCTAAATATAGTAAAGGCAATATTCAGCAAACTGAAGGAGAAAAACCACATGATCATCTCCCTAGATGCTGAAAAAACATTTGACAAAATCCAGCACCCATTCATGTTTAAAGTCTTGGAGAGATTAGGGATACAAGGCACATACCTAAACATAGTAAAGGCAATATACAGCAAGCCTATAGCTAACATCAAACTCAATGGAGAGAAACTAAAATCAATCCCACTGAAATCAGGGACTAGGTAAGGCTGCCCACTCTCCCCATATCTCTTCAACATAGTACTGGAAGTCCTTGCCAGAGCAATAAGGCAAGTAAAGGAGATCAAGGGGATTCAAATCGGAAAAGATGATCACTATTCGCAGATGATATGATAGTATACATGAGTGACCCCAAAAATTCAACCGGAGAACTCCTTCAGCTAGTAAACACCTTCAGCAAAGTGGCTGGATACAAAATTAATTCAAAAAATCAGAAGCCCTCCTGTAAACTAAAGACAAAAGGGGCGAGAAAGCAATCAGGAAAACGACACCCTTCACAATAGCCACCAATAACATAAAGTACCTTGGGGTGACTTTAACCAAGTAGGTGAAAGACCTGTTTGAAAAAAACTTCAAGTCTCTGAAGAAAGAAATTGAAGAAGGTATCAGAAGATGGTATCCCATGCTCATGGATTGGTAGGATTAACATAGTGAAAATGGCCATCCTGCCAAAAGCAATCTACACATTCAATGCAATTCCCATCAAAATACCAACACAATTCTTTACAGACCTTGAAAGAAAATTTCTCAACTTCACATAGAGAAACAAAAAACCCAGAATTTCCAAAATGATCCTGTACAACAGTAGATCATCTGGAGGTGTCTCCATCCCTGATCTCAAGCTGTACTACAGAGCAATAGTAATAAAAAACGGAACGGTGTTGGCACAGAGGCAGAAAAATAGATCAATGGAACCGAATAGAAGACACAGAAATAAACCCAAACACCTATAAATACTTGATTTTCGACAAAGAAACCAAAACCATTCAATGAAAAAAAGACAGCATCTTCAACAAATGGTGCTGGTCCAACTGGTTGTCTACAATGCAGAAAAATGAAAATAGATCCATATTTATCACCCTGCACAAAACTAAAGTCCAAGTGGATCAAAGACCTCAACATAAAACCAGATACACTAAATCGAAAACCTTGAAACTCACTGGCACAAGAGACAACTTCCTGAACGGAACACCAACAGCACAGGCTCTTAGAGCAACAACTGATAAATGGGACTTCATGAAACTGAACATCAACAGCACAGGCTCTAGGATCAACAATCAATAAATGGGACCTCATGAAACTGAAAAGCTTCTGTAAAGCAAAAGACACTGTCATCAGAACAAAACGACAGCCTACAGACTGGGAAAGGATCTTCACCAACCCTATATCCGACAGAGGGCTGATATCCAGAATATATAAAGAACTAAAGAAAAATCAAAAAGTAATAAATCAAGCAATCCAATTTTAAAAAATGGGGTACGGAGTAAACAGAGAATTCTCTGTAGAGGAATATAGAATTGCAGAGAAACACCTAAAGAGATGCTCAATGTCTTTAGCCTTCAGAGAGATGCAAATCAAAACGACTCTGAGATTTCACCTTACGCCCATCAGAATGGCAAAGGTTAAAAACTCAAGTGACAACACATGCTGGAGAGGTTGTAGAGAAAGGGGAACCCTCCTACATTGCTGGTGGGAATGTAAACTTGTACAACCACTTTGGAAATCAATCTGGTGCCTTCTCAGACAATTAGGAATACTTCCTCAAAATCCAGCTATACCACTCCTAGGCATATATCCAAAAGAAGCTCAAGTACACAACAAGGACATTTGTTCAACCATGTTTGTAGCAGCTTTATTCATAATAGCCAGAACCTGGAAACAACCCAGATGTCCATCAACGGAGGAATGGACACAGAAATTGTGGTACTTTTACACAATGGAATACTACTCAGCAATTAAAAACAAGGAAATCATGAAATTTCCAGGCAAATGGTGGGATCTAGAAAAGATCACCCTGAGTGAGGTATCCCAGTAGCAGAAAGACACACATGGTATATACTCACTTATTTAGTTCTATAAGATAGGATAAATATACTAAAATATGTGCACCTAAGGAAGATAAACAAGAAAGAGGACCTGGGGTAAGATGATCATTCCTCACCTAGAAAGACAAACGGGATGGACACGGGAAGTAGGAGAAAACAAGAAACAGGACAGGAGCCTACCACTGAGGGCCTCTGAAAGACTCTACCTAGCAGTGTATCAAAGCAGATGCTGAGACTCCTAGCCAAACCTTCGGTAGAGTGCAGGGAATTATATTATATAAAGGGGGGTTAGCATGACCAGGAGAGGACAGGCGCTCCACAAGGACCGAATATATCAGGGCACAGGGGCCTTTTATGAAACTATTTCTCCAACCAAGGACCATGTATGGATATAACCTAAAACCCCTGCTCGAATGTAGCCCATGGTAGTTCAGTATCCAAGTGGGTTTTCCTATTAAGGGGAACAGGAACTATTTCTGACATGAACTCAATGACTGGCTCCTTTACCTTCCCCTATACCCTGAGAGAGGAACAGCCTTGCTAGGCTACAGAGAAGGACATTGCAGCCAGTCCTGAAGATACCTGATAAGCGAGGGTCAGATGGAAGGGGAGGATGACCTCCCCTAGCAGTGGACTTGGAAAGGGACAGGGAGGAGATGAGGGAGGGAGGGTAGGATTGGGGGGGAATGAGGAAGGGGGCTATGGCTGGGATACAAAGTAAATAACCTGTGATTAATATTAAAAAAAATAAAAATTAATATAAAAAAAGAAATCCTGCCTCAAAATAATGATGATGATGATGATGTGAAGAACAAATAAAGAGAACACATAACTGGCCTCCAACTGCATGTCCACCCATGCATAAACATACACATACAGAGACATAGACATCAGAAGGAAGGGAGGGAGAAAGAGAAGGGAAAGGACAGGAAGGAGGGAGAAAAATGAAGGGAAGAGATAAAGGAAGAGAAGGGATGGAGGGAAAGGAAAACAGAGGAGCAAGTGAAAGGAAGGAAGGAGAGGAGGGAGGAACAAGGAGAAAAAGAGGAAAGTAAGAAAGAGGGGGAAAGCAGGGCAGTAAGGGGAGGAGAGGAAACAAGCTAGCCTCTGCGATACTTGATCTTGACTGGGATAGTTGATCTTCACTGCTAACAGGAAGGATTTAGAATCACCTAGGTAACAAACCTCTGGGCATATCTATGAGGACATTTCCAGACAGCTTTAACTGAGATAGTAAGCAAACCCTCAATGTGGGCAGTACCATCTATGGGCTGGGGTCCCAAACTCAATAAAATACACAGAGCACTGAGCACCAGCGTTCCTGTCTCAGCTCCTTCCTGAATATAGACATTAACATGACTAATTGCATCATACTTCTGATGCAAAAACTACATCTGCTCTGGCTGCCACATCTCCCCTGCCATGGTAAACTGTATCCTAAAACTATAAGTAATCAAAGAGTCAGCCACTGAATTCATATCAGAGATAGTCCCTGTTCCCGTTACTAGGGAACGGGGCGGCGGCTAGGATACAACGTGAATAAACTGTAATTTATAAGATTAGATAGATAGATAGATAGATAGATAGATAGATAGATAGATAGATAGATAGATAGATAGATAGATAAGCAAGCTATGAGTGAAGATAAAGCCGTCCCTTACTAAGTTTCTTCTGTTAGGTGCTGGGTTTTTTAAATTTTTGTTTTGTTTTAACAGCAAGGAGAAAAGTTAAGTAATGCAACTTCTTTTAATAAACAGTGAAAGGTAATATTTTTAATGTTTTTGCCAGGTGTAATGGCACATGCCTTAACTTCAGCACCCAGTAAGCGGAGGCAAGTGTATCTCAAAGAGTTCAAGGCTAATCTGGTTTACATAGTGAGTTCCAGGACAGGCAGGCATACATAGAAGAACCCTGTCTCTAAAAGGAAGAAACAAAGAAAGGAAGAAAGAAAGTTTTGACTATATAGTTGAGTATGTACATAAATCCAACACTGTTTGCTGGTTTCACAGGAAGAATGCACAAGGGGCTCTGTTTTAAACAAAAATTTTCAGCAAACAACTTTCTATTAAATGAACAGATCTGGCCATCAAACAATACTAACAAATGAAAAAGAAAATGTCCGTAGAAAAAATTCTTACAATTGTTCAGAGAAGATTCAATGTGAGGGGCATTCAAATAAGAATTATCAAAGATACATTAAGTTTGACATTTGTAAGTAAACAGTTACACCTTACCAACATCTTACCAAAAACACTGGTTAACATTTAGAACTTACTGGTGCCTGAATCAAGCTCTGCCAATTCATCCTGACAGAAACCTAAAGAGAGAACAATAGGGGAAAAATGATTATTATTTTTTAATTTCTCTAAGCTGACTCTAAATATTAAAAATCAAATATTATTTAATGGGAAAGGATTTAGGCTTCAGGCTAGGATGTGACTCAGTTCTTGCCTAGGATAAGCAAAATATTGGGTTCAACTTTTAGTAACACTCCCACACCCCAAATTAGACTCAAAAATTAGTCTGAATTTAAATCCTAAATCTAACAATTACCTACTGTGCAGATTCCTGGGTTCCCCTACCCCCGTGTTTCTATCTCATCACCTAAATATAGAAAGAGATAAAAGCATATACCAGATCTGTACCAGGAGTAAGGAGTTTCACACATTCCTTAGCACATAGTAGAGGCTCAATAAACAATTGCATAGTTGTATAAATAAAAATGCCAATTTCTATTGAAATGTAAACTGATAGGAAAATCAAATTTCACTTAATGCTTATGAATTTTATTTAATGGTATCAATTATGTCCCATAAAAGCAAAATAAACAAAACAGGAATTTACAACAAAATGAATTTACTTAAGATTATCACTAATTAGGGCTAAGGATATAGCTCAGTTGTTAGAGTGCTTGCTTAGCATATATGATGTTCTCCAGTTTGACCTCTGGCACTGTATAAACTAGGCACAGTGATACATGCCTACAATCCCAGTACTCAATAGACACTGGGAGAGAACCCAGACACAAGAGAGAACCAATGGCTCAAGGTTATCCTTGACAACATAGCAAGTACAGAGTAAGCCTGGAATACTAAGACTCAGTCTCAAAACGAAATCCTCCAAAAGCTTTACCCACACACAGATAAAACCAGTTCTTCCATTATTAAATATGCTTATGCTATGCTTACTCATAAGACAGTGTGCTTAGAAAGAACAAAACCCTGGATTCAATTCCCAGAACCAAGAAAATAAATATTGAAAAAAATATCACAAAGGACATTTCATACCAATAACATCTGTGCTTTGTCTGTCTTCTTGGTATGTAACTAACACCTTGTAGAAAAAAATCAAACATTGAGTGGCAAACATAGTACTCTGTACACATTTGACCCAAGTTATTTTTTCGTATAATGACTACCTTTTTCTTCATTCGCTTTTATTCATCCTCAAATACTCCCTCGGAAAAGCACTCTCTGGTGTCCTGAACTCTTGTCTCTCACAGACAAGATCACACCTGTAGTTAAAACTACATGTAACTCTTGTGGCTATTGCTTCACTGTCCTCATCCTCGAAGAATTATCCATCCAATGTCTGACTGTACTGTTGGGTAGTTCCCCCGGTGCAGGTGCCAAAAAGTCCTGTTGTGCTCATGTGTATCCCTCTACTGTTCACAAACCTAAAACACAGTAGCTGGTCAATAAACAGCAATTGAAGGATAGTAACAGCAAATATAGAAATAATGGAGCAAAACTAATACTAAAGCATACCTATGAAATCCCCATGTCTTCAAAGGTAGGCAAACTCCCAAGCCAAGCCAGAAACTCAGAGCCACATGGAGCAAGGATTCAAGAAGTGAACTGCTTAAAAGCTCTAAGCCGGATGTAGTGGTTCCCACTGAGAATCCCTGTACTCAGGAGACTAAAAGCAGAAGGATCACACCAGTTCAAGGCCAGACAGGTGTCCCTCCTTTTTCCCCATCCCTCACCACCAGGAATTCAAGGCCAGCCTGGGCTATTCTCTAGTAACACCACCACCACCAACAACAACCCATACACACATACTCTCTTGGTTAAAATAACAAAAATCAAGGTACAGCTCAAATAACAATCACAACTATGAAACATGGAAAACGGAAAAGACTTTTCCATATTTACAAAAAGGCAAAGGAATGATTTAAATCCCTCTTTCACTAAGTAACAAACTCTTCAAATGTAGGGTCTGTGTTTTAGCCAGTGAAACTGCTCCTACCTCTGAACAGTTGCCCACATATTATGGAAGGTACGCAAATACAGGATGATCTAAACAGAAATGTATGGGCCTGTCTGTTGCTCCAGGCTAGAGGAGGAAAATCATAGGATCAGAAGATTTACATCTAGCTTGTAGAGAGTGGAAGATCTGCAAAAGGACACTGAATCTCAAACAATAGAATTCTGAAGCCACTAAAAGACACTAAAAGACACTTGGAGAGTGTCTAGCACTTCTCCAAGTACCAGCAATGGGGACTGAAATAGCTGTGTAGAAATATCAGTGTCTGAGATGACAGACTGCTTCAGCAAAATACCTTAAATAACAGAATTTATTTGTCATAGTTATAGAGGCTGGGAATCAACAGACTCAGTGTCTAGTAGTAGCCAGCCTTGGTCTAGTTCACAAATCACAACTTTTTGCTGGTCATATGATAGAAGAGGCAAGTGAATTCTGAAGGTTCTCTCTTACATTAGAAATTAAGAGCCCTGATAACCTCTCCCAGTCTTAATATAATCACCTGAGGGGTAGGATTTCAACATAAGAATGTTGGAGGAACACAAACATTCACACTATCGCATTAAGCAACAAAGAAATAATCATTTCTATGTACAGTTATTTAACATAACAGAAGACTAAGCATAGGCATTTGCTTAATTCATATTGCCCTGAAAATGGGATAAAAGTACAAAAGACAGAGAGATAAAACAAAACGACCATTTTAGTATATGACTTGGCAAGGCAAGCTACCAAGTTGATACTTCAGGTTTGCTTAGGTAAAAGACTGCATAAGAGGTATCAAGAAAGGATAAAACTCAACACAACCTGTAACGTAAATAATATTCTATATTCCACAAAGACAAAAACGACCCAAAAACTGCAAATAAAAATGGTTTAAAGCAGTGGTTCTCAACCTTCCTAATATTGCAACTCTTCTAATAAAGTTCCTTGTGTATAACCCACAACCATAAAATTATTTGTGTTGCTACTTCATAACTGCAATTTTGCTACTGTTATGAACCATAATGTAGTTATTTTTGGAGACAAAGGTTTGCCAAAAGGGTCGCAACCACTGGTTTAAAGAGAAATCTGTTCCTTTTTACTTGTCTGTCAACTGCTCTTTCCTGTTGGTAACTTGTTTTTCTTTGTAGACTTCTTTTTGACTCCACATCCATAGGATACATGACTCCAACCTTGCTCTAAGATGGGATAAGCAGAGCACTATCTGTGAACTCGAATGGTCTCTATAGGTTCAATGATTGCATACTTGGTGCCCAGTTGAACTATTTGGAAAGTATTAGGAGGTGTGGCCATGTTGAAGGTGTGTCATTGGGAGTGGGCTCTGAGGTTTCAAAAGCACAAGGTATTCCCAATGAGCTTTCTCTCTGCCCTCAACTTGTGGATCAGGATATAAGCTCTTAGCACATGCCTACCTGCTGCCATGCCTGCTGTCATGGTACTCTCCATGATGGTCATGGACTTTAACCGTATGAACCATGAGTCCCAATAAATGTTTACTTTTTTTATTGTATTGGTCAGTGCCTCTTCATAGCAGCAGAGAAATAAATAAGACAGTATCTTATATGGCTGTTGAAATGATTGGACAGTACATAGAAAGACTTTACACAGCTTGGCACAGTAGCACACACCTCCCAGCACTCAGGGAGGCAGAGGCAGGTAGATCTATGTGAATTCTAGGCCAACCTGGTCTACAAAGCAAGTGGAGTACAGCCAAGGATATTCAGAGAAACTTTGTCTCAAAAAAAAAAAAAAAAGAGAGAGAGAGAAAGAGAGAAAGCAAGCAAGCATTCAAGAAAGAAAGAAAAAAGAAAGAAAGAAAAGAAACGAAAAAGGACTTTACACAGGGAAACAATGTGAGCTGCAGTAAACCCAATTCAGTGTTGAGACTGTGGGGGCGGAAAACATTTCTAGAAAGGTAACAACTAAACATAATATAGAGTGGAACTCTAACATTGCTGATGTTAATTATTTGCTCCGATGTGTGTTGTTTGGTTTGGGGACAAAGTGTCATGTTTGAGACAAGGTGGCCTCAAACATGCTGTGTAGCCAAGAATGACCTTAAACTCCTTATCCGGCCTCCAACTCCTGAATGTTGAAATTACAGACATTCCAGACCATGTCCTCCTGGGAATTAAAGCCAGGACTTTGTGGTAAGCTTGACAAGCATTCTACCAAATTAGCTACAATCTCCACCCATTTGCTAATTCTTGAACATTTTTATATTCCCAGCTTTTAATAAGGTAATTACAGGTATACTGTCTAAGAAAAAGATAGTTTATAAAGAAATTTATCAAAAGCTTGCAAAAAGCCCTGATTATGACTCTATGAACATTCCCTTTCTGGCTAACATGTTTCTGGTTTTTCAGATCATCACTAATGTAGAAAGCCTGAGGAGATGCCGAAAATAATCATACTTTCAAATCCCATGCTTCCTAGTGATGTAAGTATCATAGCCAGGTTTGACTACATCCCCTGGCAGAATGTACTCAAGACTCTCAGCATCCAGCTCTAGCTGGCAAAATTACTTACAACTATAACAGGATGTCACCCCATGATACTATGTTTCCCTACCATGAACGCTTGCCACAGGAGAAAACAAATACCAAATCAGTATTAGATATAACTATAAACAGATAAATGAAGAGGGGTTTAACTAAGTAGAAGAGTCCTTCCTTTCTAAGCATATGAGGCTTTGGGCTCCATCCCAACACATTATAATAGTAATTACAGAGCATTAGGTTTCTGACTTTGCTGATTATTTAAGTCAAAACTTGTTTGATATTTTAAAATATATCTTGATAATAATCATAGTGACACATGTCAGCACTAGGAAGCTAAGGCAGAATGACCAGAGAGTTATACACATACACACCCTTACAAATCCAAGGCTTTGGCTGATGACTTGCTTTTAAGGACTGACAAGAAGGGTGATTGTGTCACACACCTTTAATCCCAGCACTGAAGAGACAGAGGAAGGTGGATCACTGAATTCAATGCCAGCCTGGTCTACAGATCAAGTTCCAGGACAGCCAGAGCTGTTACACAGAGAAACCGTGTCTCAAACAAACAAACAAACAAAAACACCAAAGGACTGACAAGAAATAAACTATTTCCTAAACTATCAAGTAAGTGTATAAGCAAGCAACCTAAAAGTATATGGCAGTTTATATCCCCTTTCCACAGCTGGCGATAAATGTATAGTGAAATGGAATAAAGATGATTTAGGTTTAAATCCTACATTTGCCTGTCTGTCTCATTAACTACCATAAACCAATTTCTGAAATGTCAATACAAATAGCTAGCATGATCAACTGATTACTTATTTGGTAAATCTCTATCTTATGGCATGTGACCCCTACATGGCTCTAAGTTTAGGCCTCTTCCTTTTTTGTTTTTCCCAAACAGGGTCTCTGTGTAGTCCTGACTGTCCTAGAACTCACTCTATAGAGAAGACTGGCCTTGAACTCAAGGAGCCACCTGCCTCTGCCTCCTGAGTGCTGGGATTAAAGGGGTATGCCACCACACTTACCCAGGACTCTTCTTTAATACAAGAGGAACTTTCAGATGAAAAGTTCTTCTACAAACATATTTTTAAAAATATAACAATAACAATCAAAAACTTCAGCTTGTGTTGGCTATAGTGATAGATTATAGAGTCAGTGATCTTTTGTTATTTTGACAACAAAGTTGCATGTTTATCTCAAAATTATCATAAACTTTTGAGTATATATTTCCAAGGGTGAACAAAAAGGCTTATGGGTAACAGCTAATGCATTCCAATGTATCTTACAAAAGCAAAAAAAAAAAATGTCATTATGGGAATATTTTGATCTGACAATAAAAAGGCATTACAGTACAAAGAACCTTGAATCCTATTTTAAGACTGCAGCTTGGACCATTCTGAAGCCTCAGCAGCCCATAGAGGTGGGAGACCATTTATAAGGCCAAGTCTACAGTTGTACTCAATCATCATATCTTCATGATCAAGCAAGTTTTCCATTCCAACTTTATGATCTCCATCACATCACAAGCAACAGTGTATCCAGCACTTATAATTTCCTAAGTAACTACATTATGGTTCTCTGTCCAATATACTTTTTAGCCTCCCTTCCTGTGCAAATGTTACCTTCTAAGGTGGACTACCATCTAAGTCCACCTTTACTTACTAGATCAGAACTCAGGCTAGGTCTTAGGATCTGCCAATATACATGCATGAATGACCAAATGAAGACATAATACATTTTATATACTAGCTTTTCCAGGGATCTCTGAATGGTTAAATGAAAGAGAGGGGAGAAGAGAAAGAGGAAAGAGTAGAAAGAAAGCAAGTGAGCAAGAAAGCTAGCTGGTTTGAAAATCCAATAAAGAACATTACATACAAATCTGAAATTTAGATGTATGCGAAAACATATTACATACACTATTGTAATTCAAGTTTGATACAATGTTAAATTTGAGGCAAGGAGAAGTAGAACTATGAGTAAAAAGGCCTAGGGTCAGGTGCTGGAGAGAATGTTCAGTGGTTAAGAGTGGCTGCTCTTCTGGGTTCTAGTCTCAGCACCCAAAAGGCAGCTCACAACCATCTGTAACTCCAGTTCCAGGGGATCCAATGCCCTCTTCTGGCCTTGGAGGGCAATAAACACACATGGCATACAGACATACATGCAGGCAAAACACCGCTACATATAAAATAAAAATAAGGGATAATATTTAAAAAGGAGGAACAGAAACAGAAAGAAGGTGTGAGTGTGAGTGTGTGTGTGTGTGTGTGTGTGTGTGTGTGTGTGTATGAGAGTAGTCTAGGGTCAAAAGAAAGGCCTTAGGTGCTGGAGAGATGGTCCAGTGGATAAAAACTTATTGTTCTTGCAGAGGAACTGGGTTCAGTTCCCAGCACACACATGGCAACTAACACTACCTATAACGTCAGTTCCAAAGGATCCAACACCAAAAAAACCTCTTCTAGCTTCCTGAGGCACCAGGCACGCACATGATACCTACATGTACATGCAGGTTCTCATATATAAATAAAGCAAATCTTTAAAAAGCCTTGAGATTGCTCTAATTAGCTCTGTGGGCCCTCTTCACTGTCCCACAGACTCCTATACTATGTACAATCATGCTCAGGCCTACCAGAATCTGAAGTTCAAAAACTACTTTATAGGGCTTCTCAAAATCCTTAATTTTAACCTTTTATATGTATGTGTACCTGTAAATGCCTACAGAGGCCAGAAGAGAGCGTCATATCATATGGAGCTCCAGCTGCAGGCAGCCATATACCACACAACATGGCGCTAGCAATCAAACTTGGGTCCACTCCAAGAGCACCTCTCCAGCTAAGAACCCCAAAACACTTAATTCAAGACTTGTATTGATTGATACCTTCTAGTTAGGTGTGGTGGTGTACACCTTTAATCCCAGCCTGGTATAGAAAGAGAGTTCATAGAAACATTCCGCCTTAAAAAAAGAAAGAGGGAATGGAAAGATTGTAAGAGCTAGAGGATCAGGAAATTTGTCGTGAGAGTGTGTCTCCTAGTGACATCAGAAGTTACCTCTCACCAACATGACTGCCTAAACGTGAGCTGAATAAGGCTGATACCAATGGACATGCTAAACTGGACTGGAAAAGCCCACAAAGCCTCAGCCCTGCACAAAGAACTGTAGGCAACTGGGGAAAGTTAGGAGAGGAAAAGATGGTTTTCCCCAGAGTAGAGTACCCAATTGGTTGTCCAGTACCAAATAGTCAGCACCCCCCCCAAACACACAAATAACATTATACAAACTGCACAGGTTATATTTGGGAATATATATATATATATATATATGTACATATAGATATATATGCATGCAATAGCAATTAGTGAAAAAAGAGGCTATGAATTTGAAGGAAAGCAGGGAAGAGTGTATGTGACGTTTGGGAGGGAGGAAGGGTAGGGAGAAATTTGTAACTGTATTATAATCTCAATCTCAAAAGTAAAATAAAAAAAGAGAAATAAGCTTTAGGTTTCTTCAGGAAGTGAGGTAAAGTTACAGGAAAGAGAATATTAAGTCTGCAGTGTTATATCATTTTTATGTCTTAGATCACCTTACTTCCATAGGAACAAGTTACCCAGGGCAATAAAAAAAAAAAAAAAAAAAAAAAGGACTTGCACTGAAATACAGGAGTCACTTGCTAATCCTTTCTGGATCACTCAGCTAAGATCTGTTTTTCTGTTTTATTGTCTGCCTTATCTCCCCTGATTATGAGTTTACTGATTTCCCCTCAATGAAACTGCCCTTTGTTCAGTCAAATCAACTACCTTGGAAGCCTTAGAACAGTCATATCCCAGATAGGGTTGGTAAGTAAATACCTACAGAACTCCTCCCCAAAAGACAAAAAATAACATTGCCCCACAATGAAGCAACTATCAAAATAGTAACTTGTAGAAGGAAATAGCAGGCTCCTTATTTTCAACTCTAAAAACCTAGAATAGAACTGTCAAACATAAATTTTTATAGAAACAAATATGCTGTGTAACTACAAAACCTGATACAGTAGCCACCAGCCACACGTATTTACTGAGTACTTGTGATGTGACTAGTGACTGATGAACTGAAAGTAGGGGTGTTCTAGTTTGGTTTTATGAGACAGGGTCTCATTATGTAGCCCTGGCTGTCCTAGTATTCACTATGTAGTTCAAGATAGCCTTGAACTCACAGAGATCTGCCTCCCAAGTGCTGGGAATAAAAATTGTGTGCCATCACACCTATTGAAACCATTTTCTTAGACAAGGTTTTTCTGTAACAACCCTGACTGTCCTAGAACTCACTTTATAGAGCAGTCTGGCCTCAAATTCTCAGGCAGCTTGCCTCTGCCTTCCAAGTGCTGGAACCAAAGGCATGCACTACCATGCCTGGTTTGAAGAACAATTTTCATGGTCTCACTATGCAGTTCCAATCTGATCTCAAACTTGAAAATCTCTTGCCTTTCTCCCAAATACTAGGATTAGAGTGCTAGGATTATAAGTATGTATACTATACCAAGTTTATGTAGCTACTTTAATTAAATAAAGGTAAAATTAAAAATGTAGTTGCTAGTTGTACACATCTGTAATCCCTGCATCCATTGAACAGACTTGAGGCAAGAAGACCAAGTTCTAGGCTACTCTGAGAACCATAGAGTTCCATGCCAGAATGGGCTGCAAGGCTATGTGTTCCCAGGAGAAAGGGAAGAATGAGAGCAGCAGTCGCCGCTGCCACCAGGCACGGTAGCACATGGTAATCTCAGCAAGCCAGCCAAGTCTCATCAGCATTCCTGGCCAATCAGAGACCCTGTCTCAAAAAACAATGTGGCCAGCATCCTGAGGAATGACACCCAAGGATAATACTGGTCTCTCTACATGAATGTACACACATGTACATGCAAAATCACACAAAGAGATTCAAACCTACTTTAAAAAATAAAACATTGGGCTGGAGAGATGGCTCAGAGGTTAAGAGCACTGGTTGCTATTTCAAAGGTCCTCAGTTCAGGACCTGCACCCACATGGTGGTTCACAACCACCTTTAACTCCATTTCCAGGGGTTTCAATCTCCTCTTCTGACCTCTGCGGGCACCAGGCACACACCTTCTCCACATACATATATATAAACAAAACACTCTTAAACATAAAACATAATTAAACTTTAAAAAAAAAAAAAAAAAGGAAATACCACATCTTGGCTGAGACTACTTACAAATCCCATCTTGGGTAACCCAAGGTGTTCCTTTTGAAAAACTGGTAGTAAATTGGTCCCAGTAGGAAGGGGGCGGGAAGCTGGGGGGGGGGGGGAGGTTGAACATGGTCAAAGTTCATGGTCAGAGAGCCCTAGAAGTTATTTCAGAAAATGTCCCATATCAACCTCAACACATGGCTTGATGGAACAGCAAAAGCTAAATCTCTAGGGGAAAAATTACTGAGGAGACATGCAACTAAAGAAATAACCCCAAAACAGAAAAATAGATCTCTTTCTTATTCCCTCTGAGAATCCCTTTCGCCAGGCATGGTAACATACATCTTTAATCCCAGCACTTAGGAGGCTAAGTGAGAACTTCTAGGAATTCATAATAGCCTGATCTCTATTACTATATAGCCAGCCTGTGCTATACAGTGAGTTCAGTGCCAGCCTGAGCTACATGAAACTTTACCTCAAAAAGATATTAGAAAAAAAAACAACACATAAATGTAAGGATGATGATCCAAAAAAATTTAATCTCAGGAAGAGAAATAATAAAGAACATAAGACAAAATTGGAAGCCACCTAAAAAGTCAACCATAAGGGAATGATCATATTCCAGTATACATATTATTCAGTAAGTATTTTGTAAATATTACTTATGTTAGTTGAGCCTGGATGTAATGATGCACACCTGTGATCCCAGGAAGGAGGAGGCAAGATTAGGAATTCAAAGCCAGTCTCAGCTACATAGTAAGTGCAATACAAGTGTAGACTATATGTGACCCTGTTTCAAAACAAAAATTATAAACAAATGAAAAAAGTTGTATTTAAAAATACATGCCAGGTGTGATGCCACAGATCTTTAATCCCAGCACTTGGGAAGCAGAGGCAGGCAGATCTCTGTGAGACAAGGCTAGCCTAGTCTATCTACACAGTGAGTTCCAGGCCAGTCAGGGCTACATGGGGTCCCTGTTTGCAGGGTAAGGGTGGGAGCACAAAAACATACAACTATTCTCAGAATGAATTCATAGCTATCCCAATACCTATATACATGAAAAGTCACATTTGATGGTAAAAGTAACAAGTTAGCAAGGAAGGTAAAGAAAAATTAAAATGTAAATACTACAAAGAATAATAGGCCATCCATAGCTTTTGGATTGCTCACTATGAGCAAATATCCACAACAGATAAGCCCTGAGTGTAGGTTCTATCAAATTCAAGGTATCAAACGAAGCCTGTTTTCTTTGTGAAACCTGATTTTCCTACACTCCCTTGACCCACGTTCCAGGTATCACCAGTTTCCACCCTACAAGCCAAATATGTTCATAAAAACTCCAGTTCCAAGAATTCCAATGCCCCCTTCTAACATCCACTGACAATGCACACATATACATTCCAGCGAAACATTTTACACATAAAATAATTTTTAAATCATAAAATCCTGAGGTCCAGCAGTTAAGATTGTTTACTGCTCTTGCAGAGGACCTGGGTTGAGATCCTTAACTCACATGGTGACTCACAACTGTCTATGACTCCAGATCCTTCTTACTTCTACGAGCTCCTGTACACAACTAATACCCAGACATAATACTTAGGCATACATGCATATTTATTAAACTAAATACTACTTTAAAAAAAAAAGCATAAAATCCTAGAACAGGCGTGGTGGTACATGTCTTTAATCCCAGCTCTTGGGATGTATAGTCAGGTGGATCTCTGTGAGTCTGAGGCCAGCATGATCTACATAGCAGTTTCAGAATAGCCAGGGCAACATAATAGATCCTGTCTGAAAAGAAAAACAAAAAGGCACAAAATCTTAAAGTCACTTTGCTACTCTTCCAAATTCCCATTATAGGTCATCTTGTCACTCTAAGGGCATTTTCAGTCTCTCTCAAATCTGTACCTAATTCCAAAGCCTTCTAATTATCCTACAATCCTAGTGACACATGTATTTAACCCCAGCCAGCACTTGGGAGGCAAAAACATGAAGGTCTCTGAGTACAAGGCCAGCCTGGTCTACAAAGTGAGTTCCAGGACACCCAGGGCTACACAGAGAAACCGCATCTCAAACAAAATAATAATAACAACAACAATTGCCCTCCCTGCCTGTGATGGCTAGTTTTATGTCAACTTGACACAAGCTGAGTCACTGGAAAGAAGGGAGCCTCAAGTGAGAAAATGCCTCCATAAGATTAAGCAGGCTTATAGGGTATTTTCTTAATTAGTGATTGATGTGTGAGGACCCAGTCCATGATGAGTGGTGCCACCCCTTGGCTGCTGGTCCCAGGTTCTATAAGAAAGCAGGGGCTAGAGAGATGGCTCAGCCCTTAAAGGCTAGGCTCACAACCAAAAATATAAGGAAGCAGGCTGAGCAAACCATGGGAAACAATGCAGTAAGCAGCACCCCTTCACAGCCTCCACACCCTGCCTCCATGTTCCTGCCCTGATTTCCTTTAACGATGAACAGTGATATGGAAGTGTAAGCCAAATAAACCTCCCCAACTTGTTTTTGGTCATGATGTTTCACTACAGCAATAGTCTGACTAAACAAACACTGCTATCTCTCTTCTCTCAGTTTCTAGTGGATTTCTAGTCCACTCCAAAATCTTGTTCCCTTCCTCTTTAGCATGACACTGATGCCCTTAAATTACAAAAATAAATTCTACTTTCACAACCTTATTTTTTCCTTACACACCCTCAAGTTTGAAAAAGTAATGTGTAAACTCCTATTTCCAAACTCCCCATAATTTTTACATAAAGATTAAAAATACCAACTTTAATGTTAAACAATGTTATATGAAAATTACCATAAAGTAATACACCAGAGACTCAACACATCTAATTGCTAGCCTTGTTCTTATACTAAAAAGCCACTTGGTAATGTTACACAATCTACCCTCTCTCTAGCTCCATTTCCTTTTCAGTAAAGGAGATATACTTTCTTGGCATTCCTCTCCGACCTGAAATCTGCATCAAAAGTTGCAGCCCACATCGAAAAAGAGAGACAGAGACAGAGAGAAAAGAAAAGAAAAGAAAATTGCAGTCTTGGGGTTGGAGAGATAGCTCAGTGGTTAAGAGCACTAGCTATTCTTGGAGAGGATCTGGGTTCGGCTCCCAGCATCCACATGGCAGCTCACAACCCTCTAGAAGTCTGGTTCCAGGAGATCCCTTTTCTGGTCTCCTGAGGCAGAACATGAACACTGTCCACAGACACACATGTACACAAAACACTCCTAGACATGAAATACTACAAAAAAAAAAAACATTTGAAATCATTAAACTTTTTCTTTTAAGTTCAGACTTAGCCAGGGGAGGTGGTACATATCAGTAACCCCAGCACTTGGGGAGGCAGAGGCAGGTGGATTTCTGTGGTTTCAAGGACAGCCTGATCTACAAAGCAAGCCCAAGACAGTCAAGGCTACACAGAGAAACCCTGTCTCAAAAAACAAAACAAAACAAAAGTTGCAGTCTTGGGGCCAGGAAGATGGCTCAGCAAATAGTGAATGGTCCTTGCTGTCCAATAGTGTTAGCATGTCAATCTGAGCTCAACCTCTGGAACCCACACATATGTTGAGCCAAAAAGCCAACTCCTTGGAATGACCACACATGTGCTCATGTATACACATGTACATACACAGAAAGATACACTTTTCTTAAGTTGTAGTCTTGTATACAACGGTATATATCACTACTTTAATGTCATCTTGACACAACTACACTCATTTAGAAAGACAGAATCTCAATTGAGAAAATACCCCCACCAGATTGACCTGTGGGCATTTTCTTGATTGATGTTTGATGTACCAATTGTGGGTGCTGCTATTTTTAAGCAGGTGGTCATGGGTACAGCAGCCATGAGAGCAAACCAAGAAGTAGTATTCCTCCATGGATTCTGCTTCAGTTCCTGCTCTTCTTGAGTTCTTGCCCTGAATTCCCTCCCTTCTGCGACAGATTTGTTACCTGGAAGTGTAAGATGAAATAAACCCCTTTCTCCCTAAGCAGCTTCTGGTCATGGCCTTTATCACAACCATTTCAAACCTACCTAAGACAATCACCTAATGCTAACATGTGAGGAACCCGAGTTAAGACATAAACATTCTGGGTTGGACAGCTGACTCAGTACTTAAGTGCACTGTTGCTCTTGGAGACGACCTGGGTTCAATTCCCAAGCCCCACATGCAGCTCACATCTGCAACTCCAGTTTCAAAGGATCCAATTCCTCCCCTGTTTTTTCTTTTTTTATTTTATTTTTTGGTTGGGAGGATTGTTTTGTTTTGTTGAGATATGTCATAACCCTGGCTGTCCTGGAACTCCATCTATAACCCAGGTGCTGGAATTAAAGGCATGAACCACAATGCCCGGCCTGACCTGCATGGAAATCAGGTATGCAAATACAAAAACACAGGCAAAGCATTCATACACATAAATAAATTAATCTAAAACCACTTACAAAAATGTTAAATAAGAGATAAACATTACATTCTGGGCAGTAGTAGGCATGCCTTTAATTCTAGCACTCGGGAGGCAGAGGCAGATCTCTGAGTTCAAGGGTAGCCTGGTCTACAAAGTGAGTTCCAGGACATCCAGGGCTACACAGAGAAACCCTATCTCAAAACAAATAACAAACAAAACATTACATTACATTCTGGTTTTTAAACTAAAAGAACAACTATAATCTTTAATCTCTTCTATTCCATCCTAACTTCCATCTTATGAAAGGAAGAAATAATAAGGAAAATAGCATTATGTCTATAATTTTAGAAAACAAGCAATCTTTAAGACTTAAGAATTTTCCTGGTCTAAAAATGAAAATAGGATTTACTTCTACCATAAAAACTTTTAGAAGGCTCAAATTAAATAATAAAGCACTCACTATAATACCAAGTACATAGTACATGTTCAGTACCTATTATTATCGTAAGTGACAAAATTCTAATCTTCACTTCAGAAAACATAAAAATATATAAATAGACCTGGGAAAGACTTGATTTAAACATCTAAAACACCCTAAAAAAGCTCTAAGAAACAAGCTCCATTCAGCAAACACTGAAGGAGCAGCATTACTTAGCATTACTAAGTTATCACTCAGTAATATTGAGATGTCGGCTCCTTGATGCTGGCTACAGCTCCTTGATAGGAAACGGACTTCATCAACCTCAGATCTAAGATCTCAGATAACCCAATCAATGAAATAATTAAGTGTCACAGATAACAGTTTATCTGTCTAAAACTCCATATGCATGATACATGTTTCCTTATAGTTCTCCCTGTGTGTTATAATAAGCTCAGTGGACTTTGAGGGAAAGTTCGACCATTACTGTAGTACAGCAGTAGTACAAACATGTTATTAGAATTGGATCTTTATTTCCCTGTGCCTCAAAATCAAGTGAAGCACCAGAAGCAACAGGATTCCTGAGTAAGATCATAAGGCAGACAGTTGCTCTGATCTGACCTCAGCAATCCTGAGTACGCTTCACATTCCTGAGTAAGTCAAAGAGACCATAACTGTTTGAAAGCAAATACTGTAAGATCACCAAGGCAGACTGAATTATACAAGATGATCTCATAGCCAAGCGTGGTGTTAGTGTGTTGGTGCACGTCTGTAATCCCAGCACTTGGGGAGGCAGAGGCAAGAGGATCTCTGTGAGTTCACAGCCAGCCTAGTCTGCAGAGCAAGTCTAGGACAGCCAAGGTTACACAGAGAAACCCTGTTTCAAAAAACTAAAAAAATGACGATCTCAAAATTAATGTTCTATATACATATTGGTTACTTACAAACTTTATTACATTATGTCTCTCACAATTTTAGTTTCCATTATTCATTCCTTATCTTGTTCCCAGTGGTACTTAGGTATCCTAATGCTATTTTGCTTTATTTCCTAAAAGGAGTAGCTATCCTAAGTCCTTCCCTTGCACTCAGAGAGATCTTTTTCTGTGTCACATACCCAATGACAGTGATTTAAGCAAGGCTTCTTAGTTTATTTGCCTCCTAACTTGCAAACATCTGTCCTAAACTCCTTATCTTTTTTCCAACATAAGAAACTGTAAACTGAATTTCAAGTTACATAAAGGTATCCAAAACACCAGCAAAAATAAAAAATATAGTCAGGAGCTTAAAACAGTAATTTTCAGAGCACATCTGGCTCTGTCATTAAAAAACAAAGAAAGCATTACTCTTGTTTTGTTGTGTGTGCGTTTTAGAGACAGGGTTTCTCTGTGTAGCCCTGGCTATCCTGTAACTCATTCTGTAGACCAGACCAGCCTCAAACTCACAGATCTACCGACTTCCGCCTCCAAGTGCTAAGATTAAAGGTGTGCACCATCATATCCAGCTGACTTTTGTATGGTTTTAATTCACACATCATATTAAAGCAGTATTTCCAGCCTTAAAGTACAAATGGACCCTTTGCTTCCTCCTCTATCAGAGGCCCCTACAGATTCCACAAGGGGAGCCCTGGAGGTACCAGGTGCGGATTTGAGTTCTATCTCTGAACAAAGTCACCTAATTACTGTCAGTTCTCCCACGGCCAATAACGTCACTCTCCTCGTAAAACAGCTAAATGTAATACATGAACACAGGATACATCTCAGTTTAAGAAAATACAAAGGCGGGCCTGGAGAATTGCCTTAGTGGCTAAGAACTTCCTCTTGCAAAGGACCCAGATTTGATTCCCAACACCCACATGGAAGCTCACCACCTCCTCAAGCACCAAGCACACAAGTGGTACACAGATGTATACACAAGTAAAACACAAAATAATAAAATAATTTAAAAAATGAATTTAAAACTTTTTCAAAAGCAAGGGTAAAGCATTAACTACACAATTCTCACAGAAGGACACTATACCCCAAGACTTATCAGGCTAATGTTTGCCATTAATAAAGCTATGAAATCACAATTCAACTAAGAAATTAGTTAGACAGAACTTTTCTTTTTAATAAGGAACAAGTCAATGTATGCTCTAAAAAAGAAAAGAGAAACTGAAGGTTCTGTGTGTGATTTGTAATGAACAGTCAGGACTACAGAGAAACTCTGTCTTAAAAAGGCAAAAACAAACAAACAAAAGAAAGAAAGCAAAAAAAAAAAAAAAAAAGTAAGAAAATGAAATTATAGTGGAGAGATGACTCAGCATATTTGCTATGCAACCACGGCAGCTGAAGTTTGGATCCCAGCACCCACACAACAAGCCTAGTTATCTAGCAAAAGCCTGTAACTCCAGATCTCAGGGATTCAGCACATGCTTCTGGCACCACACATTATGTTTGAATGTACACAAGCATACACATACTTATGTGCTAGAAAGAGAACACACTGGCTACTGTTCCAGAGGACCTGGGTTCGAATACCAGAATCCACATGGCAACTCACAACCATATGCATCCGATGCCTTCGTCCAGACTTTGCAGGCACCAGACACAAATGTGGTGCACAGACATATATATAGGCAAAACACCCATACACATTAAATAATAATAGTTTTTTAAGGATTTATTTTTTTATTTAATGTATGTGAGTATGTTGCCTGAACGTATGTCCGTATACAACATGTGTGCCTGGTAACAAAAGAGGGCAGAGGAGGATCCTCTAGGACTGGAGTTACACATAGTTATGAGCTGCCATGTGATGCAGGAAATCAAACCTTGGTCCTCTGGAAGAATAGCCAGAGCTCTTAACCATTGAGCCTTCTCTCCAGCACCATAATAATAGTTTTATAAACCAAATTATAATCTAGACTCTAATCAGGGCAGTTATATCAGGTATCAATTTACTACTTCTAACAAAATAATTCACTAGAGTGGCAATTGAATTTATAATAATTATAAGTTACAAACCCCCAACGATTTTTAATTGTACCTGATATGAAAATCACACTATACAGATTGGTAGTGCAAAACTTTAATCCCAGCACTCAGGAGGCAGAGGCAGGTGGATCTCTGTGCTACACAAAAAAAACCATGCCTCGAAAAAACAAAACAAACAAACAAAACCAGGTATTTCCTTTTCAATTCCCTTTAACAGCAATTCAGTTCCCTGACAATACCAAAAGAAGAAATTCAGCGTGATCATGTACTGCCTCTCTAATGATTACTCATCACCCTTTATAGCAAAGGTTTAATCAGAGACTTTGGTAAGCAATTCCCCATATGACTAGAACTTAACACAATTTTGGTTTTATTTAATTTTAGTGTTCTATATTTTGGCAAATAACTTTTTATTTAAGTTCTCCTTTAAAAAATGTGGTAGTTAGGCATAGTGGCCCATGCTTTCATCCCAGCACTCAGGAAGAAAAGATAGGCAGGTCTCTGTGAGTCTGAAGACAGCCTGTCCACATACTGAGTTCTAAGGCAGCAGGAATTTGTCTAATAAAAGTTTTCGTTTACAAAATACAGGGAAACATCTCCCAAAAGTTGTCCTTTGATCACCATACAAATATTATGTCATGAACTCATGCATGCACATATATATAAAAACAGGTAAATATAAAAGAAAAGTTGAGATTTGCAAACTATTACTATTTAATATTTAAAATTTTAAATAAAAGAACTTAGATAAGACAGACTGAAGTTTAAAAAATATTGGCTTAGAGTACATACTTAGTATGCAGAAGACAATCAATCCCCAGAACTGGAAGGGGGACTGCAGTTGTTGTATGAGTAATGTTAAGCTTTTTCAACTCTTAAGTCTCAGTTCACTCATTTATAATATGGGCTTGTATCATCTTTCATAGGAAATGTGGAAAGGCCGACATAAGTTAATGTAGCCCATTGCTTGGTTCTCAGTATGTAACATCTACCTAGTCCTTCCATTTTTAAGGATATGATCAAAAAGCACTTAAGAGAGAACTCCAGGGAAAAGCTTTGAGTGAAGACTGGGAAAGCCAGGCTTCCTATGTATCAAAGGAAGGAGCACATGCTTTAGTTGAAAAGTTCCCCACTAAGAACCTCTGGGGACCTTGCTTTGCTGCTAAAGCTGCAGTCTGCTCTCCTAGGACTCATAATCCTAGTTACATTTAAGTGACTGAGAATAAAGTGCTACAGAAAAAGTAGTACCCAAATTAAATCATGTTCTAAAGGGCAGGATAGGAAGGAAGGGAAGTTCTACAACAGAAGCCCAAGCTAGAAGATACTTAGGGCTGATGATTCTTCAGTGGGCAAGAGCATTTGCCCCCAAATTCTCAGGAACCATGGGATGGAAAGAGAGAATGACTCCATAAGCTGTCCTCCAACTTACACACACACCACAGCAGCAACACTCACTTCCTGTAGTTGTTATTGTTGTTTTAAGGCATTTAATTTGGGCAAATTCAGTAAGAGTCTAGAAAAGTGGGTTTTCGACCTTTCTAACCTCTGAGCCATCTCTCCAGCCCCCAAGGCAAACTGGTTTTCATCAAGTTGAATTTAAGTAAATTGGTTTCCTTAACTATCATGTTAACTTTACAGATTGTGAGGGCTATTCTCGGTTGTCAACTTGATTATATTTAGAATTAACTAAAATACAAAAGTGGAAGGCCTACCATAGTAAGGGATTTTTGCTTAATTTGAAGTAGGAAGATCCACTTCTATCTAATCCAGATCTTCAGGCAGGAAGACACATCTTTAATCTGGGTCACACCTTCTGTTGGAAGCCTATTTGCAAAAGGAAGCTTTTGTTCTTTACCTCTTTGCCTTGTTAGAAAGTCCATTCCAGAGCCAATTTCTAGGGTATACTGAAGACCTGACTGAGACACCCAGCCTTGTGGACCAAGCAACTACTACCTGGACTTTTTTGTTCATAGCCAGCTATTGTTGGATTAACTAGACTGCAGCCTGTACGTAATTCTAATAAATCCCCTTTCTATACATATTCATTCTATAAATTCTGTTAATCTAGAGAACCCTCACTAAAACACAGATTTTTTTAAAAAAATTACCCAGGCATAGTAGTGTGCGCCTTTAGTCCCAGCACTCAGGGAGGCAGAGGCCAGAGGATGTCTGTGAGTTAGAGGCCAGCCTGGTCTGCAAATCAAGTTCCAGAACAGCCAAGGCTACTATACAAAGAAACCTTGTCTCAAAAAACCAACAACAATAACAACAATAGGGAATAGCATTCCTAAAGTAAATTGGATATACTCTTAACTTTACCAAAATAAAGCTACCCAACCTCTAAATAAGCAGTTGGTATAGCAGTTGAGAAACTGCCACAGTGGAGGAAGGGTATTCAACAAACTGTTCTGCGGTAGTTACTGCTAGATGTGCTAGAGCAGCAGTTCTCAACCTATGGGCTGCAACCCCTTTGAGATCTAATGACCTTTCCACAGGGGTCACATTTTATATATTCACATTATGATTCATAACAGCAAAATTACAGTTATAAAGCAGCAATGAAAATAATTTTATGGTTGGGGGACTCCACAATATGAGGAACTGTATTAAAAGGTCTCAGCACTGGGCAGTTGAGAAACAATGTTACTAGAACACAACCCTTAGTTAGATAGCAGTTTTCCCTGTTTGTTTTGTTTTGTTGTTAAGGGCAGTGATAAACAATGTGGAATGACCAGTCTTATTGGACCATAAAATGAGGTAGTACATGGAGAATCTAAACAAGATTCACTTATTTAGCCAGGACAAACTCATTGCTCATGAGATTACAGATCAAATTTTGTAGCACTGAAATTGCTACATACACACAAACACATACCCCTTTCCCTTTACCATCCTTAGGTTCTGCCAGGACTGCCACAATTTTACTTTTATTATATTGGCTTCATTCACATACATATAAATATGCAATTTCATGATCAATTACTCTGTCGAAGCATGGCTCATCTAGTCTTATTATAATGTGAAAATCTGCTGGGCCTAGTGGCCTCACTGAGGTAGGTTCAAGAATTAGAAGCCAGGGCCCAGGCATGAGGGCTTGAGCCTTTAATTTCAGTACTTGAGAGGCAGAGGTAAGTAGATCTCGAAAGCTCAAGGCCAGCATGGTCAACAGAAAGAGAGTTCCAGGACAGGAATGGCTACACAGAGAAACTCTGTCTCAAACAAATAAAAATTTAATTAAAAAAATAATAATAAATTAAGAAAGAAAATGCCTAAAACACACACACACACACAACTACAACAAAAAAGTATCAGAAGGCAGTCCGGGCATATAACAAAGACCTGTCTCAAAACAAAAGAACGTACAAAGTAAAATAACCCTAAAATCTGTAGATACACACCCACGCACACACAAAGACATCAGTGCTTAAATTATTTGCTCCACTGTACACTTCAGGCGTTAATCACATCCATGATACTGGGGATATGTCTTCTCACTTACTAACAAATATAACCTGACTTTTCTTACAAAACTTCATCATTCCTACTATCATTATGATTGTAGCTCAATACTTTTGGTCAAATAAATACATTCCTTTTGTTTTGTTTTGTCTTTTGAGAGAAGGTCTCACTATGTACCCCAAGCTAGCCTGGAACTCTCTTGCCTTCTTAGTACTAAGATTACAGGAATGTGCTGTCATGCCTATCAAGAAAAAGTATTTATTCATAGATCTTAGAGTATGGAAGAATGTAGATGTGCTCATAACTACATGCTCACTCACTGCGTTTGCACATCCTAGCTCCTAAAACTCTATAAATGGTAATAATTACTTTACACTGCCTAAGTATAAGCAGAAACTCTTAGTACAGAGTTCCTGCTCTTTCCTATGAGATATCTGATACCTCTAAAATATGTTGATATATTAGAAAATATTTCTTCTGATTCCCCACTGGATTTAAAAATCTTTTTGATGTTAAGATGGTAAAGAGATCTTTTCAGCAAATCAGAACGGCACAAATTGCCACTGTAAAATGCCACCATACCTTAAACCCTTTCAAGTACACATTTAATGCTCAACAAATAAGACATTTTTGTAGTCTATTTTGAGCTTCTCTTTTGTACTTAAGAGAATGTTATTATTTCAATGTATACCCAAGGCACAATTAGTGTTGTAGCTAGTAAAAGAGAGTCTACCTTATCTCTTTTGAAATCAACAAAAGCTATAAAGTTAACTCAACAGCTTTTATAGTTGTTAGATTCAAGGTCACTTCAAGACTTTTAATTACCAAAGAAATTTGAAGAGAAAACATCCACTTCATACAGCTGAGGGAAAGAACAGATGGCTTATTCTTTCTTTCTTTTTTGAGACAGGGTTTCTCTGTGTATATAACCGGCTGTCCTAGGTGTTAGCAATCAGGCAATTTTACAGCCAGCCCCAGAAATCCGGCAACAGCAGGACACATCATCATCAGCCACCAAGATTTGACACTGCCACCACAAGCCACATGTGCCCTTTGCAGCGTGTGCTGGGTCACTTTATAAAAGGACTCGTTCCCTCTCTCTTCCCCACCTTACCCAAAGACAGTCTCAATAATCCTTCCCCTCCCCCAATAAAACCTCCCATGTGGGACCTGTCAAGCAGCAAGATTTATGAACATGCCACATAGCTCCGCTACATAAATTTCAACATTTGGTGCCAAAACCAAATAGGCGTTTCTGACCACACTCCCAACAGCCATGCTGCTAGAACCTTATTCCATTCCAGATCAGCCTATTCACAGGCCCATTTTTTTTCAGCTACCCAATTGCTACATTTCTACATCCAACATCGGCTGATTGATGAGTCCCCCCATTCACGGTCAGTGTAAACATTTCCCTTTGTCGGAGAAACTGAAGATCATCCCATACCTCTCTGGTTCACTGGAAAATGGAGGTACCTCTAGCTACAGCCTTTAGTAGCTATGACTGACCCTTCTTGCTGACCTTCAATTAGGACCTTGCGCTTTGAATGAGATTCTCCTCTCTGGCATGGTTTTTCTGCTGCTGGAAAAAAAAAAAAATCCTAGTACTACGTAGACTATGTCTATACTGGGCAATCCTGTCCTTGGTCACTGGCCAATGCTGTGGAACAGACTACACCAATTTCCTTGAGTCAAACCATTTTCTTAGGATGCCCTGACTCACTCACTCTCCCCACTGGAATAGTCCATCGACTATTCCTTCAGGCTCCCACTTGAGTTGCCTTCTGGAGAATTTCAAATCCCTAGGCCTAGCATGTACCTTAAAAGCTTCTAAACTTACATGCCTCTGCAACCATACCTGGTCTCAAAATCCCTTAGATTACAATTCAAATTGGCTTAACAGTTCTTTGGACCCCCCCAATGTTATACCACTTTTTAATTACTGCCAGCAATTGGTAAGTGGAAGGAGTTTCTAGTCTATGTTCAAGCTTTTTCTCTTCTTCACTCCAAACCTTCCCTCTATGCTCACTCTCCCAAAAAGTTTCAAATTTACACCTAAAAGGAATTTTCTCCCTATTTAGCTTTGTCTTCTGCCCATATACATGATCCAGTATTCTGTAAGGTAGGTTGTTTCCTACATCCACAACAGCACCAAAGCAGCTACCCACAGCACTCCAGTCTAACCTCACAGACTGTGTCAAGCCAGACCTGCACGTTCCCTCCCAGCCATAGATGTTCTCACAGATCCTAGACAGCGGCAAAACAGCCTGCTCTTCCTGGACTTGGTGAACCTTTCAGTCTTTTGCCCCACCCCAACCCCATATTGATGCCCCAATATCTGCCAACAGTAGCCAGAGAAAATTTCATTTCTTCACCCCTTATCCATTTATTATCAACAAAAGGCTGGAATGGTGTGCTTCAGACCCAGGACAAGCAGCTCTAGATTCTCCCAGCATTCCTCAGTCCCTATCTGCTGCAGGGCATGGCTGGCATAGCCCTGCCCTCTACCCTGAACTTTCTGAAGAGACTTCCCCTTCCCCATATAATTTGGACATTTTAGTTCTCTCTCCCTCTCCTTGTTCCTCTCTCTCCCTCCCCCAACTCCTTGGTGACCAAGAGCTGCTTCCAATGAACCTACATTTATATACTTTAACTTGCCTTGCATGAGAAGCAGTCCAATGTCTTTATTTCTGCCTCATCACCCCTCCCTAGCTCCTTTTTTATTTTTAATTATAGGAAAAGAGAGGAATACACTAGCCCACTGCCTAGCAAACCTGATGTCATCACCTGCCACAGCGTGACAGGCCCACTTCCGCTACGCACCAGATAAAAAGGCCCAACCTATCACTGCATACTCTCTGCCTCAGAAGTTTTCTCTCCCCTTCCGTGTGTCTGGGGCAGCCTCCCTACCCCCCATCTCTTTCTATCCCTATCTGTCTCTCTCTCCACCTCTATATAATAAATCTCTTCATACCAGATTTGTTCTGTGGCATTTGTTTTGTAGACTAGCCTGGCCTCAAAATCAAAGAGATCCACCTGCATCTGCTTTCCAAGTGCTGGAATTAAAGGTATGCACCCACTTGGCCCATTTATGCACTTTCTTATTAGAAAAGTATTGTAAAAAATAAAATTTGGGGCTGAAGAGATAAGCTCAGCAATTAAGAGCACTAGCTACTCTTCAGAGGACTTGAGTTTAATTTCCAGCACCCACAGGGCAGCTCACAACTGTCTTTAACTCCAGTTCCAGTGAATCTGACACCCCCACACAGACAAACATGCAGACAAAATTCGAATGCATATGAAATAAAAATAATCGCTTTAGAAAAATTTTTAAAACTATTGGCAAACTTCAAGTTCTATTGACCAGTAATAGGCCCAATGATGTCTGCGCTCACTCTCAATGAATAAAGTTAAGCGACTACAGAACTTGTTGACTTTTAATTTACTTCTGATTAAAAATTTATAGACAGATCTAGAGAGGTGGCTCAGCAGTTAAGAGCACGGGCTACTCTTCCAGAGGTCCTGAGTTCGGGCTACTCTTCCAGAGGTCCTGAGTTCAACTCCCAGCAAAGGACATGGTGGCTCACAACCATCTGTAATGTGATCTGATGCCCTCTTCTGACATGCAGGTGAACATGCAGATAGAGCACTCATATACATAAAATAAATAAGTCTTTTTTTTTTAATGTATAGGTAACTAGGCTCCCAAAATGTTTCTATTTCCATTCTGAAATCACCCCTACAAAAACTGTAGTGGTGCACCCCTTTAATGCCAGCACTTGGGAGACAGAGGCAAGCTCATCTCTTGAGTTTGGAACCACCATGGTTTACACAGAAAGATCTTGTCTCAAAACAAAACAAACAAACAATAGTTGTGAGTAACTTTCAAATTATTCTGAGATAATTTAGGTCCTCCAACCATAGAACTCCAGGCAGGATCAGCAACCTATGAGAAAATATGCTTATTTCTAAAGGAACTCATTTAATTTCTCCTTATATTTGCCTAATTTTCCAATTCCACTCAGTTGTGGTGTTTCACATGCTTAAGACACCATGGAAAATGATATAGCTGTATTCAAACAACTAGAAATATTTTTGTCAACTATTCAACAACAATCCCGAAAAAAAGTCCCAAACAGCAGGCATTACTCTGCCCATGATGAAAACACTGAGGTGGGAGTTGGAAGCAGAATGTAGGAGGAAAACCAGCACTAGAATCTCAAAGATTCAAAACGAGAAAACAGGGCTGGGGAAACCACTCTTCAGAGAGATGAGTAGTTTTTGCCCTGCATGTGTGAGAAACAAAGTTCTGATCACAGCACCCAAGGCCAGCTTGTCTGTAATCTCAGCTGGCTAACTAGACTCAATCTCCCAACCAAAGACCCTGTCTCAGTAAAAAAAGTAGAGATGTATTTGGGGAGTCAACCTCTGGCCTCCAGGTACATACACACTTGCACCACACACAAACAAATAAGCATGCATACCTCTTTCCCTCTCTTTAAAAATATATATATATGTGTGTGTTAGAAATTATTTTATCTGTCAAAAAATAAGAACAAAGCAAATAGCCTACCAATGTCTCAATGCTATCTGTAGTGTATTTCTTTTAAAATAATTAGTTATTGTAGCCCTAGTTAGCAGAGATATCTGAGAATAAATTAAGTCAACTACTAGTAAAAGAATGGCCTGCAATCAAAAGCCAAGATAAAGAAAGCACAAATAGGGCTGGAGAGATGGCTCAGTGGTTAAGAGCACTGTCTGCTCTTCCAAAAGTCATGAGTTCAATTCCCAGCAACCACATGGTGGCTCACAACCACCTATAATGTGAATTGATTCCCTCTTCTGGCAGGTGTAAATGCAGATAGAACACTCATATACATAAAATAAGTAAAATTTTTTAAAAAACGTGTATATAAGAAAGCACAAGTAGTATGGTGTTACTCTTTTAAGAGTAAAAAAGCTATTAACCATCTAAATGGAGAGTAATGAAAGGCAATTGCTTTCATATGTCAGAAAAAGTCTCAAATAAAGTCACAATGAAAGATGATATTTATAACATTAAGAAAAGAATAAAATAAAAAGCAGAAGAGTTTTTAGCATTTGGTCACAAATACAGGCAAAAAAATAAAACAAAAAAAGCCCTAGAACTTGAAATAAAAAGTTAAAAAAATTTGCTTGAAAGTAGGGTTATAAACTGGGCATAGAGCCAGGCTTGGTGGCAATCCCAGCACTCAGGGAGGCAGAGGCAGGCGGATCTCTGTGAGTTTAAGGCCAGCCTGGTCTACAAAGCAAGTCCAGGACAGCCAGTGCTACACAGGAAACACTGTCCCTAAAAACAAACAAAAGAAAGACAGCACAGTGGTGCACACCTGTACTCCCAGCACTCTGGGAGGCAGAGGCATTCGGATTTCCCTAAGTATGAGGCCAGCCTGGTCTACAAAGTGAGTCCAGGACAGCCAAGACTACACAGAGAAACCCTGCCTTGAAAAAAACAAAACAACAACAAAAAACTAGGGCTATATTTTCAATCTTAAACACAAAGAGGCTCACACCTAAAACCCAAGTAGCAACAGAGAATTCAATTCACAAGTTAAGCTTGTATTTAAAATCTAAATACAAGCTACCAAAGCCCTCTTACTTTTATTTAATATGCAAGCATTTCCTACTGTTGCTACCCAGAATATGGCCCTAATGCTTTAGCACTGCTTTACAAAAAAATTTTGGCAAAACTAGGTTTTCTCCAGCCAGATGTCTCAGAATAAATTTACAATACTTTACAAGTTACACATAAATTCTAAGTCTTTAATTAATGGAAATGTGCAAAAAGCAAACTTTTATGAAATATTTTTTGGAAAAGGCTCCCAGAAGACAGGAAATTTCATCTTCAAATGTTAACTGAACTTCATCATAGTATGTCAGTAACTGACATGATCCATTGAATCCTGAATATCACCCGGCTCAACTATCTTCGGGATTTAATTTATCAGCAAGAAAGGAAATATTTGGGGGAAAGCAATTGTACTTTCCCACATTAGGTGACTGATTAAGCTCTCTTCTCTAAAGGTTGATTGGCTTCCTGGTGCCAGTAAAATGATTGATGAGTATTTCAGATGCAGCTCTGGGCTGCACTCCCCACGTTCCCCTCCCCCATGGCACGCTGTCGCTTTCCTGCTGGGCTCCCCTTTCACAGTTCCGCAGCATTTAAGGTTTCCCTTCTGTTTTGCAATTTTCTTTATCATGTTCTGAATCAATGTTCTCAAATGCAAGGCATTCTGATCTTCAAAAAAAATGGTACTCTTCTCAATGCTAAGTGAGTCTTACTGTTAAAAATCCCTTTACAAGGAATGAGGGAAACCTCTGAAATTAACTATGGACTTGGCTCAGTAAGTGAAACCGTACTTTAAAAAAAAAAAAAAAAAAAGTGTGGCAAAATAGGGTTACAAAGGGAAAGAAAAGTGTTTAAAATAAATTTTTTCTCTCAAATTTACACTACAAATCACCCTAACATTAGCACTCTAATTGTAAACAAAAAGGTGTTTTACACAGGAATTTACACACAAGTCTCATGACTGTGCACTTACAGAAACCAGGCCTTCTAATATAAAAAGAGACAACATGTATGTAAGAATGATTAGACAGTATCTGAAATCCAAACCTCTGAGACTAGGATGTGAAGACTTGGTTTATGCAGAGCTTCCTAAGTTCCAACCTCCTATTCTACCCAATTCATTCCCACCAGAAAGCTGGAAAAATCATTCCAGGGATAAATGAATTCAGTCTCATTTTATAGGTATGTCCATAAGACATCACACCTTACAGACAGAGCAAGAATCAGAACCCAACCATACCACTCTGGATGTAGCTGACTCTTCTCTGGAGTCATTTAATTTGCACGCATAAACTACATTGCTATCATATATTTACAACCCATGGTGCCTATCTTTTTTTTTTTTTTGCATTATTCTTTTCTTTGTTAGGATATCACACACTGTAATCTACAAGCCTTAGGCAACTAGCTTTTATAATTCCATTTGCAAAGGGCCAGATCAACCTCTTTGCACTGGATCTCCCTTTTTCATAAAACCAGCTTTTGTGTAAACGGCAGTAGGGAAAACGACCACATTTTCCTAAACTAATAGCAGGTAAATCAAACAGAAGTTTTTTTGGCCATTTCACCCTAATCTGGGATATCTGATGTCTTTTAAATTATAAGAAGAACTTATAAATAGAAATTTTGTTCTAGTTTCAGGAGGGCCCATCAAACTTTAGATTTAGACTCAATGCAGTTGTTAAAACACACTACTGATCCAAATTTTCTCAATTTCCTTCTCTATTTTGTTAACTGTTTCTAGCTACCAGCAAAGGACTGATAACAGCAAATGACTGAGATTTCTTTCATTCATTCAGCATTCATAAAACAATTTCACGTATGTTGAACGGAGCTCAAACCCTTTCTTTCCCCTCTTATTCAGCAAGAATTGTTTTGTTAGTGGCAAAGTTGTCTACCAGTCAATCACTTACCAAAACCATCATGCAAAGAAGAAGAAATAGTTGCTTGCAAGTCAGGGTGGATGGACTTTGTGACTCTCATCTACAGGAGCTAAATTCTGGACTTTCTCAACAAATATAAGTAGCCTGCATTCTCAGATGTCTATTTTGAAGTGAACATTATGTTTGGCACTTCACAGACCTTGTCCCTAATCCTATTGTACCATCAGGCAATTTCAGAGATATTCGAATATATAAGGAGAAGGGGATGTTTAGTCTAAAAAATAAATCATTAGTCTGTTATATGAAATGGAGTCAGGGCTTAACCTCTATGAACTTCAGAGTTGTTTTTTTCTTTATTTCTTTTTTTTTAAACAATTACTGTGTATGTGTACACAGGCATGGGTGAGGAAATCAGAGGGCAAATTGCAGGAACAGTTTCCAGGGTCCTCAGTATTGGGAGGCAAGAGCCATTAACAGATGAGCTCTCCCTAAGCCCCAGGCCTCAGTTTCTAAATCTGTAAAACAGGCATACCAGAGTTCATGGTTCACAGGGTTATAAGGATAAATAAGCTAAACAAATGGAAAAGACTTAAAATAGTATATAAACACTATGTTAGCAATTATTAAAGGGGATTCCTGAAATTCAGAGAAAGGACATGACAAAGTTACATAGTCAGGATCTTTGTTGAGTTACATTCCAATCCAGTGGATCCCAATTCCTTGGAGGTCAAATGACCCTTTCACAGGAGTTACCTAAGACCATCTGATATTTACATTATGATCCACAACAGTGCAAAATTACAACTATGAAGTACCAAAGAAAATAATATCATGGTGGGGCACCACAGCGTGAGGAACTGTATTAAAGGGTCACCGCATTAGGAAGGGTGAGACCCACCGCTCCAGTCCCTGCTCTTTGCCTCTCACGCCATTTAACTAAAATCCTTCCTCCCTGGTTGGCACTAGAAGCCCTTCCAAAAAAACAAAGCCCTCTAAATGATGTCAGTAGGGGGTTTCCCCAGGTGGTTTATTATCCTGTTGAAAAGGCATCTTTGGTGAAAGGACTGAAAGGATAAGTCAGATTTAAAGGATACAGTATCAACAAGGAGAAGAAAAAAAAAAGGATTGGCTTCAACAATTGGGTTAAAATCATTTGGCTCAACTAAAGAACTCATTAAAAGACTTAATCTGAAATATAAAATCAAGGCATCAAAAGATAAGCTTATAATTTCCTTATAGCCAAGCTGCAAATTCCATAGAACACATCTGTAACGAACATCAAGATAATGATAGAGCTCTTTTGGACAAAACCCCAAATACTTTAATGACTTTTATTTACCCACTCAAACTAGGTTCTGATGTAGTAACTCCCAATTGTTATTCACACCATTATGCGACATTTCTTCAGCCAACAAGTTCTACAGAATGAGTTCTAGCTAGCAACTACCCAAGGGAATAAATCTCTCTTAACAACACAGTAACTGACTAAAATGGTGGCTCACACCAAGAAAGGTTATTCTCAGGCCAGGGAGGATATGCTTTTAGGGACACTTCATTAGGATCTCAGTGAAAACCAGGCTGAAAGCAAACCACCAACTTAAAAGAGAGTCCTTAAAAACAGACTCGCCTAAGAAAAGTAAAATAAGCCAACTGCTTTGTTAAATTTTTATTTTGCTTTAATTATGTGTATGTATGTGCGTTTGTATGGGGGTGTAGGTGCCCAAGGTCAGAAGAAATTTGAACTTCTTGAGCTGGAATTACCGGCATTTTTGAACAGCCCAACTTGGACCAGAAACTGAACTCTGGTCTTCTGGAAGAACAGCAATTGCTCCTAACTACTAAACCCTCTCACTAGCCCAAAGGAGTGCTCGCTTTAATTATCAACTCAAATCACCGGGGAAGAAATGCTCAGTAAAGAATTATCCAGCTGGCCTGTGAGCCCTCAAGCAAGCATGTTATTCTTTTTAATGTAACTTGTATTTCTTCTGCGTATTTCACATTTTTATAGCAATGAATCTTACTGGATTTGTTATTGTATTTGATTCCACAACTTTAAGTTATACTTGTTGCAGAAAAATGGTGCTGTTGGAAAACTGCTGCCCAATACAGAAACCAAGCAACAGGCTTCAAGAAGCAGTAACAAAAGGATTATCAGAGCTCAAGGACAGCAAACTGTGACATATCTCATTTAGCTTCAAACAAAGAAAACAAAATATTATGCACATTTCAGTAAAAGATGATCCACTGGGCTAGAGAGATGGCTCTGTGTTTAAGAGCACTGGCTGTTCTTCCAAAGGACCAAGGTTAAATTCCCAGCACCCACATGGCAGCTCACAACTGTCTGTACTTTCTGTTCTATCGGATCTGACACCCTCACACAGATATACATGCAGGCAGAAGAACAATGTACATCTAAAAAAAAACCCATTATAGAAAAACAAAAAAGAATTGAAGTCAAGCATGAGGGTGGTGCTTGGTGGGGGTGCTTGCCTATACCTCAATGCCTGAGGATCTAAGAAGAAAAAGTGTTTGATGGCAGCCCAGGCTGCATAGAGCAGCAACACTATCCCACAAGGAAGAAAAAAAAAAAAAAAAAAGACAGATGATAGGGAAAGACAGAAGGAGGAGATAGAGAAAGAAGAGAGGAAAGGTGAAGAGAAAGGAGATAAAAAAGCAAATAGTCAAGTACTAGTAATAATGGTACCGTCATCATCTAAGTATTTTCACTTACATCAGTGGTGTCCCATATCTTAGTTTGGTATGCTGTAAAAACCCCATCTACATTCTGAAAAACTACTGGAGCACCCTCCCCCCAGGAGCTGGCACTATTTGGAATTATGTATTGATACTTACCATACAGAAAAATAAACCTGAAAATTTTAAACTACTATTCATTTAAAAGTAAATAGTAACTCATTACTCATTAAAAGTAAATAGTAAATGTTATATATTAACAAAGACATTTCCAATAAAATATAAAACTGTAAGAATGACCGCATTTTACAAATCTCTTCAATACCGGGTATAACAGCTAGATTCTCCCATTCCCCCATTCACTGGGTAGGCAGAAAATCTGGCCTCACAGATTTATAACTGGAAAAAGAATAAAATACCTCCACTAGGGACTGGAGAGATGGCTCAGTGGTTAAGAGCACTGTCTGCTCTTCCAAAGGTCACGAGTTCAATTCCCAGCACCCACATGGTGGCTCACAACCATCTGTAATGTGAACTGATTCCCTCTTCTGGCAGGTATAAATGCAGATAGAACACTCATATACATAAAATAAATAAATAAATAAATAAATACCTCCACTAAAAAAAGTATATTTTTCTTTGATGTCAATACCAAAATTCAGTAAGCGGTGGTTCTTTTTTTTTTTTTTTTAATTTATTTATTTTTATCTCAATCACAGGTTAGGTACTTTGAATCCCAGGTGTAGCCCCCTCCCCCTAAGCGGTGGTTCTTAAAAATTAGTTCAAGGTAGAGTCTAAAAAACCTTTTTGGGGGGTGTAGTTCAGTTGTAGACTAGCAAGCCCTGGTTCCAATCCCCAGCACTGCAAAGAATAAAAACATTATCAGCAAAATGTGTGTACTTGGTTACATTAAATTGTATGTTGAATGGATCTTTAACCCACACAGAACTTATTTCCTTGTGATAAAGTCTAACTATGAGACCTGTAACTTATAATCCTCCTGCTTCAACCTCCTCAGTACTATCATCATAAGGCACCATATGCCCAGCCAGTTATTTTCAAATAGCACATCTATATGTGTTATGAAAAATAATGTATTAATGAGTTACACAAATCCTCTAAATTATAAGCATACTTCATTATACAATACCAAAAATCATATTTTTAATATCACCATCTATCTGACTAGAAAGTTCTTAGTACTGACAAGTTCAAGTACTGACAAATTTTAGACCTGCTTTTATGAAGGTGTAAGATGAATAGCTATCTTACACCTTCATAAAAGCAGGTCTAAAATTTTTTAAATCTCTTAATGCCAGGTGGTGGTGGCAAACACCTTTAATCCCAGCAATAGGGAGATAGGAGCAGGTGGATCTCTGAGTTTGAGGCCAGCTTGATCTACAAAGCGACTCCAGGACAGCCAAGGCTACACAGAGAAACCCTGTCTCCCGCAGTGGGGGAAACAAGTTCCAGGGAAGCTAAAACTACATAGAGAAACCCTGTCTCGGAAAGGAAAAAGAAAATTAAAATTCCATTACTTGCAAACTCAAATTGTAATCACTGGCAACAAATATTGTTTTCTTTGGTGTGGTAAATTCACTAAGAAACCATAGTTATTTTACCTCGGTTATTTTTTCAAGAAAAAAAGATGACACTTGAAAAATGCAACTATTTCAGCTCACAACATACAAAACATCTTACCTCAAAACAACCTTCCTATTTAGGATGCACCGTAAATGTTTTCTGTGTAATATACCACTTTATCACACAAAACATCAAAAACTTAAAGATTGAAATTTAACTAATCATTTTTACTGATTCTCCAAGGAAATTCCAAGGCTCTCTCTCTCTCTCTCTTTTTTTTTTTAAGTTAAAACCATGGATATGAAGAATACAATGACTACATACTGCAGTCTGGTGGTTGAATTGCTCAAGTGGGAGCAATTTTTACTCAAGGATTTTGCAAAATCAGTATAAAGGTAAACAAAGCAATAAAGGCAAAAGATGTCTTGTAATTATAATGAAAAGTTAGAAGGGTCTCTGGTCTTGGACAGCTAAAGCTACATAGAAAAACCTTTAGAAAACATTTTATATTCTCTCTCTCTCTCTCTCTCTATATATATATATGTACACATATATATACACACACGTGTGTATGTATATATCATGTTGCCATTATATAATAAATATTATTATCTATTATAGATAGACAAAGGTTTGACCTGCAAAACATCGTGAAAGGGTCTCAGGGAACCCCAAAGGTCTGTGAATTACATTTTGAAAATCACTGGTTCAGATACAAACTGTATTTAAAGATTTAAAATGTTGGAAGTGATTAAGCCTAAATCAATTTAGTGATAAATGATCAAGAAATTATGAATGATGGAAAAGGCAATCCAAATGAGTACTATCTAATTACTTTTTAACTACATTATTAGTATACATTAAAGCTATACAGTGGTGTTCAGACATTTCTTCTCTGAAATAAACTGCAATAAGAATAGTGTCTGATCCAGTAGAATATACTATTATCAAAAACAATCAAACTGAATCTTTTAATCCTTCCAAGATGATTTGCTTCAAGGCTGAATGAACACATGAATTAGAGGCTTTTAAATGAAAACTGGTGAAGCTAGTTCTCCACACTGAGCCAATCTCTTATTTCTAAATAGATGTTAATGAACTCTTTCATAAACCTTTATCTGATTATGTCTAATAAACTACAAAAATACCAAAGAAGCTTCAACTATCTCTTTACCCAATTAGTCTTTTAGAAAAAAAGAACACAGAAATCTTAACAATACAACAGAGAACTGGAAAAACAGAACACACTGAAAGACCTCTGAAATGCTTTTAGAGAAATCTAAAATTCCATGGTTCTATCAAATGAAAGGAGTAGAAGGTTAAGAAGCTGAGAAATTCTACATGAAAGAATTTAATTGTGCATCGCTCCCTCAAAATTAGCCTCAAATACATTTAATAGTTTCCAATGAAAACAGTAGTTGGAGCAAACTCTAAAACACATTCGTTAGTAACAACATACTGCAACCACAGATCCAAGGTGCTAGAGCTTACTATTCTAACCATTATTTTAATGACCATTACCAAATTTTTTTTTTAAATCTCATTTGGGCAGCAGAAGTAAGTCACTATTCTGGTACAAACCACCCACAGAGTGTTATCTCCAAATCAGATGCTAGGATCTGTTTCCCAGAATACATTACATGCTGCTGTTCAGGAAACATTATACCTGACAGCTGACTTATCAACAATGTCCTTAGAATTGACGCCTACTGAAAAGCAAAACTCAGTCTAGAAAACAAAAAAATACACTACTACTGCCATCTGTGGTTTATGGTTGAATAGCTTTTCTGCTGTAAACAATTTCAAGAGTTCAGAGCTTACATATTAGGATGCACAGATATCATTTTTTAAGATAATTGTCAAAGTTAATTCTTAATATAACAAAGTTACAGCATCTATTTGTAAGTAACTTAACAATTTCCAATTTCTTCATCTAGGATTATATAATACAGGAAACACTACAAACTACCTTGAAAAAAATTGTTTCCATTGCACTAAAGGATAACTTTTGAAAATTTTAAAACAAAACCTGTATTTTTTTTTAATCTGGAAAATTTCTCCTAGACAGCATGGTAAAGCCAGCTTGCTTCCAGTACGTTAAAAGTCTAAAGTACAATTGTTCCTAAAATTTAGGAACAAATATTCAAAATGCAAATGAAGCTCAAGTAGGTTATTTTCCCAAATTTATTTTCTCTCAATTTGCTTTCTCAAATGACAGGCATGGCAGCGGGGATCAAACGATTCTGTGCAGCTGGGGGTGGGGAGAAGAGCAATTCAGCTCCCCAGCAGCCAGCTGAGGAGACCCTGTCCCTCCCAAGCTAAATCACTGTGAATTAGAACTGCTGGGTACAACTAGGAAAGACTTATTAAAATAATTTAAATAACTGTAACGCAGAGAAAAACAAATCTGTTTTCTTCAAAAACTGTTCTAGAAGGAATGTTGTTTAACAGGTCATAAGAAAATATTCAAGAAACAGTTCATTCAAATAAATTATCCTTACTTATTTATTTCTAAACAATAGGTATCTCAGAATGTTTTGGGTTTGGGTGTTGGTTTTTTCCTCCTACTATTCCATAACTTAACACCCTAAACATGATGTAAACACTGAGAAATGAAAAGGCTGGGGTTGACTTTAGAAATAATATACATCCCCTGATGTTTCTAAAATGTACAATTAAGATGAATCCAAAACTTGAGCTACAAAAACCTCAATATCCAAAACAAAATTCCCTTGTTCAGCAACAAGCCTCCTTGACAACTTAATAATTCTGACATCTCTGATTTCCACTTATCACACATTCATAAATGTTCAAAGAATTACTTAATCCAGAAAAACATTTAATAAAAAAATATTTTAAGTTGACCACAAGAATACAAAAATTTGAAAGCAAACACTTCTCTTCACAACTTCTGTTTTGAAAATACATTCACAGTATTACTAAGAATTGAATGTATTACACCACTACTCCTGTAGACACATTAGGAAGCTACATTTATCTATAGAAAGAGCTTTCTTCTGATTCTGACCCTTTTTCACAAATAAAATGGCTATAATTTGGTCTTCACATACAAATAAATCATTTTCTTATTCTATTTAAAAAACATTTTACCAACTGTCCTAAAATTACGTGTTTTAACCTAAAATGTATTTTCTACCTTTGCCCTACAAACGGGGGAGGGAGGGAAATGGAGGAAATAAAAATACTGATATGTATAATGAGTAATGTTTTGAAAATCTGCCACATTTTTTTCATTAGCTTCCCTTCTAACAGCTTTTTGCATACTTGCACAAGCATAAAACTTTCTGCTACAATATGTAACATCAGATTAGTAAGCATGTTATGTTCATACTCTGCAAATTGGAGGCACGCTCAGCATTTGACAAATGGTACATCCAAGATTGGAAATGTGGCCATTTAACACCTCAGATTTCTCCTTAAGGAAACCTAAAAATTCTCAGTTGATTCAGAGTTAAGTTTTCAAGTCAAAGAACTAAAATGTTCTAAAAAGTTAAATGTGAGATGTAAAAGACTTGTTAACAAGCATTTTATTGGTAAAGTCGTGTGGGGAGCACACAGTATTTAATGAACTCATTTCCTGCAAAGTATAATAATGTGAAATGTTTATTATTTAATTACTTATAATGGCTTGTCCCGCTTCCTTTTGCTTTAAATATTTAAAAATCTATTCCCTCACTCTCTTGAAATAAAATGAACAAATGCTTCCTCAAATCGTTCATCTTCCTTTGAAATCCCAAAAGGGAGCAATCACTATCACAACTAAATGAGTTAGTTATGAAAACCACAAGAACAGCTGAAAACAGCAGAATCAGCACAAGGAATTCCTGGGAGGGTGATGGTGCATCGAAAGGCTAGCAAGTCTGTTCTGATAGAAGCAGAAAAACATCTGGAGGACTGTAAATTCAGCTGCAATGGACTTTCCTTCGTCATAACACAGACCAAAGACCTCACCTCCTCTCTAAATAACGACCTCAGGGAAAATGGAAATATCACCAGGAGAAGAGTTAAAACAAACAGACAATTTCATTTATTTTTGAAGGAAATATTCATTAGGAAGGAAGAAAAATGCCAAGTCCACTATTCCAAAGGCAAACTTTATTTTGTATTTTGAAAATTTTCTGAGCACTTCTTGGGTACTAATTAACATAAACTGTAAAAGACTACATACACAATGCTAAATTTTTGCACCGAAAAACAAGCTATGCCACAAAATGTTCATATTTTCTTTTGAACCAATTAAGCTGCCAGAAGTTCCCACTGCTTTTTCAGCAAAAAGAATATATTTGTATCAGTAACTCGAACTGATGTGAAATATTAAAGACACTTTTTAGCCTTACGGATTGATTGTTCCTTACCATTCTTTTACATGGGTTCTCATCAGTTGAGGAAAAGATGAGTATTAACAAGTAATCTGATTAAGAGCTAAAATTGCCAGTCAGTTCTTTAAAATGCTCCAATGAATAATTAATAACAAATACATTGTTCTCTGGCTTTCTTTACAATAATATTCCCAAGCAGAATTGAAAGTGAGGACTGCAATAAAACCTGTCTCTAATAGCAAGCACAGGTGGGAGCAGAAACTATCTGCAAACAGGAAGGCATTACGAAAATACACTAACAGAGATGTCCGATAGATCTGGAGATGAATTTAAAAACCTGCTTGGCAAATTTTACATCAAGAATTACATATAACATTCACAAATTAATACCAAACCAAATCTGCGCGTAAATTAACTTTTAAAACGCCAAAACCATTCTGTGTTCTTCTAGACACTGTCTCTTTCTATCTTAACTATATTCCTTCCTTCCCCTTTGTGACGTGGTATTTTATTGATCCCAAACATGTTCACATTCAGAATCAGTCCCCACCGGATGCCCGGCCACTTAGATCCCACACATCATACACATCTTTAAAACTCAAAAGCTTTGAAAACATCACCATTTGATCACCATCATATCAATCAAATCAACCGGGCTCTCTTCTAAATAGACATTTCCTCTTAACTGGCTTTAAAGAAACAGAGAGAGAGAAACTCAAGATCTGCTGAATTAACGATAAATGTTTGATGAATTAATAAACTTAGGAAGAAGCAAATCCAACTCAAGATTTCTCTTCTGTGACTCCCCATTCATTCATTCCACAACCGAGGGCCTGAGTGACCTATTTTCAGGTTGTTTTCCCCACACCTGCCAGGTCACTGTCCTGACTGAGAAACTTCTTGCCAAAGCAATTAATTTTTAGTGCCTCCTAACTGTCCCCGGTGTTTGCATTCAATCTGAAATCTGTTACTTGTTAGACACTGCTCGGGTCCTAGATCTTTCGGAGAATTGCGCGTTTATGGCGCAGAGAGAGGAGGAGGCAGGGATCTCAGAGAGCCGGCCCTTTATTCGGAAATGAGGAGATGTGAAAGGTGGAAGGCAGGGCAAATAAATAAATCGGGTTTGCCGCGGGAGCGTTTGCCTGCCGCAACGAGCACCCTTTGTAATGCAGGCCTCCCGGGGCTATCGCCTGCGCTAATTGCTCCAGGGCGCTTTCCAAGTTCAAAAGTTCACCTTTTACGACCTCACAAAAGCTCCTTACACTTTACCAATAAAAACATTCCGCCGCAAACACCGAAGGGGGAAATATCAAACAGAAACAAATAAAACACTGAGCGGGGGAGGGCGCGGGCGCCGACCCGGAGGAACCTGAGCACCGGGCTGGGACCGGAGGACGCTGGCCGCCCGGCCAGGTGAGGAATGCTCCGCACCCCGGAAGAGCTGGGCTGCGCGGCGCGGGGAGCGTCCGACAGGCGCCCGAAAGAAGCAGGTGTCCCCGGGCCCCCGCCGGAGACCCGAGCCAGCCGAAAGTCCTCGCCTACGAGGAGACTGGGAGAAGGGAGGCGGCGGGCGGGGGGAGGACAGCAGCGGGCACCGAGGTCCGAGGACCACCACCCGGGGGCTGCGCACGAGCGGAGGCTCGCGGAGGAGGAAGACGCCCTGGGATAGGTGCAGGGTGCCGAGGTGTGGCGTCTGCGAGCCCGCCGGTGCAGGAAGAGGGTGCTCCGAGCACCAGGGGCCCCTTGGGGAGGAGAAAGCGCTCGCGCAGAGGGGACGGGGGGAGGGGAGGGTCCGAGCCGGGGGAGACCCGGGACCCTGCGTGGAGAGCGCGAGCCCAGGGTGGAGCCCAGCTGAGGGGCCGCCCGGCATCCCGGGGCCGGAGTCGGCTTCCAGAAAGAGGGGGTCACCGGCGCTGGGGCCGCCCGGGCTCCGAAGGCCCCTCACCCACCGTTGCGCGGCGGCGGAGGGAGCGCGGCGGGCGGCTCCAGGAACCCCGCCGGGCCCCCGCCGCTTCCCCCTCCGCTAGGTGGCCGTTCGTCCCGCTCCATGCGGCGGTGCTCAGGGCCCCCGCTGGCTTCGCTGCTCCGCCATGACTCGCGCCCTCGCAGTCGTCGTCGTGGTCGTCCGCCGGGGGGGAGGGGGCTGTCAGGAGCCAGCGGGCTCCCGGCCGCCGCGCACTCTGGGCCCCCGAGCCGCCCGGCTCCGCGCCCCTCCGCGCCGCGCCCCCTCAGCACTGGCCAGCTCCCTCCCCTGACGTCACGCGCTGCTGGCACGCACGGGCCCGCGGGGCGTGCTAGGAAATGTAGTCCACCCGGCGAGGCTGGCCGCACGGGACTCTACCAATTAGAGAGGTGAAGCAAAAAAAAAAAAAATAGGCAGTCCTGAGGAGGGAGAATCCAAGCTTATCACTATTACAAACTTTAATAAAACTTCTTATTTACATATATGTGTACATATAAAATAAACGGTTATGTCACAGTGTTCTCTCGGCTGTAACATGTGTAGGGTCCAGGGTGCCCTGTGGCTCCGAGTATCTCCCTGCACTAATAATGAGTCTTTCCAAGGAGGTGGATCCCCTTGGAACCGGTGAGCACGTGCAACCAAGCCCAGCCCTGTGGGGGAAGGCTTCAGGGGGCGGAGTGTGTAGGTACTCCGGAGGGCTTTCCTCCCCGGCTGCGCGACAAATTGGACCAGAGATTAAAGGACCTGAGTTTAACCCGAGGTGACTGCGTTCGTATGCAAATAGAATCTATACAACTCTGCTTTCCGGAGAAGTGTTTAAAGCCTTTTACCTCCGGGTGGGCGGGAAAGGCTAAAGTTTCTCTTCCTCTTCTTTCATTACCCGCACCCTGCCCATCGAACAGATGGGCAAACTAAGATCAGGGCCATTGATGCCATCAAAGAAAACTTGGAGAATCCTGACTCCGAGTGCCTTAGAGAGCTGTGTTTTAAGAGTGCCCCCTTTCCGGACCGTTCTTCCCACCTCTGCTCTGTTTTTCACCTGTCTGAAAAATCGGTGGTAGATGGCAATACTCACATAAGCACCTCGCCTCAGTTTACTGAAGTTACTGCCAAATAAAATTCTGGATTTCTCCTCTTCCTCCTCTAGGGCTCTCCTCCCGCTGCCACCAGGTGGCGCGCGGCCACGGGCCTCGGGACCAGCTGTGGTGGCGGATTTCAGTGACGCCCCCCAACACACACACAGACACATACACCACCTCCCTTAGGAAAAGACTGTTCGAGGTTGCAGCCGAGGACTTAAACGCTGACTGACCTACTAGAAAACAAAGAACCTGAAGTGCTCTGCTCGTCTCTGCTCTGCTGGGTCATACCGAAGGGGCTTTACTATGTCACCTCACTCTGCCCTGTCTGCTTCTGTCGTCCCCTGGTTCTTGTGAGTCATTCCTTACTTAACTGTTTAAAAGTCTTTTTTTTTTTTTTTTGGCACGTGCAATCTAGCCTGTTCCGTTTCCTGCCCACATTGCTCCCCATGATTCTTCCCTTACCTGCTATTCAGGAGGCTTCCTTCCTGCACTTTCCAATAACTGTTCATTAACAATATTAGTTAACCTGGTTTCACCCTTAATCTGTGCCAGCCACTGTTACAAAAGATTTACACTAATGTTTACATTTAACCCCCCACAGCTACTCAGTGAGGTGACTCTGATATTGTTATTCTCACAGGCAAATGAAATGGCTCTAAAGTGATGTCCTTTATGAACTCAATGGGTCGAAAGCTGAAATGCCCTTGGTCTTTAACTCTTTAACTCAACTTTCTAGATCCTGTTCCAATTCTTCAGTGGCACTTTCCTTAATACCTCCAATCAAGAGACAACTAGGTCCCACCGTGTTCCCACATGGCCCTATCTAGGACTAGGTCGACTGTAAGAAATGATCTTGAAGTGGTTACTTCCTTGCCAAGGTCTCTGAGTTTTCCCAAGGTCAGGCCCCTGCAACAAAAGAAGAGCCCTTAATGTCACAGGGAAGAAATACTTCTTCAGCTCTCGATTCTATGGGAAGAGAAATTGCCCTGTTGACGTATGCCCATTTCTTGAGGCCTATGAAAATAAACCTTTATGTACTTAAAGTTATACAGAAAACAAATAAAGTTAATACCAAATTTGAAAAAAGTTTTTGTTAGGATCACATAGTCTTCCCAGAGCCAGAATCTATCACAGGCCCATGGATGCAAAACATTCCCCTCCCTGGAATGTTCTTCCCTGGAATGCCAAGTGGCCCTGCAGATATCTGATGCCTGGGGTTTGAAAGGTGGGTGAAGTCTGTAAGTCAACCCAATGATGATTTCAACCATGTGCTCAGCTCCGGGAAACAATTCATTCCTTTCAACTCTGTGTTCCCTCCATCCCAAAGCCTTCCCAGGTACCCTTGTCCAGCCAATCCCTAAGCTCTGTTGCCATTATCTCCTCTGCTGCTGAGCAGCATGCAGGAGACACTCGCTAAATAGGCGTCCATCAAGAGTCTGGCACCCACACTGGGCCTCTTTTCTAATTTCTCAACATTTTGGCCACAGCCCTGAGGAGTGTCCTCCGCTCTGAGTTTACAGCTGATGAGCCAGGCTCAGGTTCTGTAAGACATTTAAAGTGCTTTCTAGGCATTTATTTACAGGGAAGGCAGAATAAATGGAAAGGAATATATCTAAGGATAAGGATCAGTCTGAAAGAGACCCATCCTGAGGTCCTGGAGCCAGAGGCAGACAGGGCTATAGCTAAAAACAAGTGTGGGCCTCATCATGAGGTCCTTACTCTACAGTGAATGATGTAGACACAAATCAAATAATCATACAAACCTATAATTGCCTGAATGCTATAGCTAAGAAATCTCAGGTGTGCCAGATGGGCTGGGAGTGTGTCACAGGATTTCCAAGACAGGGAGCGCCAAAGGTTGGGAATGGCTAGCCTGAGTGAGAAGACCGTGGAAGTAACAACACAAACCAGGACCCAATGCCAATTGGGGACTTTGTACATTTGAGCTATTGAGTTATTCATGGTGACAGAAGTGTCCATAGGAGGACACCGTATGTTGTCCAGAAGGGGGCAGAGTTCCTTCAGTGGTCTCTGCCTTGCTCTAGCAGAACCTGCCTTAAAAAATCAGTCAGACTACCTGCATCCATGAGAAAGCTGGGAAAATCCTTGTTGGATTTGTTCTAAGTGCACTTTCTCTATATTTTGAAAAGATAGGAAATATCTACAAAACCTACAATTTAAAAAAAAAGAGGGAAGTATCTATTGAAGATCTTCAGTTCTTGTCTGCAAGATCTTGGATATAACCACCATGCTGTGTCATGTGTCCTTTCAGACTTGGTCTGTGTACAGAATGTGTGCAGAATACAGTGCATGCCCAATAATTGGTGTTTTATACCAGGCCTTGACTCCTCTGCAAGAGATCTCTAGAAACTCATTTATAAACAGGACATGGTGGCACATGCCTTTAATCCTAGCACTCGGGAGGCAGAGGCTGAGGCAGGAGGTGAGTTAGAGGCTAGCCTGGCCCTACAGAGTGAGTCCCAGGAGAGCCATAGCTGTTACACAAAGAAACCCTGTCTCAAAAAGCTAAAAAGAAAGAAAGGAACTCATCTATAACAAATACCGACTGCACACATGACTTTAACTAAAGTCAGCTGAAAGTCATACAGTAATTAGACCTCAGACTAGATCACTCATTCTCTGCCCTAGAGCCCCTGAGGGGTTCCTGAGACATAAGTGGCTGGATCCTCGCCTCCTGGTGAATCTTTGGTTCAGTAACTGGGCTGGAGCCTGAATATTTGCATTTCTAACAAGTTCCCAGGTGACACCGAGGCTGCTGGGCTGGGGGCGCACAGTCTGAGAGCCACTGAGCCAGCTGCTTGGGAAGACAAAGTGTGAATGCGCTGGTGGCCTATTGGCCTCCCCTCAGGGAGCTGGAAACAGGAAATAACCTGTGGGAATGAAGTTCTTGGGGAGCGGGAATACTTGAGAGCAGAGGTAAGGAGTAAATGGGTGTGGCCGTACTCAGGGCACAAGTCGGTGTTCCTTGCTTGTGCAATGGAGGCTCAGTAAGCCAAGTAAACATACAAGTAATCAGAAGAATAGTCGCCTACCTCGGCAGTGTTGAAGAGAAAGCGAATCCAGCCTCTAAGGGTGCGCAGGGCCCTTTGGAAGGGCCTACAAAGAGTGTTTCCCCCCATGTTTAAAAAAGGGGGAAAACCGAGGGGGGAGGCAGTTTAAAAGAGTGGGACACAGAACTCAAGCAGCTAGGGAAATAAAGGAATGACTCAGCAGTTAAAGTGCATTCTTTGAATTGGGATCCCCCAGCATCCACATTAAAAGGTGGTGGCCATGGTGGTAGTGTGTATTAGTTTCATAAGTGGAAAGGCAGAAGCAGGAGGGTATCTGGAGTTCACTGGCCAGCTAGTGCAGCCAAAAGAGCTCCAGGTTCAATGAGAGACCTTGTCTCAAAAAAAAACAAAAAAAAAAGCAATGGAGGAAGAAGACCTTTTGCCTATCAGCTTCTTACACACTTTCGGGAATGCTTATGGAAAGACACTACACACACACATACACACACACACACACACGAGATAGAGAGAGAACACTGAATTAGTAAGTGTAAGAGACCGTCTTGAATTTCATTACGGTAGATCTCAAAAGATCCAGCAAAAGCACCTCAGGCAAGAGTTAAGACACCTGGAGCAAGCAATCGGCTTGCTCAGAGGCTCTGCTGAGGATGGAAAGGAGAGGGTTATTAAAAGGTAGCTGTTATGGGCACAATAGAGAGAGGAGGAAGATGTGAAAGAGAAGGGGCTGAGACTCGAAAAAGCTAGAACTGACAGTGTCCAGAAGAGAGACAGGATGGCTTCACCAGAGAAAGGGCTGAACTGAAAGTACCACTCACTTGAACTTTGCAATCATTCCAAAAAGATTATTTTCTCCCTCTTATCGATCGGGAAACTGGGGCTCAAAAAGGCAAAGGGACACGTCCAAGGCCCTTCAGTTCACAGAATGGGACCTCATTCCGTTGCAAGCCCGCACTTCTCTAACTGCTTGGCTGCAGCTACCGTCCTCCCCCAGAGACTCTCCGCAAAACAGCCGGACCGCAGGGGATGGGCGGGGTGGGGAGAGGAGGGGCGGGTACCCCTCCACCCTAGCTCCACCTCCAGCGGCGCTGCTGGGGCACCCGGCTGAGGGGCGTCCGCTCGGCAGAGCCGGGCTGCAGCGCGGACCTTGCAGTACTGCTGGCACTCCCTAGCGTGCACGCGGAGCCGTGGTTGTCCACCGAGCCATGGCAGCGGCAGCTCTCTTGCCTTGGTGCCTCCAGTTGAAGCTGCTGCTGCTGCTGCCGCTGCTGCTTTTGCTTTGGGCTGGTCCTGTGTGGCCGGACAGTAAGGTACGTGCGCTGATGGAACCTGGCACACGGTGACCGGCGCGAGGGGGCGCTATGGCTGAGGGGGCGCGCCAAGAAAGATGCATTCATTGAGCAGGGAGATGGGGACTAGGAAAAGACAGGTCAGAGTTGGGTCTTAGTCTGGACTCTGATGGAATCAAAGCCTTGAGAAAACATGTGCAGGAAGAAGCGCTGGTGATGATAGGGTGCTTAGGTCCTGGAGCCCGAGGAAGAGGCGCTTTGGACCATGTCACTATACTCAGAGATCGAGGCTCAAGTGGGGAAGTCTCAGGTGCTCTGGGGCCGGGTGGGCAAAGAAAAGTGGACAATAAGAGCAACTGGTTGAGAGTGTCCATGGAAGGCTGACCACGTTGGAGTAGACCACTGGCAATTGTTACCCAGGGACTCCCGGGTTTGTGCTGAATCTGGGCTGCACACTTGCCTTGGCCTCTGAGACCTGAGTTCACATACTGTATTCACCTGTTAGATGATGCTTTACCTCTCTGAGCCTCTCCCCATCTCTCCCTCTCTCTATTCCCCTCTCCCCTCTCCCTCCCCTCTGTTTTGTTGAAACAGGATCTCTGTGTAATTCTTGTTGGTATGGCTTGCAATAGGTAGACTAGGCTGGCCCCAAACTCACAGAGATCCTACTGCTTCTGCCTCCCTAGTGCTGAGATTAAAGATGTCCACCACCATTTCTTCACCTATAAGCATAGGAGGGGGGATTGTACCCACTCCCTACTGTTCATGATTTCTAGAGTCAATGAGATTATGCCTGCAGAAAGCTTAGCACCACACTTAAAAGGTGCCCGATAGATGATACTACGCTCTACAGGAATCCCAAAGCCCGGTATTAGATCCAGAACAGAGGCAGAGCAAGCACGTAAGACAGATCAAGATCCCCTTAGAGGTATTCTAAAAATAGCCTGATGAAGAGGGACTTAGAGCTGTTTCTCAACCTGTGGGCCACGACCCCTGAAGGGTCAAACAATCTTTTCATAGAGGTCATATATCAAAATTATTTACATAATGATTCGTAAGAGTGGCAGATTTACAGTTATGAAGTAGCAATGAAGTAATTTTATGACTGGGGGTCAGCACAGCGTGAGGAACAGTATTAAAGGGTCACAGCATTAGGAAGGTTGTGGAGCTACTGGCCCCGGGGGACACTAGGTGTCCGCTCATGGAGGATAAGGGCGGCAGTGGCTTCTCTTCAGGACATTCCCGGTTCTGTTTATTTGTTTTTCTAGTAGAGCTTGAGTCCATGTGTGAGCAGGTAAAGGGTAAAAGCCATTCTTTCTTTGGCTGTGCAAACTTGGAAATATGACTGCATGTCCCTGGGTTTCCGTTCCTTTATCTGAAAATCAGTGACCCCTTTAGTTCAGATAGCAAGCACAAGTGAGCAAAATCCCAGATGACATGATCAGCACTCTCTCACCCCCTGCCTCTCCTCTGTGCATGGGAAGGACTTTTGGACTTGGGTATCTCTGAGCTTTGCAAAGGGCTATAGAGCGGGAGGGTTTACATCCAAAACAAAGCTAAGACAAAGAAAACCCAACACCCTGTTTATGTAGTGAGTCAGCCGAACACTTGCTAGGTTGGGAAGGGGGAATATTTACTTGTCCCAGGGCAAGCTGGGGCCAGTGGAATAGAGGATAAAGCAGCTGGGGACTCAGCACAACCCTCCCCCAGACACCTCCCATCCCTGCTCCACTTCAGCCAGCTGGGAAAAATAAAAATCAAGTGATGGGTGAATTTACTCCGCATGCTTAAGCCCAGCCAGACTCCTGCTGGCTCTGCCGAGCTGTTTTCATTATCACCCTCTCCCTCCACAATAACAGTCTCAACTTCTTTCCCTCTAAGCTTGCCATGGATTTTTGGGGGTAGGATGGGAGAGAGAGCGTAAGAGGACCACCTTGGAACTTGAAGTGAATTGAGGGTCCTAGAGTTTTAAGTTGGCCCCTCTGCAGGTTTCTTCTTCCTGGCAGGCTCTTACCCATTACACTCACCCTGGTATTCGGCTGGTCTCCGGTCTCGTTGCATTTTAAGTTCATGTTTATAGTGAGGCAATCCTAAACAGGATTTGGAATTTCCATCTAAGGAAGTGCTTTGTCTGACCTGAAGTGGAAGGGGGAACTCACAGATGCCCTGGTATTTTCACATGGCTGCCCAGCATTGAGGTTGGAGTGGACGGACGGGCAGGTAGCCCCAAGACACCCAGGCATGGCAGCAGATACTCCCTGGAAATGACAGCTTACCATCTCTCCTTCTGAGAAAGGGCTACAGGGACCTCATTTTCTGTGCACATGCAAGGGTAGGAAGGGGCTTGAGCAAAGAGAGAAGACTGATGCCTGTGGGGGCCAGAGCAAGGGACCAGGGGGGGCTTAGCCGGGCAGGCCATGTTTTCCTGGGCCAGGTCAGATGTTCCAGAGAGGCCAGTCCCAGGGGCTTAGGTGTTGCTTCACATCTACTCCTGGAGTTTCCGCATGTGGGTGTAATTGGAAGCAGGCCCCTGAGCAGAAACAGCAAGAGGACCGGGCAATGGAGTTCTCTTTCTGGTAGGCTGTCAGGCTAAGCCAACCCCCACCATCTCTATAACAAATGGGCCTGCCTCAACACTCCTTTGGTAGAGCACCAGAACCAAGGTCCATGCTCAGCACCTTACATTCAGCGTCACATACAACAACTCTCTTGCCAGCACTGCCAAGGGCATAGATTTGAACACCCCAAAGACTCACACTGGGACAGTGAGGTATCTGTACTTTCCAAGAACAACTCCAGGTAATTCTGAGGCACAGCATTGGTCACCAAAGGACATGATTTTGAAAAACTAATGCAGCATAGAGGAATACACCCCAACACTGGGATATGGTCATGGAATTGACTGCAAGGTACAAAAGTTGGAAAATATTTAGGGTAACACCTCAGAAAACCATTACTGGTAAGTTGTCCAGGGTACAAAGAAAGTGCGGAGACCTTGCCTGGGCAACAGAGAAGGTGGACGCTGCGTAGGAGAGAGATCTAGATTGAGTTTGGGGTGCCTTTGGGTCTCCAGGAGGAGGTGTCCACAGGACAGTGGACTTCATTTGAGGGCTTTGGAAGCAAAGCGCCTCAGGTAAAATGGGATAGTCATGAAGAAGGCAGCCCCGATGTGAACAGCCTCACATGAGCCTACCCCAACATTATGAGAGCACTGTGTGACTCCAGCCACATTTATCCATTTCTCTAAACAAACAAGCATCAAGCTACCCACTAGGCATCTCACTGTGAGCTTTTCTTGCAAACATCCAAAGGCCTTCTAAGCACAAACCTTCACTTCCGAATCTGGGAGCTTAGGCAGAAGTGTGCGCTAGGCACAGCTGTCAGGAAAGATGGGGGCTGAGGAGGGACTCTCCTATTTGACAGCAACTTTTATCTTTCATGCCAAGGAGCAGACCCAGGAGGTAGCTCCAGGTCCCATGCCATCTTTCTGTGCAGTCTTCTGTTGGTCCCAGCCCAACTGCTAGGGTAGAGGCCTTGGCTTGGCGACAGGAAGTACTCCAATGTATTTACATGTACTTACATGGGGAAGGATGCCATGTAAACAACATTTTGGAATCAGGCTGTGCTGAGTGACCCTAGACAAACTGTAGTTTAGCCTTCCCTTGATATACCGTGGAGCTGCGGTAAGGACAAAGAGAGATGAAAAGCACAGGTAATAATATGGAGGCGGGGGGGGGGGCTTCAAGAAGCAGCATAAATAGCATGGATTGCTTAAATTAGCAGTTACTCTGGGCCAGAACTGTGACAGCTGTTCTGCATACACTGACTGTTTGAAGTTTCATGACAAGTTCAAGAAGGGATTGATTGTCATCCTATTTTACAGAGAGGGGAGCTGAAGTTCAGAGGGGTCAAGACCTTGCAGGAAGGAGTTGCAGGTGCTAAGACTATAGCCCAGACCTAGCTTTTCACTGTGATGCCTGGCCATGTCCAGATTTACCCGGCTGGAGGCAAGGACCCTGCTGCATCCCTGGAACCTGGGTCTGGGAGCAGTGGCCTTCTTCCAGCTCCTGGCAGTGTGAGAACTCTGGCTACCCCAGTCAGGACATAGCACCTCATCTGAGGAGGAAGGAATGTAGCAGTCTAATGTGGAGGCAGCTGCCGGATGGGTGGGGTTAGAGTCAATAGATGGTGGTCCTGCAGGAGACCCCTCTCTCATATATAAATATGTGTGTATGCTGGGCTTTTGACCCTGATGAGGAAGTAATACAGTATCATGGAGTCTTGGCAGACTTGAAAGGGATTTTTTGATTCCCTCTCTGGTGGTGTTCTGGGGTCAGCAGCAGTCTAGGGAATGGGCAGGCCCCTGAACCTGACTTTTCACAAACAGGAGAAAATTAGCCTGCAGCACCCAGAGTGCACTTCATCCACAGAGGTCCAGGATAGAGAGCAGGACCAAGATCTCCTTTTTAACTCTCCCCACCACCCACTGTTCCCTGGCCTCTGTACAGCTGCAGAAGAAACAGAGGAATTCTACACAGCCCAGGCTCATCCTCTCCAACCCAGCATTTCATGGCTTAGGGGCTGTTTCCTCATCTGTAGGATGTTGCTAACAATAGGAAAAAGTAGGGCAGTGCACCCACACAGAGACACAGACAGCCGGGTCCCCATCAGGATCCCTGTAATAACCGTTGCAAATGCAGTACAGCTCATTGTGTTTGTGCCTTGGCTGACTGTGGGATGGGCACCCCACCTCTAAGGCCACCTGTGTCCTTGGGGTCACACTGAGAGCAGGGATCTGTGCCCACATGTGTCAGCCGAGTAAGATGAGACCCAGGTAACCTGGCTTGGCCATGGACTCCAGGATATTTGGGCCTGCCATCCAATAGCACACTGGAGAGAGTGAGCCCAGGCTGTGTGGACTTCCTCTGTTTCTTCTCAGTCGATGGAAGGCTCAGCCTGTGGTAGAAGATGAAAGGAGTGGGGAGAGGGAGGAAAGGGAAGGTGAAGGAATGGGCCAAGGATAAGATCCATTCCTCAGGGGCACACCCTCAGTGACCTACTTCCCCCGACGAGGGCCCCTACTATGGTACACTGCTTTCCCCAAATGCCATCCAATCATTAATCCATCCATGGATTAAGCCACTGATGAGCTCAGAGCCTTGGTGATTCCACCTCCCAGGTTCATCAGCAGGCAACTGAGCCTTCAGCATGAGAACCTTGGGGAACAGTTCAGACTTAAGCAGAAAGCTGAGATCCTCAGCCAACCAACACCAATACCCTCCGAGTCTGGGCTCCGCCATGCACTGTAGCCCCACCTCCTGCCACTCTGCCCTACTGAAAGCACCAACCAGAGGACCTTCCCACCCGCCACAGAGGCTTCCTGGAAAGCTACTCTTGTTTTTGACTATCTGACTTGCTTGCCAGCAATGCCCTCTCCACAAAGGACACCCTTCTCCTGGCCACCCTCAGCAGAGTCATTGTGCTCTCAGAGCTTGCTATGCCACATCTCTGTGGCTAAAGAAGTCAAGAGTGTTCCCTAATCTATTTCTCCTGCATCTCTAGCTGTCACCCATTCAGGTCCTGGCAGAAGCCAGGGCCCCAAAGAGGTATCTGAGGGTCTAGGGAGGAAATGGAAGTCTAAATCCCTTTCCTTAGGACCCTGGGGCTTGGCAGAGGCCCATGTGCCATGTGCTCACCTGTGTCCTTATGGTTTCTTATCTGATAGCTGAGCAACCACAGTCCTCCGGAGCTTTTTTGGACTGGGCTAGGACTAACTGTGCACTAAGGGTCAGAGCCCAGGATTAGGTGAGGTGTATCTATGCAAGGCACATAATGCCTCTAACCTCACTGGGTTGATGTCTGAGAATGCAAAGCTGGTGATGTCCCAAAACAAGTGGCCGAATCTTGTGCTGCATCCAAGGATGAGGTTGGAAGGAGGAGGAAGAGAAGGAAATCACTGGCTTGAGGTCATGTTGTGTCATGTGATCCCCACTTTGAGAAGGCTGAATACCAAAGATCCATTCTTCCATTGAGGAAATGTGGTCAGAACCTGTTGAAGGTCACCTCTACCCAGGGAACAGGAGAAAAGTTCTGTAGAAGTCACATAGAAAGAGGGGCTCCTCCTCCCCTATGCATTTCTCCTCTCTGTGTAATCTCTTTCTTTCTCTTTCCCCTCCCCTCTGTCTTCCTCTGCGTGGCAAATTCCCTGGCCTTGTGCCTTGGGACTGGTGAGTCCACCCAAGAGCTGCCCCTAATAAACCTACTCTTGTACTTAAAAGAAGGAAGGTAGGAAGGAAGGAAGGAAGGAAGGAAGGAAGGAAGGAAGGAGAAAGAAAGAAAGAGGAGCTCTTAAATTCCCACCTCATGCTATGAGACAATTGTCAGTTAATGGTTGTGGGGGGAAGAAGTGTCAATTTTTTCAACAGTGCAACCCTAATTCATCTCAACGGGACACACACACACACCATTAAAACAGAAGAGGGACTTGGGAAGATGAGAAGTTTCAGCAGGAGAGAGGAGACAATGATAAGGGGTAAAGGATTATAGGGGGAAATGATCAAAATGTATCGTATATGTGTGTGACACTGTCAATCGAAAGAGATCACAACGATGTGTCTTGGAGCCAGTCTTCTACATCAAAACTGTGTGATCTTTGAGCTTCTGGCTTTACCTCTGAGCCTGTTTCCTTACCTGTCTTAGTGACGGCTCACATACTGGCACACTTTGCATGTGCCAGTGCTTTTGTTTGTTTTTGTTTGTTTGGGAAGTGTTTTGTTTCTATAGAGCTCAACTGTTCATGGCCCCTGAGTCAGAAGCGCACTTTCAGATGTCGGATGATTACAGGAGCAGAAAACATAAGCTCCCTGCCCCTCACACAGGATCCAGTGGTTTGCTCTGTTTTGTTTGTGAGATTATTTTATTTTACGTGTATGAGTGTTTTGCCTGTGTGTATATTTGTGCAGCAGGTGTTTGAGGTACCCAAGGTCAGAAGAAGGCATCAGATCCCAGGAACTGGATTTGCTAGTGGTTGTGAACAACCTTATGAGTTCTGGGAAGCAAACCCCAGTCTCCTACAAGAGTAGTCAGTGCTCTTCACCACAGAGCCATCTCTTCTGCTCCAAGGCCCTGTACTCCTGTACTCTTAACCCTGCATTCCAGCATGTATTAAAGTGTAGCCTTTTTATCCAGCAGGAGTTTATGGGGAACCTTCTATGGGGTAGGTGGGCACAGCCTGAGCATACAGAAAGGAACTAAACCAAGACTCTGCCTCTGTATAATCTTTTCCTTTCACTAAGATGGAAGCCAGACCATCTACACACTAGGCAAGTGCTCCACCAGGGCTACGCCTCACATCCCCCGCCCTACAAATGAGGCTGTAATGGACCTAGGTGAGACAGAAACTTAGAAAATGTGATATGTTACAGGTATGGATTTATAATAAAGGAAAAAGTTATAAATTGAAGAGATATCTAAAAATACAAGGTAGATGGTTAGGGGAGGAGGAGGTAGCAGTGATGTGATGTGATGAAATGAACCATGTAGTAAGGGGATAGAGCTTTGATGGGGACAGTATTGTGTACACAAAGGGTCTGAGGCTAAGGGTAGGGCAGTAGGAAGAACAGTTAGAGAGGGAATCAGCTCACACGTCTCAAAGCCCAAGTACCCACAACTCCACACATACAGATGTTACTAAAGGGCACAGCATGCACCCTCTCTGTTTGTGCAACCATCATTGCCATCTGGTTTCAGAATGGTTTTATTACCTCCTCAAATGAAAGCCCGTTCCCACAAAGTAGCTGTCCCTCTTTCCCCTCAGCCTAGGTCCTAACAACTATTCATCTGCCTCCCGTCTCTATGGATTTGCATAATATGGATAGTTCATAGGGATGGAATCAATTAATAAAGGATTGTATCTGGCTTCTTAAGATTTATTTTTAATTTTCAATTATGTGTGTTAATGGTGTGGGGTATGTGTACGTGAGTGCAGGTGCCCTCAGAAGCCAGAAGAGGGAGTCAGATCCCTTGCAGCTGGACTTACAGATCTGTGAGCTGTCCTAGAGTGGGTGCTGGGAACCTGAGAGCAGTGTGTGCTCTCAATGGCCGAGTCATCTCTCCAGTCCCCATGGATCCTGCTTCTTTCACTTAGTGTAAGTTTTCAGTGTTGATTCATGTTGCTGAGTGACATTTTATTGAATCTAGATGGCACATTCTCTGCTGAGTAGCTGGAAAAGTGTGTTGACTCCTCTTGCGACTATCGTGAGCATAGCTGTTATGAACACAAGTCTTTGGATATCATTTTCCACACAATTATTGAGTCATGTGACATGTCTCTTTATTGTTTTGCTTGTTTGTTTTTTGAGACAGGGTCTCCCTGTGTAGCTCCAGCTGTCTTGGAACTTACCACATAAACCAGGTTGGCCTCCAGCTCACAGAGATCCACCTGCCTCTGCCTCCTGAGTGCTGGGATTAAAAGGAAGAACCAAATGAGGACCTATGGGACTTTTCCACAACCAGGCATCAACAATTGAATTGTCATTATGATCATGCTGCTGAGTCCTTGTTCCTTGCCCACTGCCTCTGACTGTCACCCAGAGACCAGCAGGCTAGATTCTGCTGTATGCACGCACACACACCAGGCCTGTCCTCACAGCACTGGCCCAATGGAACCCCTCTTGCCCATCCTCCTGCAGGTGTTCAGTGACCTGGACCAAGTGCGGATGACCTCGGAGGGTTCTGACTGCCGCTGCAAATGCATCATGCGGCCGCTGAGCAAGGATGCGTGCAGCCGGGTGCGAAGCGGACGCGCACGAGTAGAGGACTTCTACACAGTGGAGACACTGAGTTCAGGGGCCGACTGCCGGTGCTCCTGCACCGCCCCGCCCTCCTCACTCAACCCCTGTGAGAACGAGTGGAAGATGGAGAAACTGAAGAAGCAGGCACCCGAGCTCCTCAAGGTAGGCTGACACAGTGAGGGGATTGGCCTGGCTCGCCCACGACATCAGTGTCACCAGTAGGAGCACTGAGGCTTCCTGAGTGAAGCCAGCTTAAGTCGGTGAGGCCCCTTGAATCGTCCACTGTCCTGCGGCAAGGTCACACCCTGTTGCCCACGTTGGCCTGGAATTCGCTATATACGCCGTGATAGCCACTCTGGAGTTTGCGGCTGTCCTTCTGCCTCTGCTGCCTGAGTTCTGGGATTATAGGCATGTGCCACCACACCAGGCTTTTTTGTTTTGTTTTGTTTTTTGAGACAGGGTTTCTCCATGTAGCCTTGACTGTCCCGGACTCCCTTTGTAGACCAGGCTGGCCTCGAAGTTCACAGCCATCTACCTGCCTCTGCCTCCCTGAGTACCATTTGTTTATTTTATGTATAAGAACACTGTTTTCATGTACAACAAAAGAGGGTATCAGATTCTATTACAGATGGTTGAAAGCCACCATGCGGGGGCTGGGAATTGAACTCAGGTCCTCTGGAAGAACAGCCAGTGCTCTTAACCTCTGAGAGCCATCTCTCCAGCCCCTGTTTGTTTGTTTTAATTGAGATAAGTGTTCATGTATACCAGACTTGCCTCAAACTTCCTATGTAGGCCAAGATGACCTTGAAGTTCTGATCTTCCAGCCTCCACTTACCAAGCACTGATGGTAGTCCCATGCCAGTACTCAGCAAGCTTGGTGGGTCTGGGATTTGAACGTGGGTCCTGTTGTATCCAAATCATACATCTAAACCACCTGTTTCTCTTCTCTTAGCCGCTGAGCCATCTCTCCAACTCTTCTCTGCCCTTCTCTGAAGCTCTATCTGTCCTGGAACTCACTCTGTAGACCAGGCTGGCCTCAAACTCAGAGATCCCCCTGCCTCTGCCTCCCAAGTGCTGAGATTAAAGGCGTGTGCCACCGTCCCCCAGCTCATATCTTTATAAAATTATTTCGTTTTTTATTTTATAATGTATATAAGTGTTTTATCTATATGTATATAAGTACCTCACATTCGTGCCTGCTGCCCATGGAGTCCAGAAGAGAGGGCATCAGATCCCATAGAACTGGAGTTCCACAGGGGCTGGTCGCTAAACCCGGGTCCTCTGTAAACATAGGAGGTGGTCATAACTGTAGAGCCATCTCTCTAGCCCCCTGCTGACATCTTTGAAAGTCTTTTTCTCGTGCAGTCTCTTCCAGTCATGCATATCATTGGCGTGTTTGGTGTCAGAGAGCACGGAAGGTCTGAGATGCTGCCCTGCCTGTTGTATAAGCTGACAAGGTCCTAGAGCCCTGGATACTAGCAGAACACACAGCATCCCGGGTCACAGACCCGGACTCATGGCTCCCAGCTAATTGCCATTCTCTTTCACTGGTTTGCTGTGCTCCAGCATACTGTGTTCAGTATGATATGGGACAGAGGAGCCCTGAGCTCAGAGAACCAGAACCTTCCCTGCAGGGGAATGCTGTCTTGTAACCTAAGTAAGATGGTTGGTTCCTTTGCATGCAAGATGCACAGAAAAGCAAGAAACCCATGCAGTACTGTCTCCAGAATTTGGCTAAAAATGGTTTCCTTAAATTTAACTTTAAGTTTATTTTTGTACTGCATAAATTGATGCCAAAATTATCAAGCTTGGAAGGAGCAGCACATTTTAAGCCAAGTAGTCTAACAGTTCGGCAGTGCCTGGATCAGTGTCTCCTTGGGGCCTCCCCAGTGCCCCGTGGATTCCAGGCATCTAACCCATTAGCCTGTCTGTAGTTACAGGGGCACATCCAGTTTCTTCTCAAGTCAATGGTCCAATAACTGGAGGTTCTGGGCTTTGTTCGTTTGTTTGGATTTGTAGAGCGGTGCTCTCATACTGTAGCTCAGGCTGACCTTGTAGCAACAATCCCCCCACCCCAGCCTCCCAAGCACTGGGATTACAGGTTTGCACTATCATGCCCAGTTTCTACAGCTGAGTTGTGAGCATGCTCACTATGAAGATGCACAGGGCCCTTTGTCTAAATGCTGCCACATGTCATTCCTGCTGTAACCCTTTGGAAAGAAGCTTACGATGCCAGCTTTACTTGTAATGGACCCTGAGCCCAAAGAAGGGAGGTGAGTTGCCTGAAATCCCAGAGAGGACTAAGCTGAACCTTAGATTTTGTTACATCCCATTACCCACCTAAAAGGTCACTAGGCCGAGGTTCCCCCACCAAGCCTAGGTATGCCCCTTAGGTATGACAGACACAACATCTTGCCATAGGGTCTGGTCTTGGCCTGAGAGATGGAGTCACCCCACCAGGTAGGACACTCAAGAGGCAGAAGTGCAAGGGGAAGGGTCTCTCTTACTCAACTGGCTTTGCTGTCCTCAGTGGGAGGTTCTGTGTAAACATTCCAGGGAGGGAATTAAGAGGACCCCGGGTACAGAACTTGCCTTGCAGCCCACCTTTCTATCCCATGCTTAAAACTCCAGCTGTGATCTGGCCAAGACTGAGTAGCCGCGCAGGAGAGGGCGCTGCCCCATTTCTTGGCTAGACTGGCCAAGAGAAGTGCCTCTACCACTTCCTTCCTTTTCTGTTTGGACATGAGTCAGCTATAGCCCCATCCTTGAGGAGTGGCCAGATGAGGACAAGCTGCTGACCTGAACAATGGCAATGTGCTCTGTACTGGGCCAGGAATTGTGCAAGGGATTATGGGAGTCCCAAAGGGGGAATAGCATTGGGCCTGGGCCTAAGGGGTACATAGGAGTCCCTCAGACAGACAGAGAACGTTCTTAACACAGGTTGGTGGAGTGCTGTGCCAGAGGATGCTTCCCTGCCCTCACACTCTCCCAGTTTAGCCCATGGCTACTTGTCACTTCCTCATATATGTGGCTTATGACATTACAAAACAAATAAAACAAAAACACACAGCTATCTATTGGGCTAGAGAGATGGCTCAGCAGTGAAGACCTCTTTGCTCCACCCTCAGGTTCTAAACATTCATGTTGGACAGCTTACTGCCTGTAATTCCAGCTCCAGGGGATCTGACACCCTCCTCTGGTTTCTGAGCGCACCTGCCCTCATGTAAACACACACCATTAAAAAGTAAAATAATTCTTTATAAAAGATAGTTCAAGTTCTAAAAGTCTGTCAATGCTAGGGTTAGTGTCACAAGCCTTTAATTCCAGCATTCGGGAGACAGAGGCAGGTGGATCTTTGTAAGTTCAAGACTAGCCTGGTCTACATAGTGAGTGAGTTCCAGGACAGCCAGAGCTACATAGTGAGACCCTGTCTTGAAACAAACATACAAACAAACAAATCTCTCAAGGACTAATACTTTGTGGAATACTCTAGAAATGGATTTTAGAAAAATTAAGCTGGGATTATAGCTCAGCGGTGGAGTGCTTGCTTACTGTGCAAAAATCCCATCCTCAGTGCAGAGAGAAGGGAAAGAAAGAAAGAAAGAAAGAAAGGGAGGGACAAGAACAGGAAGGGGCTTGGGAGAGGTGACTTGATGTGGAAAGTGTGTGCTATGCAAGCATGAGGACCTGAGTTTGAGTGCCCAGCACCAATATAAAAGCCAGGCATGGAGGCACACACTTGTAACCCAGTGCTGGCCGGAACAGAGACAGGAGGATCCTGTAGCTTGGTGATCAGCCAGTCGTCAAAATGGTGACTTCCAGGTTCCCCGTCCCAGGAGATAAGATGAAGAGTAATAGAGGGAGATACCCAACATTGACCTATAACCTCTACAAGTGAGCTTGCCTACAACTGGGGGGGGGAGGGGAAAGGAAGGAAAAGAAGAAGGAAGAGAAAAGCAGGTATGACAAATTTTAAGCCCAATGTTTTATGAGAGTCAACACATAAAATTGCTCTGACAAGGGGCTCTAAAACATCGTGAAATCCCAAAACCTCTTCTCCCATTCTGTGCTGATTTCGCCACAGGCGTGCAGTTTGCCACTCACAGAGAAGAAGCAATTGCTCCACAGCCACAGCTCACCCCGGCACAGGCCACACATCTGCTCAGAATGCCCTGGCCCGACAGCTCTGCCAGTGTATGTGCCTCCTCTAGAGCTCAGCTCAAACAATCCTCTTCCACTGGGGCTAGAGAGATGGCTTCTTGCTTAAGGGCACTGGCTGTTCTTGCAAAGCACCAGAGTTTGATTCCCAGCACCCACAAGTAGTTCACAACCATCTGTAATTCCAATTTCAGGGGATCCAATACCCTCTTCTGGCCTCCACAGCACCCACGTGGTGCAGGCAAAAGGCCCGTACACAACACCTAAAATAAAAAATCAAAAAAAGGAAAAGGTAAAAAGCCCATTCTTTGGGTTGGTTGATTGATTCAAGCAAGCAGGGCTTTCAGCCAATGATTCATGACCAAGTAGCCTGCTATAAAAGCATTCCCCAGAGACACCATAACAAAGTACATAAAGCAGTGCCCTGAGGGGAGACCGTCCAGGTAAGGATGTGGCCCCAAGCCAAGGGACAGCTTCAACCTGGCTCCTCAGGAGCCAGGAAACCGATCTTGCAGATGCTCACAACTACCTGGGTGGTGGTGAAACATACCTTTAATCCTAGCACTCAGGAGGCAGAGGCAGGCAGATCTCTGAGTTCAAGGCCAGCCTGGTATATAGAGAGAGTTACAGGATGGCGTCAGCAAAGGAAGGCTACAGGAAGGAAAAGAAACCTGTCTCAAAAAAACAAACAAGAAGAAGAAAATGTGTGCAGATGCTCACAACTATCAGTTATACCTCAAGGGCCGCCTCTAGGAGATACACAAACTGTGTGTTTAGAGGTTAGCCACTTTATCACTCAAAATAGAAGCAGGAACAGAGAGGATGATTGTGGGGTACAAAGTACAGATCAGAGGAAGAGCTCCCCCATTCCATCATACAAAAAGGTTATTGTGAGAGATAACAGTTAATTGTCTATTTCAAAAATATTTTACCACAGAGAAATTTGAATGGTCCCATCACAAAGAAACTGGATATATTATATTGTTAATTACATACACACACACATATATATATATTGCCCACATATACCATCCTGCTAGGATGTGACCTAATGGAGTATTTATCTAATGTGTAGGAGGCCTTGAGATTCATCCCCAGCATTTCACAAAAGAAAACACAAAAGGGCATCAATAAAATAAAAATCTAAGGTGCTACCTGCCCTGTCTGTGATCATGAGTAGGCTGGAGTCCACGGGACCACTGTGAGGCTGGGGGGTTCTGGGGTTTCTTGCTGCACTGGAGCTCCTTTCGCGCCCTTTGGCTGGTATGTTCATATCCCTTCCTAACCACCTGTCTCCCTTCCCCACCCACCACCGCTAGCTGCAGTCTATGGTGGATCTTCTGGAGGGTGCCCTGTATAGCATGGACCTGATGAAAGTACATGCCTACATCCACAAGCTGGCCTCCCAGATGAACACGCTGGAGGAGGTAAGGGCAGCCCCCCCCCCCCCCCGGCTACATCCAAAGGGGCTTGGGCCATTCTGTTCCACCATGGTGACCACAGGAAGCAGAACTCCCACACGGAGCTGGGAAGGGAGCTATAGGCTGCAGGGTCCTGCCTTTGGGGAAGAGACCTGGGGGAGGGGTGGCTCAAAAACCCGAGGAAGCTGAAAGTCGGTGAGGTACTCTTTGGTAGTATGAAAGGAGTGTTGAGGGGGTGCTGCTAACATCAGGGTCCACACTGCACATGCGGGGATACCATTCAGAATGTAGCAGGACTGATCAAACCTCCAGTGTTTGACAATCCCAGTATTACCTGTGTTGGAAGCAAAGGCCCTGGTACAGACTAGACAGGCTGTGTGTGCTATAGGACTACCCTCTCAGCACAAGAACAGCTGGACAAGCCTGGAGGTCCAGACTGAAGGTTCAAGGCTTGTCTCTCTCCTGGCATGGCCCGGCCCCCACCCATTTCCTGCTTCCGGCCTCGGCCTCTGCTGAGCACCAGGGGTCTGGGGACATGCAGCTGCCAGGACCAGGCGTGGGGACTTCCTTTCTCAGCTTCCTTTCCAGAGGGAGGCAGTAACTGGGCATCCTGTGTCACAGAAGGGAAGACCAACCTCTGACTAAAGCCATAGCTGAAGGTCACAGTGACAGAGATGATGTGAAACCTGTTGGCTGTCTGACCCCAGGCCAGCTTGGGACACTGACCTGAGAATCTTTTGGGGGCCCAGTATTACCTGTACATGCCCAGCTCTCACACTGCTGGCTCTCCAACTCTCACCTTCCCTCTTGTTACCTCAGTTCACCACAGCTCTCAGTCTGCTGATTGTCTCTTTAACAAATTTGGTTTGAGTGCTGGGATCACAGCCAAGCATGACCACACCCAGCTCTGAAAAAAGTGATAGTAAATTAACAGGTTATTAGAGATTTTCAGGGACCACCTGCAGAGATTGCCTAATTAAATTATGGCCTAAGCATACAGTGGCACACTATCTATGCATTCATAGTAGGAAATGCTTTGTAGACTAATATGGAATTATTCCCAAAATAGGCTGTTAAGTGAAATCCAGTGTTAAAAAATATGTGAATATATGTTTGCTCCTATCATAAAAACATGTAACATTGTCATCACTGAGAAATAAACAAGTATGAGAGGGCTTTTTTTTTTTTTTTTTTTTTGGTAGAGGGTCTTACTATGTGGCCCTGGCTGTCCTTCAATTCCCTATCTAGACCAGGCTGGCCTCAAACTCACAGAGAGCCACCTGCCTTTGCCTCCCTAGTTCTGGGATTAAAGGCATGTACCACTAAACTTGGCCTGCTCACATGTTTTTCATTTATTAATATAAGCATACATTACCTATTTTTCTCTTAAGAATAAAAAGCATTAACTACAGGGTCTTATAGGACATGCCTTGTTCCACCCTGTTTACAAGTGCCACTCATGTCTATGCCCCTGAATTCTTGATGGTCAAGTTGGGGTACAGCTCAGAAGAAACAGGGCCGGGAATGACCATGAATCCTGCCCCACAGAGCATCAAGGCCAACCTGAGCCGGGACAATGAGGTGGTGAAGGACAGTGTGCGCCACCTCAGCGAGCAACTAAAGAGCTATGAGAACCAGTCAGCCATCATGATGAGCATCAAGAAGGAACTGTCCAGCCTGGGCCTCCAGCTGCTGCAGAGGGATGCGGCTGTTGTCCCTGCCACCGCCCCAGCCTCAGTCCCTGACAGCAAGGCTCAGGTGAGGCCTCAGCTCTGATCACAGGGACAGAAGGTGGCTTGGGGATACGGGGTTGAATGTGTTTGGAGCCTTAAAAGAGGACTATCAGAAAGCAGGAGAGTCCATGATGTGCAGGACAAGGGCTGGGCAGTGAGTGTCTGTTTCCACTTTGTGGCTACCACAGGTAACCTGGCACAGACTTGCATATTTAGTCCTGAGGGATGGCTGGACCCTGCCTAAAGTCGGTATTTTTTATTCTCACACCCAGTTCCCAAAGGACTGGAAATGAGGTTTCAGAATCTCCCTGCCTGGCCCTAGAAGAGCAAGCCAGCTTTCCTTTAGTACTGCTTCTAGCATCCCCTGCTGTGGCTGGGCCCCTGGGCGGGTGCAGGGTGACTCTGCAGTACCTCAGGGATCCTTGAAGATGAATATCATGTCACCCACAGCAGATAGCATGTCTGCACAGACTTAAGATTCCTTTGTTTCAGTAGATTCTTTTGCTCTGGTAGATCCCTTTATTATAGTAGATTCCCTTGTCATAGTTTCAGCAATATTACTGTGATAAAGACCATGGCCAAAAGCCATGTGGAGATGAAAGGTTTTATTTCACCTTACAGCCCTCAGGTCACACTCCATCACTGAGGAAAGCCAGGGCAGGAACTGAAGCAGAGGCCATGGAGGAACGCTGCTTACTGGCCTCTTCAGCCTGCTTTTCTGTATAATCCCAGACTACTTGGCTAGTGGTAGCATCGCCCACAGTGGGCTGAGCCCCCATCAAATCCATCACTAATCCATGAGATGCCCCCATAGACTTGCTAACAGGCCAGTCTGTTGGAGGCATTTTCTCCCTAGCTTGTGTCAGGTTAACTAATAGCCAGCACACCCCTGTAGGCAGACACACTGACCCTCCCACCTTCCAGATAAGTCAGGAAGTAAGCATCAGTGGGTGGACACCTCATATACTGGTTCCTTCCTCTGGTGGCACTCAGAGCATGTCACTTGGCAGGGAGTGCAGCAGACAGCCACCCTTTTGGTGCCCCTCAGATCAGTCATCTATGGGCAGGATACAACCCAGGAAGCCTCATTTCTGGTGATATTTGTAGGAGCCATCTGAACCTGATTTCCTCACATACAATATTAGTTCACAACCTGCAAGCAGAATTGACCCCTGCCTACTTGGCACATGAAGAAACATAAATAGAGGTCACAGGGAGAGGGGGTGGCTGAGCAAGGGCTGCGGCCGGCCTACGTGACTGCCTGGTCCCAGCCTTTCCTCCTCAGTTTGCAGCCTCCTGTGCTGACACTGTTGATAGCGGCACCTTTGGTGACTGCAAGCGGGACCGCCTAGACACAATAAAGCATGAGGAAGCCTGTGCCTTGGCCCGGTGCTGGCCGCCTACTCGGTGAGATGCCAGTTCTGCAAGTGTGAGTGAGTCCCACTTTGGCAGCTGCCCAGAAGGCGTCAGATACTGTACAAGCCTTATCTGGCTGAGCTTCTGTCTCACAATGGGTGGCGTCACAGGCCCTGTGTTCTTGTGCCAAGCCAGCCTCAGAGCATTTGAGTAGGAAGTGAAAATAACAAGGCTCACAAAATGTTAGACATGGTGTTCCCTAGGGATACCCAGACCAACATGGGACTGAAGAGCTTTTCAGGATGCTGGGATTTCAGTGCTAACATGGGGGAACATTCTGGGTACCTTGTAAAGGAACCCAAGGACCTCTTCCTTTCCCATATACTGAGACCAATGAGACACAAGGCTAGGCAGCCTCCCAAGAGTCAAACAACTCAGTCAAGCCAAGGGAATAAGTGGACAAGAGTTGGAAATAAGCATGTAGCCCATTGGATTGGGTTTCAAGCCTGCAGAGAAAAGCTGAGTGAGAAACAGGCAAACAGATTATGGCTGTATCCACTCTGAAACTTCACAGACACCGTGACCACCTCCAGCTGCCACATACTGAGTTTCTGCAACTCCCCGTCCATCACGTTTGCTGTCACCCAAGTCTGATACTTCTGTTCTTCCCAGGATACCGCTGGAGGCCAAGGCAACGATCTCAACAAATATGGCGGCATACAGAAGAGCTTCTCAGACAAGAGCCTTGCAAAGCCTTCCAAGGAGAAGCTGCTGAAGGTGGAGAAGCTGAGAAAGGAGAGCATCAAGGGCAGAGCACCACACCCCACAGCCAGGCCCCGTGCCCTGGCCCAGCAGCAGGCAGTGATCCGAGGCTTCACCTACTACAAGGCAGGCAGACAGGAGGCCAGACAGGAAGCACCCAAAGCCGTGGCTGGTGAGTAGAAGGGAGTGGGGCCTGGCTGAGGGATGGCCGTCCAAAGAGACCCACCTGCCTTCACAAGCAGCCACAAAGCCCCGGGTCTCATCACCATTGTTTACCTTTTCAGGATCCTTTGCTCAACCATTCACTGGGAAGAAGTTGCCCAAGCAGGTTTTGCTGATGAGGGAACGATAGAGGCAATACAAGAGGCCTCCCATTTACTACTTAATCCTCACTTTTTCTGGACTTTCTTTTGTTCAAAGATCTGGCTGCAGATCCTGTCCCCACAGAGCTTACAGTCCAGTGGGAAGAGCCACACCTGTGACGGTAGAGGTGGAAGAACACGGGGCTTCCAGGGAGTGAAATGGGACCTTGGGGAGTCCACTCACTTCTTGACTGGCCTCTCTAGTTCTTCCATTTTTCATCTTCCTGAAAAAGTGCCCACAGGCTCTTCACTTTTCCTGCCAATTTAGTCCCTTATATCTTCACCTGAGTCATAGCCAAGGGTAACACAAGAAGTAACTGGGGCTGGTGAGATGGCTCAGCAGTTAAGAGTACTGTATATGCTCTTCCAAAGGACCTGGGTTCAATTCCCAGCACCCACATGGCAGCTCACAACTGTCTGTAACTTCAGTTCCAAGGGATCTGACACCTTCACACTAGTGCACATAAAATAAAATTAATAAATTATTAAAAAAAAAAAAGAAGTGACTGTAGGCTCTTCCAAGGGCAGGGGGTAGAGCAGTTAGAGTCCAGTATTCTTCAAGAATTCCCTCCTGTCAGGTGCAATGGTGAAATCCCAGGCACTCAAGAGTTGAGGCAGGAGTTCAATGCTAGCCTGAGCTACAAAGTAAGAGCTTGTCTCAAAAACAACAAAAAAGGGTACCCCAGGCATGGTAGCACTGACCTGTGAAATGCAGCTGGCCAAGGCAAGAGTATTTATTGTTCAGGTATTGCTTAAATTCAAGGTCTCCCTGGGACATAGAGTGATTTCAGGACTACGCTAGGCAACTTAATGAGACCCTGTCTCAAAATAGAAAGTAAAAAGTGGCTAAGGGTATAGCTTAGTGGTAAACATAGTAGAATGCTTACCGAGGGCCAGGTGTGGTGGAACATGCCTGTAATCCCAGCACTCAGGGAGACGGAGGCAGGCAGATCAATGTGAGTTGATCAATGTAGACAACCTGGTCTACAAAGCGAGTCCAGGGCAGCCAAGGTTACACAGAAAAACCCTGTCTTAAAAAAACAAAACAAAACAAAACAAACAAACAATGCTTACCTAGCATACACAAGACCTTACTTAGAGGAACAGGAACTGTCTCTGACATGAACTCAGTGGCTGGCTCTTTGATCACCAACCCCTGATGGGGGAGCAGCCTTACCAGGCCACGGAGGAGGACAATGCAGCCAGTCCTGATGAGACCTGATAAGCTGGGGTCAGATAGAAAGGGAGGAAGACCTCCCTTATCAGTGGACTTGGGGAGGGCCATGGGAGGAGATGAGTGAAGGAGGGTGAGATTGGGAGGGGATGAGGAAAGGGGCCACAGTGAGGATACAAAGTGAATAAAGTGTAATTTATAAAAATATAAGTAATTAAAAAAAAAAAAGACCTTACTTAAGTTAAATTTCCACCACAGGTACTGCTGACATAGCTTAGTCAGTAGAGTACTTGACTCAAAAGTGTGAGGACCAGAATACAATACCCAAAAGACATATTAAAAAAAAAAAAAGCAGAGTATGGTAACACATTTGTTTTATTGTTTATTTTAGGTATTGTTTGTTTTGTTGTTTTTCAGGGTTTCTCTGTGTAGCCTTGGTTGTCCTGGAACTTGCTCCACAGACCAGGCTGGCCTTGAACTCAGAATCTGCCTGCCTCTACCTCCTGAATGCTGGGACTAAAGGCGTGCACCATTACACCTGTCTTTTTTTTTTTTTCAATGTTTAGTGATGTTCTGCCTGCGTGTAGGTCTGTGTAGGTCTGTGTGAGGGCATCTGAGTGCCTGGAAATAGAGCTACAGACAGTTGTGAGCTGCATGTAGGTGCTGGAAATTGAACGCAGGTCCTCCGGAAGGGCAGCCAGTGCTCAGCTATGCCATTTCTCCAGCCCCCTCCCCACTTTAAATATTTTATCTTATTAAGATTTCCATAGTTTATGTGCATTGGTGTTTTGCCTGTGTGTGTGTGTGTGTGTGTGTGTGCGTGTGCGTGTGTGTATGTTGTGCCAGATCTTCTGGTTCTAAAGTTACAGACAGTTGTAAACTCCATGTGAGTACTGGGAATTGAACCCGAGTCCTCTGGAAGATCAGTCATCTCTCCAACCTGGTAGCAGATGCTTGTAATCCCAGCATTAGGAAGGCAGAGACCAGAAGATCCCTCAGACTCACCAGCCAGGCAGCCACTCTAGTTGTCTCAAAGGAGAATGATACCTAATATTGTCCTCTGCCTCCCACACACATGCACACACATGTACGCCATACACAAACATGGGAACACACATACATTCATTTAAGAAAGAAAATAAAAGACCACTGGAAAAGAAACGGTCCCTCCATTTCTCAGCCCATCAGGGTACAACCTCTTCCCCCAGTCCCTGATGCCAGCTGCTGTCCTTGAGTCCTGCCAACTCAGGCTGCCCACAACACAGGGCCTCTGACTCCCGGCTGGGCCACTGCCCAGGCACAGCTTTGGACATCTGACTCTGCCAAGGCGGCTCGTGGGAACAAGCCTCCTGCCCTGACAGGCTGCCAAAGCCATGTTCCCTGTGGATTCCCTGACCAAAGAGTCTTTGCTTGTTCCCACTGGGTCTTGGGTATGGGGTAAGAGCGGCCTGCACAACTGCGGGCAAAGACAACCCGAGTCAGCTAAGCCAGTAATGGGAACAGGAAGATCCAAGACACAGCTAGAGAGGTAAGAATTGGATATGGGCAAGGAGCAGAGGTAAGGCCAGAGATCTGTGGCCTAGAAGTGACAAGACACTGGCTGCCTCCATCCCTTCCTTGCTTGAGGTATCAGACACTAGGTGAGAGAGGCTCAGGGCTGTCAAGGTCCTCAGGAAGGTGACCAAGATAAAGTCTGCAATCCTGAAGCAAGAAGTTTTGGCCACTGGAACTATGTAGGGCATGACAGAGTTGGAACAAAGTGCTTAACTCTTAGGAGAAAAGAGAACTTCATATTTGCTGCATCTGTGCGGATGTTTTATATACATTTACCAACAATCAACAGTATAGTTATGACACTCACTTTACAGAGGTGGGAACACAAGAGTGTGAGGACTTGCTCATTAAAAACTCACCCGGTAAGGCTAGGCAGTGGTGACGCATGCCCTTTAATCCCAGCACTTGGAGGCAAGAGGCATGTGAATCTCTGAGCTAAAGGCCAGCCTGGGTCTACAGAACGAGTTCCAGGACAGCCAGGGCTACACAGAGAAACCTGTTCCGAAAAAAATACAAAAACAAAAACAAAAGAACAAAACAAAACCTCACTCAGCAAAGGAGTGGTAGAGCTGGGCCTAAGGCCAGAGTGATCGTCAGAAAGCTCTACTCTGTTAACCAGGAAGCCTACCATCTTCTGCTTGAGACCTTTCAACTCCTCCATGGTCAGAGAAGCCAGGAGGTCTGTGGCAGACAGGCGTGCGTGCGTGCGTGCGTGCGTGCGTGCTTATCAGCATTGCTGAGACATGAGCACTGGGTAATCTTCTTTCCACAGATAACAGCCTCAAGGGTACTTCCTGGCTGGAGAAGCTTCCACCCAAGGTGGAGGCCAAGCTTCCAGAGCCTAACTTCGTCAAACATGATGAAGTCAGGTTGGAGGCTTCAGAAGGAGCCAACTTGACCCCTGACATCTTCACCACAACCACCACCACCACCACCACAACCACTACTACCCCAACCCCTACCACCACTCCCTGGCCAACTGAGCCACCTCTGCATCCAGAAGTCCCCAGTCGAGGTGAGTGAGAGTCTCCTAAGCATCAGAAGACTTAGCTTATTACTAAATCCAATTCATGTCTTACTGGGTTCTTGATCTAAGAATTTTCAACTTTATCAATTTGTTAAAGGTTTTTATTTGTTTTGTTTGTTTATATTTGGTTTGTTGTTGTTTCAAGTTTTAGTCTTTTTGAGGCAGGGTCTTACAGGAGCTCAGGCTATTAGCATCCTTAGTTTTGGGATTATAGACATGTGTCAACCTACCTGGCTTACTTTGAAATTTTTATGTTTTAATTTTTTTTAACATGTGTGTGAGAGAGAGAGACCTTGACAGAGAGGGAAAGACAGATTCTTTTGTTCTATTACTTTTCATATATTCCTTTTTTGTTGTTTGTTTGTTTGTTTGATTTGAGACTGTCCTGGAACTCACTATGTAGACCAGGCTGGCCTTGAACTCACTTGCCTCTGCTTCACAGGGATTAAAGGTATGTGCCACTCTGCTCCGCTTCCCTTCTGTTTTTGAGGAAAGGTCTCACTCTAAACCCGTGGCTTGTGTGTTCTTGACTAGGCTGAAAGCCAGAAATCTTCAGGGACTCTCCAGTCTTTGTAGCTCTCAGAGCTGGAGTTACAGGTGTGTGGCCGATCTAAACTCAAATCCTCCAGATTGCACAGCGAGCACTCTTAGGTGCTGAGCCTTCCTTCCAGCTCGTGCCTTGCATTTTCTTAAGAGTTATTAGAAAAAGAAAGACTATGGCAAAGAAGTTTGCCTTCTCCCAGCCTAACATAATTACCCCAGGATCCTTTACAGAAAAATTGCCAACATTTAAAGTGATTATTTAACAGGCATACATATGTATGAATAAACTACACCCCCCAGCACTCTTTGGCTGTTTTTATTTATAGCTGTAATTTGTGTCACACAGTAGACATTGTCCTCAGTAAATCATGGATCTGTCCGTTGGAAGGGCTCATGACTGTGTGATCCCAAACCTCCAGACCCTTCCTCACTCTGGCCCAAGTGCCATCTCCCTCACACTTGTCTTTCCAGAATGATCCACAAACAATGCGGACAACAGCTGCAACTAATGGGATTTCCTCCCAACACAGTTTCTGGTGTCAGAAAACTGGAAATAATCTACAGAGCTGACACAGGAATGGGGAGGGTGTTGAATAAATTAAAGGGCACAGCTGTCTGGTGGCCTGGCAGGACCCAAAAATCACATCATTAAAAGTGTATTTAATGATGTGAGAAATCAGTCAGTAGAAGGAGAAAACAGGACACATAAAAACCATGTATTCATGGTTTTATTCAGAAGGATCACAATTTCTTAAAATGTAAATGCACGAAAGTAAAGAAGAAAGGGAAGGAAGTACCACATATTCAAGAGTTTCTTGGTGGGGCTGGAGAGATGGCTAAGAGGTTAAGAGCACTGGTTGCTCTCCCAGAGGTCCTGAGTTCAATTCCCAGCAACCACATCATGGCCCATGACCAGCTATAATGGGATTGCATACAGATAGAACACTGTATACATAAAAAATAAATCTTAAAAAAGAGTTTCTTTGTATACTAGAATTTATCTTAGGACCTTGTTCCCTCCCTCCTTTCTTTTGTTCTTTCCTTACTTTTTGAGACCGGGTCTTGCTGTGTAGCTCAGGCTAGCCTCAAATTTGAGCAATGGCTACCCTCAGCATCCACAATTCAAGAGTTACAGGCATTCACCACAACACCCAGCTTCAATTTTTCAAGTATGTGGAAATTCTCTAAACTCACCCTTTCTGTAAATCTGTACTTTTGAAGTTTTGGCCAGTATCTGCCAATGCCTTCATTACCCATCATTCTACTCTCTGCTTCTCAGAGATGGGCTTTTTTTTTTTTTTAACATATGGTAGATGCTGGATATTTGAAAGGTAAGCATCTCCTCTGTTCCCCTTGCTGCCTGTTCATGATTTTTCCAATGGTCAGGCATTGCTTTGCTCATAGGCCAAAAGTCACCAACAAAACCATCAAGAGAGATTTAAGATGGAATTAGATAATTCAGGTATAATGGAGTATACCTTTAATCTCAGCGCTCAGGAGGCAGAGGCAGGCAGATCTCTGAGTTCAAGGCCAACCTGGTCTACAAATCGAGTTCTAAGACAGGGAGGGTTACACAGAAACCCTGTCTTAAAACGAAAAAAAGATGGTGTGGTGGTTTGAATATGTATGGCCCTCATAGACTCCTGTGTGTGAATGCTTGGCCCATAGGGAATGGCTCTATTAGGCGGTCTGGCCTTGTTGTAGTAGGTGTGGCCTTGTTAGAGGAAGTGTGTCACTGTGAAGGCAGGCTTTGAGGTTATATATGCTCAAGCTATGCTCAGTATGGCATACAGTCTCCTGCTGCCTGAGGATCAAGAGGTCCAACTCTTGGCTCCTCCAGCACCAAATCTGCCTGCACACTGCCATGCTTCTCCCCATGATGATAATGAACTAAATTTCTGAAACTATAATCCAGCCCCAATTAAATGTTTTCCTTTGTAAGAGTAGCTGGGCAGTGGTGGCACACGCCTTTAATCCCAGCACTTAGGAGGCAGAGGCAGGCGTATCTCTGTGTTAAAAGAGTTGCTGTGGTCATGGTGTCTCTTCACAGCAATGAAACCCTAACTAAGACAGACTTGAATCACCTTTCCAGACCCACTGTTCTGGCTTGGAGCTAGTGGCTCTGTGTACCAAATGCTGTGCCCTTTGTTCACCACAGGTAGGGAGGACAGCTGTGAGGGCACCCTCCGAGCTGTGGACCCCCCTGTGAAGCACCACAGTTATGGACGCCATGAGGGCGCATGGATGAAGGATCCTGCAGCTCCAGATGACAGGATCTACGTCACCAACTACTACTATGGAAACAGCCTGGTGGAGTTTCGAAACCTGGAAAATTTTAAACAAGGTCAGGGAATCAGGGAGGGAGAAGGAAAGGGTATGGGTGGCCTGGGGAGGGGCTCCCATAAGACTCAGCCTTCCTGTGCCTATGGTTTCCAGTATCTACCCTGTCCTAGTTCCAGGTAGCCAGCTGTCTCAGGGAAGGGTGTCTAGGGGCTCAAAGAATCCTGTTATCCACTGCTGGGAACTGAATACAGGGAAAAAGGATAGATGTGGTCCTGTCTCATGAGTGTGACTTGCTGTCAAGGAGAATAGTGAGCTTCCACTTGCTGAGTGTTCTGTGCCAACTGCCTATGTGTGTCTTAGTTAGGATTTCTATTGCTGCCATGAAACACCATGACCAAGGAAAGGGTTTATTTGGTTTACACTTTCATATTCTGTTTATCATCTAAGGAAGTTAGGACAAGAACTCAAGCAGGGTAGAGACCTGAAGACAGGAGCGGATGCTGAGGCCATGGAAGGATGCTGCTTACTGGCTTGCTCCCCATGGCTTGCTCAGTCTGCTTTCTTTTTTTTTTTTTTTAATTTATTTATTTTTATATCAATCACAGGTTAGGTACTTTGAATCCCAGGCGTAGCCCCCTCCCTCATTCCCTCCTACCCTCCC
>CM053752.1:100099388-100118178 GCA_028658305.1 Pachyuromys duprasi | reverse complement strand
TTTGTTTACTTGTTTGTTTGTTGAGACAGGGTTTCTCTGTGTAGCTCTGCTGTCCTGGAACTTACTCTGCAAATCAGGCTGGCCTCAAACTCAGAGATCCGCCTGCCTCTGCTTCCCAAATGCTGGAATTAAAGGTGTGCACCACCACTACCCAGCTGCTAACATCCTTTCTAAGCTCAAAATTGGCATAGTCTGTCTGTAGCAGCTCACAGACTGGTGTATGTGGCAAGTGTCAAGACAGTGGGTTAGGGGAGGCCCTTCACTCTATCCTAGGGAGGTCACTTTGGCTAAGGACACTGAAAGACAAGTAGGCATTCCCTATGCAGACTGGATGGAGAAAAGCAACCCGACTCAAGGAACAGCATATACAAAATCTCTGAGACAGAGCACAGAGCTGGCAACATCCTACACCTCATTTCTAGGTACCAGTGTTGCAACTGGGGACCTGAAGCCCAGGACTCATAGATAATGTTAGTACTTCCTTCATGGCATCTTTTTTATGAATTAGATGATGGGCTCAGGTCCAGCCACATGGTCAAGTTTTGGCACAAAATGCTTGTGGGGCACTGGTGAGCCTATGGTAGGTGAAGTTCTAGTTTGCTTTCTGCTGCTGTGAATAAAGTCCATGACCCCAAGCAACTTGAGACTTCATACTTTTAGGTAATAGTCCATCACTAGGGGGAAGTTAGGACAGGAAATCAAGGGAGGAACACTGCGTACTGGCTTTCTCTCTCATTTGTTCAGAGAGCTCAGCTAGCTTTCCTATGTGTTTGTCTTTTTTGTTTGCTTGCTTCTTTGATACAGAGTCTCACTATGTAGCTCTGGCTGTACTGGAACTCACCCTGTAGGCCAGCCTCCAGCTTACAGAGATCCGTCTGTCTCTGCCTCCCAAGTGCTAGGATTACATACACCACTTTACCTGGCCCAGCTAGCCTTCGTATACAGCCCTGGCCACATGGCTAGGCAGGATGCCACCCACAGTGGGCTGGGCCTCCCACACCCATCGTCAAGCAAAACAATCTCTCATAGATGTGGCCACAGGCTGGCAGTCCCTCTAGGTTGTGTCAGGCTAACCAGCACAGGGTATCCGTACTGACCCCTCCACTTTCCATACGCAGGCAGGTGGAGTAATATGTACAAGCTTCCCTACAACTGGATAGGCACAGGCCACGTCGTGTACCAGGGTGCCTTCTACTACAACCGCGCCTTCACCAAGAATATCATCAAATATGACCTGCGCCAGCGCTTTGTGGCCTCCTGGGCCCTGCTGCCTGATGTGGTCTATGAGGACACCACACCCTGGAAGTGGCGTGGCCACTCGGACATTGATTTTGCCGTGGACGAGAGCGGTCTGTGGGTCATCTACCCAGCTGTGGATGAGCAGGATGAAACCCAGCACGAGGTGATTGTGTTGAGCCGCCTGGACCCTGGAGACCTTTCTGTGCACCGTGAGACCACGTGGAAGACACGGCTGAGGAGGAACTCCTACGGGAACTGCTTCCTGGTGTGTGGCATCCTGTACACTGTGGACACTTACAACCAGCACGAAGGCCAGGTGGCCTATGCCTTCGACACCCACACAGGCACTGATGCCCACCCACAGTTGCCCTTCCTCAATGAATATTCCTACACCACCCAGGTCGACTACAATCCCAAGGAGCGGGTCCTCTATGCCTGGGACAACGGCCACCAGCTCACCTACACCCTCCACTTTGTGGTCTGAGTGGGGACCTATGTTCACAAGGGAGGGCAGCAGAGGAGGAGGGGCTGTCCCTAGCAACTCCTACAATGATATAAGTGTCAGTAGCTGGGGTGTCCCAGGCTAGGTGTTGGTTGTGATAGCATCCAGGACAGTACTTTCTCAGTGCCCGGCAGGTGATGCTCACTTCCACTGCAAAAAGCTGGGCTGGGGACTTTTCCTCCATTTACCCTTTTGACTCTTTCCACTGCTTCCTTTGGAAGCAGAGGTTCCCTAGGCCCGCTGGGCAGATGAGGTGACTGTGGTCCAAAAGAGCAGCAGCCCAGTGGAGCAGGTCAGGCTATGTTCTCCCAATAGCCACATTTTGCAGATGAAATGACTTCACCAAGCTCTTCCACCCCCACTTCCCTTCCCAGGGCTCTGCAAAGTCTAAGGTCTTTGGGAGCTCTGCACTGGTATTCGGCAGCTCCAGGCCCCTCTTCTGGTTGAATGCTGGTAACCTTGAGCTTAGGGCCTATTGATCTGTGTTCATCCCTGTACTCCCATGCTCTTGTCTGTCCACATTCCAGAAGTTCACCATCACAGCCACTAAGCAGTAACCACACCCTGAAGCAAACCCTGGCCAGGTCCATGGCCCTCCCTCTGTGGCTACTTCTTGTTCCCCTGTTTCTTATACATTTCTCAACAGCTGAGAAGGTATTGGCAGCTCAGCTCTGGCAGGGTGGGGTGCTAGCCTGAGCTCCCTCCACCTCAACTTCTATACCAGAAGCCCTCGCCCTTGGCCATCCACTAGGCCTTGGCTCCTTTCTGAGCCCTTCCCAAAGTCTTGGGCCTTGGGGTTCTTTCTGGGTCTTTAAAGCCAGTCTGTTCACACTCAGGGATTGCTAAGAGTAAGGCCCTTGTCCTTGGAGAGGGTGGCCCCAAGATGGAACAGGCTCCCTCTTCTTGTCCATCCTGACCTGGTCATTTGGTGGGCTGATTCGGCAGCCTGGGAATCTGAGGGAGACACAGGACAGAAGGGTTCAGAAGAGGCCTTCTCAGTTTGCAGGACAAAGACAGGATGTAGAAGCAGGGAAGAGCAGACTGGGGTCTTGCCTTCGGGATTTTCTTTGATATAAGACTTGGTATTGTGGACCTGCAAGTGAACATGTATAAACTACCCTAAGATGGGATTTGGCAGCTTCCCTGGTGCTGCCTGTGGCTCCTAGAGCTTCCGACACAGACAGCCCTGAGAACAAGACCTTTCAAGCCAGCCTATATCTGCTTTAGACTCTCTTTTTAAAGCTGGAGAAAAGGTTTTATTGTTGTTGTTTTTTGTCCCTGTTTTTCCAAAGAATGTAGTTCTAGGGTATGGGTAGAATCATAGGGGGTAGGGAATAGCTGATCTCGTTTGGAAAAGCCCTTCACTGAGATAGCTCTACCTGCAAAGACAGCAGAGCCCAGCACCTTTGAAGGTGTCTACCACTGACCCCTACCCTGGACCCTGGACCCTTCCTAGTGTCCTGTGCCCACCTACTCCTAGGATACCTGCAGTGCCTTGTTGTAAAATCCCACTATGCAGTGTTAGATAGGGAGATTTAGGTTCTGTGCAGACTTTATTTCTTCCAGACATTGTCGGGTAATGTTTTGCTTAAGGAATAACTCACTCCTGAAATAAAGAGGGACGGTGATACCCAGCCCAGCCAGGTCTGACTCACAGTGGTAGCCACATCCAGCTTCCCCCACCCAGCTGACCACCATGGGCTCCTTTTCCAGTCTCTTCCCAAAACTTGGAGGCCCCGGCCTTTCCCTTGGCCCTGGGTGTGGGTCTTTTCAAGGCTGTGAGTTTTGTGATGTCATAGCCCAACCATGTGAGAGGTGCTCAGGCAACTCTGCAGCGGCCTGAGAAGAGGGAACATTAGGACACATTTGTTTTGAAAAGTAAACATGTGGCATAGTTTCATGGGGTGGGACACAGGGCCTGCCATAGTTCCCAGTCATTCTCCAGGTCCCTCCTGTTTTTAGTCCTTTGTTTGTTGTGTGGTAAATATGGTTCATTTCCTCATTTATAGATGGTCACACTGGATCCCAAGTAAGTCATTTGTCACATAGGCTGGTAATGGAAGAGCATGTTTCCAAATCAGGTAACCTGTCATGTTATTTGAGAACCATCGGTGTGCTGGACATACCGTGGAAAGTAGACTACAAAAGGGCCTGTTGACAGATGAGGCCAATGACAGGAATTTACCCAAGATCACACAGCAGTATAGTCTGTGCCGAGGCTAGGTGTTCAAGGCTGCTCAGAGTATGTTTTCTGCCATGCTGGTAGCAAGTTTCAAAAGTGCTGGTAGTTACAGTCATTCAAGAAGAGCCCCCTCCAAAAGGCTGGCTTCTACAGAGCTTTGAAGCCAAGCCAAGGAGTGGACACATGTCGCCTTGTCTAGAACAAAACTGTAAAAACCACCAGAGCCAAGGAAATTCTGACATGGTTTCTAATTGGATTTTGTCCCATCGGTGATGAAAATCAGGGAAGAGGTTTTGTTGAGGAGCCTGAATCCGCCAATTTGTAAGCTCTAAAGGAAACCTGGCTACCACTACCACACACACTCTCACAGGCACCTTCACACACTTCCACACCCACACTTCCACACATTCACATATATACATTCACACACATACACTTACATGCCACGTATATACGTGTGTGCACTCACTCCCACATACCTTGGGTTGTGTTATGCTAAGCAACAGGTACTTTCTAGGATGAGAGGCCTAGACTGTATAGAACTGACCACTGACCTTTTTATAAGGACAGAACATCTTGTGTCTCCAGATAACTCTATAGGTGAAGGGGCTTTGACTTCTTTCCATCGTTGATTCCTCTCCAGAGACTGCCAGGCCTTGGGTGGGTATGGGGGTGCTAGGCAAGCGCTGGATCACTGAGTCACCCCAGCTTCTCAGTTCTTGAATCTAATCTGCTTTCCTGGGTGAAAGGAAGGGGAATGCTACCTTGGGGCAGCACGAAAGATGGCTACAACTGGGGGCTCCTGTGGAGAGTCTTACTCTCCTTGCTGCAGACCCCTGTGGTGCAGTGAAGGGCACTGTGTGTCAGGATTCTGGGTACAAGGGAACTGGGAGCCTGAGTTAGTATCCAGCCTGCCTCTTCCATGCTGCCCTTCCCTCTCAGGCTGGGTGGGGGTGTAACTCCTTCCCAGAGCTGGGGCCAAGGCTTAGTGAGGACAGAGGGCTTCAGGAGGCCTCCCAGCACCAACCAGAATCAGAAGTCACTTGACCTGCAGTCTCTCTAATCTACCCTGGAACCCCCAAGACTGGCAGTATTTTTTTTTTCTCATTACAGATTATGAACCTCAAGTTCAGAGAAGCTGAGCAGCCTGCTCAGGGTCAGGTATCTAGCATATAGAGGTGAGATCTGAACTAGGTCTCTGTAAACCAAAGCCCCCAACTGTTGTAAGTAGTCATTTTTTTCTTGGTTTAGACCAATAGGAAGTTCAAAGACAAGCTGGAGATCATTTTAAATACTTGTATGGAGTTCAACCAGCTTCAGTACAGCTTTCTGCATGTACCTTTACCCTGCTTTATTTTTATTCTACTCTATTTTATCTATTCTCATAAGGTGCCACAAGATCTTTTTGTAACAGGGTGGCATATACTTACATAAAAGCCATCATTACAGCTGGATATGATGGCACACATCTTTGGTTCCTGCACTTGGGAGGCAGAGGCAGGCAGATTTCTGGGTTCGAGGCCAGCCTGGTCTACAAAGCAAGTTCCAGGACAGCCCGAGCTACACAGAGAAACTTTGTCTCAAAAGTAAATAAATAAAAACAAAAAAAAAATAAATGAAAGCTTGATTCAAAAAATCTTGAGTACTGTGGACTACCACTGGGAAAACAGCTCCATGGCAGAGTGCTTATTTAGCCTGTCTAAGGGTCTGGGTTTCATTCCTGGCATCAAACATAAATAATAAATAGTTTCTGGGTCTGTATCCTTATCATTTCATATTTATTTAATAACTTTTGGTTGGTTGGTTTTTGTTTAAGACGGGCTTTCTCTGTGTAGCCGTTGCTGTCCTGGATCTCCCTTTGTAGACCAGGCTGGCTTCAAACTCCCATCAACCCGCCCACCTGCCTCTGCCTCCTGAAGCCACCACCGCCCAGCTTTAATAACTTCTTTTTGACCCAGGCTCGTCTCAAACTTTGCAGGACTCAAAGGATGGCTTTGAATCCCTGATTCTCCTGCCTTTGTCTCTCCAGTGGGTTGCAGGCGTGAGCCACTGTGTCCCGCTGTGCATTTGTCCTAGTTAGGTTTACGCTGGTGTGATAAAAACATGGTCAAACACGACTTGTAGAAGAGTGGGTTTATCTCATCTTACAGGTCCAGGTAACAGTTTATCACTGAGGAAAGTCAGGGAAATACTTAAAGAAAGAAACCGGAAGTGGAAACTGTGGAGGAACACTTAGTGGCTTGCTCAGCTTCTTTCTTAAACAGGACCAGGGGTGGCTCTGCCTACAATGGCCTCGACCTTCCTTCACAATCATTAATCATGAAAATCGTCCCATCTTCCTGGAGAGCCACACACACGATCACAGACAAGTGCATTGCTATGCCCAATGTTGTGTGTGTGGGCTCTGAGATCCAAACGCTGACGTGCAGGCTTCTTCCCAGCCCCCTGCTTCTCTGTTTCTTCCAAATGCTTCCATTCCTTTTATGGAAATACATTTGTTTCCCAAATAAGCTTTTGTAAGCCAAGCAAAACAATTGTTTTTAATTTTTAAGGAAAAACCTTAATTTCGCAGCAGTAGGAAGAGAGCTGGTATCAACGATCACAGACAGACAGCGGCTGTAAGCCACTGGGTTCTGGGTAGTGCCGTGACTTTCTGGCTTGTGGCCTATGGGCAGACCAACCTCCTGCCCTGTGTTTAAAAAGAAGGTAATGAGTGAGGCTCTGAGTGATGGCGCACTTGATTCCCTAGATCCTGGGCTCCCCCAGCACTGCAAAGAGAAACAGAACAAAGGGACTAGCAAAAGGGTTCAGCCGGTAGAAGGGGATACATACCGGATACATGGAGTACTTAACTGATTAGTTGCCCTACCCCACCCCCGCCATACACCGAAAACCCCCTTTTTATAAACAATTTTATGTGTGTGTGTATTTTCCCTGCATGTATATATGTGCATGCCTGGTACCCCTGGAGGACAGAGGTAAACAACAGATTTCCCTGGAACTGGAATTACAGACCGTTGTAAGCTTTCCTGGGGGTTGTGAACTGAAGGGTCCTATGGAAGAGCTTCCAGTGCTTTGAACCACTGAGCCATCTCTCCAGCTCCCACACAGATAACTTTGGATATGTCCAGCTGCTCTTTGTTTGGTGCAGCTGTGGAGAACCCCACACGAGGAAGCTACGCCCTGTCCCTCAAGTGCAGGGGCTTCTGGGACTACACAGGGCTGACCTATGGTCTTGGTCTATGACCCAAAGTCCAGGCTTTGGGTAACCTGGACTACAGACCCTTGGACCTGTCACCAGCCTCACTGCCTCTCTGTGGCCCAAGATTCTGGCCAGCAAAGCCTTTCCATCAACTCACACCTATACCTACTGTGGTAGGTTTGAATAAGAATGGCCTTATATTTTGGCTGGAGAGATGGCTCAGAGGTCAAAAGCATTGCCTGCTCATCCAGTGGTGACTTGGCTCCAAGGTCATGGCCAGCAAGTAAGACATATTTCCTTAATTTATTTATACAATAGTGTTTATTGAGACCATCTAAGAGCTGCTCAGGTACGTACGGAAATCTGTAGACTAGAAAGCAGGGTGTGACAGCACATACGTATAAGCCCAGTACTTGAGAAACTGAGGCAGGAAGATTGAAACCACCGTGGGCTACATAGTAAGATCCTCTCATGTCTCATTGCCTATCAGGTAAAGGCATTTGCCTGGAGACCTGGGTTCAGTCCCTAGAAACACCACAAATGTGGAAAGATGGAGCCAACCCACAGAGCTGTCCTCTGACCCCCATGTGTGTACACACACGCACATTATCACTATCATATCATTGTTACCATCATAAAGTTTTTTTTTTAAAGATTCTATCAGAAACAAAATGCAATGAATTTTGGTTTGGAATTAAGGCTCCCTAGGGACTAGGATTAGAATTTCTAAAATGTCTTTAATGACCTTAAATACACCTTGCCATTTTGGTGCTACCTCACCACCTTTCCACCTGCCTTTGGATACACCTGGTTTCTCAATCCTCACACCTTTCTACCTGGGAATAACAGGTACACCAATGAGGCCAAAAAGAGACCTTCCCTCTGTGTTGCTGCCCCTTTGTCCTGGGCATTGCTCTAAAAAACCACATCTCTCTCTGTAGCATTTTCAAACAAATCTATAGCTAGTGCCAGGAAAAATCAGGTCTGGCTTCACGGGGAGCCGACGGAGACGAAGCTTCACTTCTCGTGCCTCACTCTCCTGGCAGCCCAAGCCCAGAGTGAGTTTGCAATGAAGTCCCGGGCACCTGGGAGTGTGGGAAACTGCACGTCCTGGGAAAGCCATCAGGCCCTAGAGGTGGCCATTAAGAAGCTGCAAGTATGTTTTTCTGATAGGGGTACAGGAAGGATGGGGCTAGAACAGGTGTTTACTGAGGCCTAAGACCCCTATCTTAGCTCTGGGTCACTTTGGGCAGGGGTGATCATAGAGAAGGTAGGGCTCAAAGAGTATGTAGATGAAGTGACTCAATCCAGCCCACTGGAGAGAGATAGACACCATCGATGAGCCAGGGCCCGGCCCAAGGCAATGAAATCCCAAGGCAAGTGGAATCTTTCCGGGTGAGCTGGAGACCCCCCATTGTTTGAGCCCTGGCTGCCATCCCCAAACAGAGTATTGACTGCCCTTCACAAAACCAGAGGGCACTCCTGAAGGTACAACACCCAGAGAATGTGGAGAAAGTGGGGCCCTGACATCTTTCTGTACCAGGTCAAGAGTAGATACTAAGTACCTCTCCTTCCAATAAAGCTTGTCTGGCAGATGGGAGCCATGAATAGTAGGGCAAGTTCATGGCAGTTTCCCAGAGACCTAGTGATGTGCCCACTCCAAGGCCCTCAGGATTCTAGGAACTCAGACTTGTTGACCAGCAGGGTAGAGAGCAGAGCCCTCAGACAGGTAGGAGTGCATGTAAGTAGGTAGAGCCTGCCCTCCACAGGATCCTTGACGGGATCCTGGCCTCACTGATAGACCTGTCCTCGGCCACTGTATCTCTCTGAGAGCATGTCCCTCACTGGTCCATCTCTCCCTCCTCACTAAGAGCTGCACTTCCCCATGCCCAAAGGAGAAGGATTATCAGCAGAAGCTGGTAAAGGAGCAGAGAGCTCTCAGGGAGCAGCTGCAGGTGAGGGGCCTGGGCAGTGTCTCCAGGTCCTCTGAAGAGCGTTTCTCTCTTTTGCACTTTTCTCCAACGGTTCACATTCAGACTATAAGCATCCTGGTGTCTAAGAACACAGAATTATAGACAGCTTTGGCCCTCACTCAGCAAGTAGCCAGACAGAATGTAGGTAGGACCTATCATTTAGCTTTGTACTGATGCCTTGGGAGGCCTGAGGGAGGGTCCCCAGGCCTCCATCTAGGGATCCCCTTCTCATTCTAGGAGAGTTGGAGTTTGCCAGCCAGTGATAATGTACAGAAGATCTAGATCAAGACACTGTCCACACACAGCAGAAACAGGTGGACAAGGTGAGGCCAGTTGCATTTTGGCTACAATTAGCCCAGCTCCCTGATGGGGAGTGAGCCTAAAGGGATTTCCTAAAGGATGAGTGTCTTGCTGCTGAGAATCTAACAGGAACCCACACCTGATTGCTTTCCTTATGTAGTTGGGGATGACTCAGCTGACTGGCACCAGGGACAGTATACAGAACCAGCAAACAAAGCATTACCAGACTTTTCCTGATTTATTCAAGAGTAGTGCTTGGGGGTGTTTAAGAGATTAAATACTTTGGGTTTAAGGGCTGGTCAAAGAAGACAGTTCCTTAGTTGCCAAAGGAATGGCCAGCATGGAAGAGAAAGATTCCTTGATTGAGGGATTGTGTGTGGGACTAAAGATGGGCCGCGCTGGTTGAGGAGGGAAACCTTCGAGCAGGAGGTGGCTGGGGTGAGACAGCAATCATGTGTGGTAGAAATGAATTGATCCTTCAGAGCAGCTCAGATGCAGGGAGATGCTGAGGGAACTGAAATGAGTGGGCAGGTGTTGGGGTGGAGAGGGGGCGGGTGGAGCAGACATATTCAGCAAAAATTGAAAACCTTCACCACCCCCAGCAAGTACTGACTCTGTTCTGAGGAGAAACCAAACAGAGGGTTGATGAGGGTCCAGCCACTGAGGAGGTACAGAAGTGCTGGGGACGAGGAGCCATAGAATGGGGAAGTGGGAGTGTCCAAACCCCAGAAATATCATCCTGAGATCAGCAGGAGGAGGATCGATCCCCCTTGTCTCACGTAGCCCTTCACCCCCACCTTTATCCCCAAAGGGGGTCACAGTAGCCTGGCAGCTAGGTTAAACTTTCTCTCCCTTTATAAAGTCATGTCCAGCAGCTCCTGGAATTCCTCCTTGTGCAAATGAAACATCCCCAGTGCTCTGGCCCTGGCCAATGTTGTAACCTGCTTAAACTCTATAGCCCCTCTGTTGAGACCTACTTTAGTTCTTGGCATAACTGTAGCTCCTCTGTTAACACCTGCTCTCACCTTTAGCATATCAGAAGCCATTTTGCCCCCCATGCTCTATTTTGACTATAAGGTGAAATTAAGTTCAAGTTCTCAGGCCCTACATACCTGAGACCAGGTTACAATTCAATAGTTCAGTACTTGCTGCTTAGAATAAAACAATAGATGATAAATGCATGTTCTCCTAGAGTTAAACATTGTAATATCCTGCTAAGCCACTTACTCCCAGAAAGCTGGAAAGCTCCCAAAATCTCCCCATCCTAAATCCCAGCCAATCAGCTTAAAGTGCTCTGCCCAGCTACCTAGATACAACACAATAGACTCGGAACTAGACACCGGCCCACTACCCTCCTCTACCTGTCCATGCCTCCAGGACAGTGGCCCTCATACAGGGGTGAGCCACTCCCTTCTACACCCAGCCTGTGAGATCTCACAGTCCTCTGCCAGGCTCCACATCCGAGGGAAACGCCCTCGCTGATTAAACTGCCTCTACAGGAGCGTTCAGAGCCTCCACCAAGCAAGTGGACCAATTTCACACATGCACACACACAAATATAAAGGGCCTTCATGTCCCTTTCCTCCACAGCCCCCTTGCTCAACTTCAGAGGACAATATAAAAACATGCTCCTCTTGTAAACCTTTATTGCTACCCCAGCTTTTCAAACTGTGGACACTAACCCTGGAGCTCTCAAATCCAATGCCCTCCGGCAAACTGATGTCACCCACATTCCCCAATTCTGCTGCCAAAAAGCATGTTATTGCTAGGTTGACACATACTGACATTTCATATGGACTACTGCCCAAACGGGAGAAAGCTCAAAAAGATTAATTTACCACATGCTCTCCATCTTTGTCATCATGGGCATTCCTCAACAGATAAAAACTGATAATTGCCCTGCTTTTTTACTAGCTCCCCATTCAAAACCTTCTGCTCACAATACAAGATTGCTGATCATGAAAGGATTTTTTTTTTTACAATCCCCAGAGCCAAAGAATCAAAAACAAAAACAAACAAACAAAAAACACATCAAACTCTAAAGGCCCAACTTAAAAAACTGAAAAACAATTGCCTACCTCCTAACATACAATTAGCAATGGCCCTAGCCACTCTAATATATTTAATATTTACAAAGGCTCAAAACATCCTCCTGTCTCCCTCCACTGGCACACACCAGAAGTAACTCCTCCCATCCTGGATTTCCATCACATAATATGGAATATGGAAGAATATGGAAGAGACCCAACCCTTTCCTCACAATAGAAAGAGGTTTTGTTCATGTCTTTCCATAGGACCTGCCCAGGCCTATTTGGGTTCCAGCTAGAAATGTCTTATATCACCCCATCAACCAAGAAGATAGCTTGTCTCTTGCTGATGGGTCAAAGACTGAGAAAGCGAAGGAGACACCAGCCCCGATGGGGCAAAAAGATCTCCTAGAAGGATATCCATGATCTGAGGGCTGCTGCCCAGGCCTGTCTTATGGCTGTCTTTGTTATTCTCTGCTCTAACTCTGCCCAGCCCTCCTTAATCCTTCCAATACCCACCACTAGAGATTTTTTGTTAGGAAAACCTATTACAGAAACAATAAAGTTATAGGAACAGGGGATTGCCCACCAAAAGGGTACCAGGAGCCTTTGAGAATCCCAATATACACAGACTCTCTTGGCCTTGATCGACCCTTCACCTGCTTCCTATATCAACAAGCAAATAGGGATAAATCCTGTCTCTAAGAACTTGAGACCTATGGGGGCTGACTCTATTGGAATTGCAGAATAGAAATGGCAGGATCTGATATGCTCAAAGCAACAACCGAATCCCCAGAAATGTATATCCCAGACCCCTGAAACAAATGTTTGAGGATGGGAGTAGACTAACAAGTTTTACTCAAAGCTCCACCACTGACTTTCACTTTTCTCGTCAACTTGTTCTGGCTCTCCGACCAGTCCTAGCCTACCTATGCATCGTGGACTAAGAAATCAAAGTCTGCAAGGAGGTCCAAACCACCCTTTCCTGGTTATAATACATCCAATAAACAGCTGGCCTTCTCCCCCTAACGATTTACTCCAACTCCTCCCAGGGCTTTTTCTCTACCTCTTTTTTAACAGACATTGTTGGCAGCTGTTCCCATTAACATCATGCTTCATGAACCCCGTGGGCCCTTACCCACAGGGAAGTTACAAAATATTCCTTCTTTTAATCTATCCTTCCTCCTTTGCCTCTTAGGACCGTCTTCCTTTTCCATCCTGCATAGCATATTCCAGTATCATCACTGGAAGCTAGCTAATATGTATTCATTAACCCCACCTCCTCACCCTCTTCTCTGGCTCAATGACATCATCAGTCCGTGTGCTAACTCTTCCTTCCAAGGTGTTTGCACTCCTGTAATGGCTATCCCCACAGGTCTCCCTGTACAGGTATAAATAAATTGTCTGGCAGCTAGGAGGGGATCCAGGAACGGGAGTGATCTTTATCCCCCTGCTTGTCAGATTTGGCCTGACCATATCAACATGAACAACAGAGGTTCCTGGGGCGGCCCTGGTACACACACAATACCTGGCCGACAACTTCCAGGACAAACTTGACCAGGCCATGACCTCCACCTTGGACATCCTGGAGTCCCTCCAGGGGCCGATAGCCTCCCTTATGGAGGAGGGAGAGCTCTTGAGCTGTTGACAGCTGAGCGAGGAGGGACTTGTGTTGTACCAGGGGAGGAAGGCAGTTTCTGTGTTAAAGAATCTGGGCTAGGAGAACAAAACTTACAGACACTTGAGGATCTCCAGTGAGCTCTCCGAGCCCACTATAACCCGGGCACCTCCACATCATGGCACTCAAACCCTCTGGTAGCTTGGATTCTTCTCCTACTTGTCCCCATCCTGGTCACTGGGATGTTCCTCTTCCTGGCTCCCTGTTTCACCCAATTTCTAAAACAGCAAGTAAACAACATTGCCAAAGTCACTACCAACTAGGTTCTGGTTCAATACCAAACCATTCTCAACGTAGAGGCTGATGATACCTTCTCTTTATAAAACAAAGTGGAGGAGGAGATGTGTGACCAGGGAGTCATAGGGATAGGAGCCAGCCTGGAATAAAAGTGGGGTGGAGGAGGGTCCAAACCCTGGAAGTCCTATCCTGAGATCAGCAGGAATAGGATTGCTGCTCCCTGACCCCAAGCCTGCATGTTCCAGTGCACATAGAAGTGTGCCACTGAGTTTGCTCCCTTCTTCCCTCTGTGAGGTCACGAAGCCTGGTAGTCCAGTTATATTCCTCTCCCTTTATCATGTCCAGCATCACCTGGACTTCTTCCTTATGCAAATGAGTGCTTTGGACTAGGCCAATAACATACACTTACCCCAAAGCCCCTACTCACCCCACAAAGGTTCAAGTAGCCTTTGTTCCCCCCATTAAATGAGCCCTCTCACTGAAGCTGTCTCTCGAGAGTCTGTTTGCATCACTCCATAACTCTCAGAGCCACCTGATGTCTCTTCGATTTCTGCCTGTTCCCACCTCGATTCCCCTCCTAGGATCCGAAGGTTGAGATTGCAGGCCAACAGTGCCTCTATTGGGGGGAGGGGGGAGAGAAGCAGAGCCTGAACAGCAGGCATAAAAGCAGAAGAGCAGATCAATCAGTGGAACCTGACAGAGTGTGCCCATATAAACCCACACAGCCATAGCCAACTGATTTTTTTGTTTTACAGATATCAAAAATGCACATTGTAGAAGAGCCTTTGGAATAAACATGAGGAAGTCCATGTGTGAAAGAATGATCCCTCTAGTTCAACAAAATATGGTGAGGATGTGGCTAAAGAGCACTCTGACACGGTGCTGTGGGGACGTCAATGGTCCAGCCACTGCAAAGTCAGTGTGGCACAAAACAAAACAGAAAGCCTTAGCAATAGGCCAGGCAAGATAGCACATGACTATCATCAGACAGTTGTGAGCTGTAATGTGGGTGCTGGGAATTGAACTCAACACCTTCAGAAGGGTAGTGAGTACTGTTAACCACTGAGCTATCTCTGCAGCCCACGGTTGTCTTCTCATCCTCTGATTGCCATGTATGCACCATGGCCTGAAGCCATTTACACAAATACACAAACATACACACACTCACAGATTGTTCACTATTGGTACTCCTGGGGCTCCCTAAAAAAATGCAGAACATGGTCACTGCTGTCTGTTATTCACCAAAACTAGATGGTAAACCTCATTGCTGAAGATACTACACAATTTGGTTGCAAGGTATGGAGAACTCAAGTGAGGACTTATCAGAAAACTTCCTCCCTGCTGGCTAATTCTCACAGTCCTGGTAGGTACTGTGCAGGCTGCTGAACCGTCATCAATGTTCTTACTCAGCTGTGGACCTGCGTGCTAAGGTACACTACTGTCCTGCCAGGAGGGTGTGCCTCCGGGTGCAATTGTGGCATGACTGTTTGGGGAGTGAGCGGCTGCTTCTGATTGTATTTAAGGCCCATTCCAACAGGAGGTAATTTACATGTGGTATTGCAAATCTGGTGGAAGGCCTGTCCTTACAGAGGTTATAGACCCCAATGGGTAATCTACTGCTCCTGTTTTTGCTAAGTGGACATGGTGTGTCTGTCAAAGAGCCTTCTAAATATATTCATGTCATGCATGCCAGCTTTAGTCAGAAAAGTTTGGTTTTTGCAGATAATTACAAAAAGAGAAAAGCTTGGTTAGTGCAGATAATCACAACTGGTCAAATGCTGACAGTAAACGACTATTAAATCCTGAGCCCTAAACATCTGTATTACCCCTCCAAGGTTCAGGGAACATCCAGAAAGAATGAAAGAGTTTGGACATTATGATGTTGAATACCAAGAGCTAACACCAAGATGTTGAACGGTAAAAAAAAAAAAATTCTTTTCATGTCCAGGACAAATTTACAAGAGTAGGAGAATAAAGCAGCCTAGACTAAGAGCAGGAGGACCTGTTTATAACAAGCAAGCGATTACAAAAGCAGAAATTTGCAGTTATTTTTTTATGATCATGGGAAAAGTTCATGTTGCGGGTTTATAGTCAGACAGTTATTGGCATGCCATGAAACATTTTATGATCTGTCAATTTTTCGAATGTATCGTGAAATAATGGGAAAAATTATGATATGTAAATTACAAGGTTGTAGAGGAAAAAAACAAGTTAAAAAAACAAACAAAAACAAGTTGACCTTCAGCTTGGGACATGATTAGAGAAAAACATCAAAAGAAACAACATAGAAATAAATCAAATTCTAACATTATGTTTAACTAGGAAAAAAAAACATGGAGTCAGCTGACCATTAACATTGGGCATACAAAAAGCTCTTGGTTTGATCCCTAGCATTACACATACAAGGCACAGCTGTGTATAACTACAATTCTATCCCCTGCGGGATGGAGACATGAGGGTCAGGAGTCCAATGTCCTTCTCAGCATCCTCCAGTATAGCAAGTTAGAGGCTAGCCTAGGCAACATGTAACTCAGTTTCAAAATGTAAAGCTAGCAGGCAAAATAATAACAATAACAATAACTAATAATAATAATTATTATTATCCCAAGGAAGGGATGGGTGTTGTGGAATGCTCTCTTCTGAGCACACCGTTGTATCCTTTAAATGCTCAGAGGCCGTGGTCACATGCATAAGATACACACAGGAACTTGTCAACTGTCAACATTCCGTCATGGGAGGTACCTTATCGGCCCCACCCAGACGATTTATAGACAATTATCAGTTGCTGAGACATTTCTCTTCAGATTAACTGTTTATAACTGTTAAGTTATAGTTATAAATGAGCCCTCATCTATGCCGTAATTAAATTTACTGTTTCACAGAGAGGAAGAAAGAGAAGAAAGACTAGTATAACCAACCACACTAATATAAAATAGATTTTGGAAAGGATCTGAGAAATTAAAATTCTTTTGCAGTCAAAGGGGGGAAAGGTTGGCAATGTGCCTTGATGGCATGGGGGGACAGCTTTGGGTTGGCCTGGTTTTTCCTTGGGTTTCTGCTTTCCAGAGATACTCTAAAGTCTTTTTCTGAGTCTTAAACTTTACACTCGAACTTCCTACTACTTGGGAACCAGGGTGTCCCAAGTCAAGCTCCCTGGGATGAACTGCATCTATAATGTTGGGCAATTCCTGGGAAACTGAACTTCACAGCTTGAAACTTCCCCAAATCATCTCAACCTGGGGTGGTGAGGGCCACAGGGTCGACACAAGGCATTTCTGAAACAACTTTTTCCTTTGATTCTCCCGAGACACCCATGATACATATTAATGGGTTAGGGATGATGTTTGCAAAGATTTGGAAGATTATAAAGACTTGTCTCTGAGATGGTGTTTGAACTGTGCGCTTTCTGCCCCCACATCCCTCAGGCTGTGCTTTCTCTGCCTCTCCCCTAGGGATATGTTGTTTTGGGAAGTACTGGTGTATTGTTGTTCTAATAGATGTGTCAGAATGGGCCTGCTGGGGCTGGGACAAGTTCTTGGGTTTGATCCTAGCACCACATAAATTGGGTGTGGTGGTTCATGTCTGTAATTTCAGAACTCAGAAGGTAGGAAATTGAGGAGAAAAAGTTCAAGGTCATCCTCAGCTACATAGTGAGTTTGAGAGCCACCTGAGACATGTGAACCCTCGCCTAAAATTTAATTAATAATTTTAAAAACCTGGAGTTGTAGCTCAGTGATAGAGCAATTGCCTGGCACATATACAGTCTGGATTTGATTTTTTTCAACGTCCTGAAGGTTAGAGATGGTGTTATGGACCTTTAGTTCCACCTACTAAGGAGGCAGAAGCAGCAGATCACTTGAGAGTAGCCTGAGCTACATAAGACCCCACCTCAAAACAAGCACAAGAATCACAAATGAGACTTAGAAATGTAGAAATGCTGTGGCCAGGTGCCAAGTGTGGTTAGGGAGAGGGAACATCGTGTGGGCTATCTCTGGGCTCATTGGCTGGTGCTGTGCCGGATGCTTCATCAGTCTGCCAGGCCCAGACTCAGCTTTCTTCATTTGCAGTACAACAGGGACCTAACCAAAGAGCGAGATGCCCTCAAGCTGGAGTTGTACAAGAACAAGTAGGAATGGGAAGGAGGTTGGGCTATCTGCAGCCTCAGTGTGGAGAATGGAGAGCCCAAGGAGACAGGTTTGGGCTTGTGTAGAGCTGTGCTCTAGTCACAGCCATGCTCCTGACTCATTTTCTCTGAGGCCTGTCACTTTTGACACAATGCTGTTGTCCTCTGGCTGTGTGACAGGTCTCACGGGTCACTTTAAAGTGTGGTCCTTTCTGTTCTCCATTCCCTCCTTTCTGCACTACCTCTGGCCGCAGCAAAAATAATGAGGACCTGAGGCAGCAGAACTCAGAACTGGAAGAGAAAGTCCGAGTCCTAGCGGCAGAGAAAGCAGCTGCGCAGCTGGGGGCGGAGGAGCTGCAGAAGAAGCTGGACATGTCGGAGCTGCTGCTGCAGCAGGTGAGAGGAGCAGCCCGCACCCCTAGGCTCAGGCACAGCCTCAGCATCCTTGAGACCGGGTGCACAGTTTCAACATCCTTGAAACCGGGTACACAGCCTCAGCATCCTTGAAACCGGGTACACAGCCTCAGCATCCTTGAAACGGGGTACACAGCCTCAGCATCCTTGAAACCGGGTACACAGCCTCAGCATCCTTGAGACCGGGTGCACAGTCTCAGCATCCTTGGGGTGGAGCCTGAGACCGGGTGCACAGCCTCAGCATCCTTGAAACCGGGTGCACAGCCTCAGCATCCTTGAGACCGGGTGCACAGTCTCAGCATCCTTGGGGTGGAGCCTGAGACCGGGTGCACAGTCTCATCCATTTGTGGGGACAACCTGCAGCCAAGGGCAGGATGGTTTGGATCTCCTCCTGGTCCTGTGGTAGAATTCTCCAGTAATTGTTCTACAGTGGTGCCCTGGCCATACCTGCAGAGGCAGAATCTCAGTGAGGGTGATGTGGCTATTACATTTTTATTTTTTGAAGGGTCCTCATTAAAAACAAAACCAAAAAAACATGTTTTTAATACTGTATTTATTTATGTTGTTGACACAGATTCTTATCAGTAGCCCAGAGTGGCCTATAACTCACTAGGTAACCAAGCTAGCCTTGAACTCATGGTAATCCTCCTACCTGACCCCTCTAAGTGCTGAGGTTGCAGGCATGAGCTGCCATGCCCAGCTGAGAAGCCATCGTTCTGTTTACTATAAATGACCTGTGCAGGAGTCTGTCTACCTCCTCCGGGCACTCTTCTCCCATGGCGGTCACCCTGAGTTGTCCACTAACCCTAGCTCATGCTCTTGTGGGGAGCACTGTAGTGGAACAGTACGGGCTCCCAGGCCTACACCCCTCATTTCCCTCCTACAGTTCTCTAGCCAGCCCGAGGCCTCGGAC
>CM053752.1:100037809-100098888 GCA_028658305.1 Pachyuromys duprasi | reverse complement strand
TTCTGTTTACTATAAATGACCTGTGCAGGAGTCTGTCTACCTCCTCCGGGCACTCTTCTCCCATGGCGGTCACCCTGAGTTGTCCACTAACCCTAGCTCATGCTCTTGTGGGGAGCACTGTAGTGGAACAGTACGGGCTCCCAGGCCTACACCCCTCATTTCCCTCCTACAGTTCTCTAGCCAGCCCGAGGCCTCGGACAGTAACCAGCAGTTACAGCATGCCATGGAGGAGCGGGCTCAGCTGGAGACCCAAGTAGGTCAGGTGAGGGTTTGTGGGGGGAGACGAAGGGATGGCCCCTGGTAGCCAAGGGCAGGTGAGGACCAGGGACAGCCTTTTGTGACCTGTGCATTGACTGATGCAGCTGATGGAGTCGCTGAAACAGCTCCAGGTGGAGAGAGACCAGTATGCGGAGAAGCTGAGAGGAGAGAGTGCCGTGTGGCAGCGGAGGATGCAGCAGATGGCGGAGCAGGTGAGGCCTGGTTCTGCTCCTCCTGAGCCTCCGCGGGGTGCGGCTGCGGGATTAGGGGCTTCGGTTTTGCAGAGGTGGGACTGGGCATGGATGGTGCCTGTGATCTCTTGGGCAGGTACACACACTGAAGGAAGAGAAGGAGCACAGAGAAAGTCAGGTACAAGAGCTGGAGAGCAGCTTGGCGGAACTCAGGAGTCAGATGGGTGAGTAGGGCAAGGGGGACCTGAGAGCAGGAGTGGGTCCAAGGGCCATGAAGGTGGCTTCCATTGCCCCGGGAGGCACGTGGGTGTAAGGACATTGTAGCAGAGGGGGAGGGGTCTCTGCCAGGATCAGGCGGCAAGTCTTGTCAACTGAGCTGTGTCCCTCTATGAAAAGCAGGTGGCAAAAAAAAAGGGGGGGGGGCTGGAGAGATGGCTCTGTGGTTAAGAGCACTGTCTTCTCTTCCAAAGGATCCGGGTTCAATCCCCAGCACCCACATGGCAGCTCACAACTGTCTGTAACTCCAGTTCCACCGATTCTGACATCTTCATACCAATGCACAGAGAATAAAATTAAATAAATTATTTAAAAAAAAAAAAAGCAGGTGGCATGCCTACTGCTACCTCGGGACTGAGCATCAGAGAACTGTACTAGAGTGACTTGAAACGATTACCTCATGAGACCCTTGACAGAAAAGCCAAGCATTGGGTGTGGGGAGCCTGACTCACAGTGCAGCCTGAGAAGCCAAGAGTGGATCCCTCACTGTGCCTGCTTCCCTTCTCAGAAGAGCCGCCACTGAACCTGAACCGGGAGCAGGAGCGGCGGCTGCTGGAGCTGGAACGGAAAGCCCAGCGCTGGCGGGCAGAGAGAGGAGCGCGAGCAGATCCTGGAGAGCGTGCAGAGTGACCGCACCACCATCAGCAGAGCGCTGTCACAGAACCTCGAGCTGAAGGAGCAGCTGGCCGAGCTGCAGAATGCCTGTCTTGGTCAGCAGGCCTGCAGGCCCTTCTTACAGGGAACACACCACTTCTGGTTGGCACCCACAAGGAATGGGGTGCTGTCCACCTCACGTGAGATGGTACCCTGCTGTCCCCAGCCCTGGGTAGTGCAGGAATGATCCAGCAGCTTTCCTGTTCTGTGGGAGGAGGTACACGTGCAGTTCTGGGGAACACAGTCACATTAGGTCCTGCTGACTGCTGCTTTCTGTCCAGACCAACGAGAACATGGAGATGAGCGGTACGCAGCAGTCAGAGCAGCAGGTCAAGGAAGAGCTGGCCGAGAAGCTGGGCAAGCTACAGGAGAGGTTGAGACTGCTGTAGGAGACGGTAAACCCTCAGAGGTAAAGCCAGGAAGATCAGCAGTTCAACATCACCCTCAGCCACATGGTGGACTTATCCCGAGCTACATGAAACACTGCCTTAAAAACAAACAAACAAACAAAAAAACCATCACAAAAATAGGCTGGCTAGATAGATCAGTGGGTAAAAGTGCTTGTTGCACAAGCCTGGTGACATGAGTTCAATTCCTGGAACCTGCATAAATGTGGCATGAGCACCAACTCCACAAAGTGTCTTTTTCTGGAAGATTGTTACAGCAGTCAGTACCCTGCATCGTTTCTCCAGGCCCCATTTACTGCACAGCTCCCACATTCAAGTGCCCCCATTCTAAAATCTGTGGCAGAGACAGGGCATGGCAAGGTGCGTCTGGAGGCTGTTGCCTTCAGAAATCAGAGGGAGAGTCAGGTCCAGGGGCGGCTGTTTGTCCAGGAAGGCATTCCCCCTCTGCTTGCCCCAGACACTGCAGAGAGCTCAGCCCCTGGCCTGGCATGGTGCAGGCCAGTTCCCTTCAGTGGGCAGTCTGCAGGGCACAGAACACAAAGGCTCCATCTGGCTTCAGGCGTTGTCCAGACGCTGCCCGCCCCCTGCTCTGCTCCAGCCTGAACTCTGCCTATGTCTGGGGACAGGCTTCTGACCCCTGGCATTCCTGCAGAGACTCTGTGAGGCAGAAACAGACAGGGCTTTCAGAATGGCTGCCTGCTAGAGGATGAATATCGGAGATTATCTGCCATGAATGCAGGGTGGCACCTCACGTGCCAAAGGTTGGCTGGCCCTGCCCTATCCCTAGCTGTCTGGCTCCAGAGCTTTCATTCCAATTGGAGTAGGACAGAAACCTTATTCTCTTCTTGAATGAGAGGCCTCCATATCCCTCTATGAATAGAACTCTGCCCCCAGCCTCAGTCATTCTTCACCCCCAACTCAGGGGCTGGAGTTTTCCCTGCTTATGCCCTGGCACCAGAACAGATTAGACAAGAGTGATCCAAAGTCAAGCTCCCACAAGCTCTTTGAAGGCAGGGTTTTTACTGGTAGGGAAAGCCACTGCTCCTGGGAGGTCCGTGCAGCCTGCTCTGGTTTTCTGCACAAAGTCCTGACAAGTGCCCAGATAAGTTCCTCAGGGAACATCAAGGCTTTTGGAGACTCTCTGCCCCTCCATCTGCATCTGGCTCTGCCGCTCATCGCCTGCAGAACTCAGGAATTCTTCGTGGCCTCTGATATTACTCTCTCCTGTAAAGTGGGTTCACAGCCCTGATCTCCTAGGAATGTTGTGAGATTGAAATGGGCTCTTGGATGTGAAAAGGCCCATGGGCTCATGGGCCCTAACTAATCTGAAGTGCTGGCCTAAAGTGTTGCCAATCATCTGCCCTCTCAGGACGTCTGGCTAGAGCAGGGCCAAGGTGAAAGGTGGGAAAACATGCGATAACTAGACACCCATGGCATCCTTGCTGTCTTCATTAGATTTCAACTGCTGTGATAGACTATGACTGTATTAGTCAGGGGTGATAGGACACATGGACCGTGCTACCAAAGGAACTGGCAAAGAACTGGCAAGGTGGAGCTTGTTCAAACCCTGGAAATCTCAAACTTGAGGTTTAAAACCTCATTCTGAGTCCAGCCGGAGTAGGACGGCTTTCTCCCTACTTCTGTGCCTGCCTTGAAGCATGTAGTTTGGTGACCCCAAAACCAGGTGGTTGGGTACTCAGTCACATAGCTGGCACCCTAGATGCACACAGAGCATCACCAGCATCTGAGCCACAGCCAATTAAAAGCATTCACCCCTACCAAACCAAACCAAAGATTGTCTGAGAGTGACTGTTGTCACTGAGCTGTAACACTTTTGGGAGGCCTCTCTCTCTCGCTGAAGTATTTGTTGTTGGACACTTGGACGTGCCTGCTCCCATAGAGTTCCTGCTGCTGCCTGGTCTAGCTTCTAGCTCTAGAGCCCAGGTTTCCACTGTCATCTGCCTACCTACAAGCTGATCCTGCCCAAACTATTCGTCCACCACACCCAAACTACTCCATTCCTTCTTTTTGTCCCTCTTGGGGAAGGACGATAATTGCCCATCGATCTAAAAGAGCCATAACACTAAACTCCTAGGAGAAGGCCTTCTCTTTCTGGCAACCCCAACTGAATCCTGCAGACCCCAGCCATTCTGGACTCTACTCCCAGCTCAGTATTCAGCAGCATCTGGATATCCTGAGGGACGAAGCAGAACGAGGTACCACAAGCATTCTCTAGATAAACAAAACTACAGAAGGAATCTATCTAATCTATTTTTTATCATATATACTGATATAGTGTCTATAGAGAGAGAGGAGAGGGATTTATTAGAATGGCTAAAGGCTGCGATCCAGCTAGCCCAACAATGTTTGTCTGCTAACAGAAGTTCCAAGAATCCAGTAGCTGAGACAAGACTGGTTTTCGGTATATACCAGCATCCTAAAGAAGTGGGTTCTAATGCCAGGGAAGGAATGAACTTGCTACCAAAAGCAAGCAGGCAGAGAGAGAACTTCCTTCTTCCATGTCCTCATGGAGGCTGCCAGCAGAAGGTGTGACCCAGATTAAAGGTGAATCTTCCCACCTCAGAGATCCGGATTAGAAATTCATCTTCCCACTTCACCTGATATAATTAAAAAAAAATAATGTCCTATAATATTTTTTATAATAATATAAAAAAATGTCCTAGGCAAAGCATGGTGGTGCATATTTTTAATCCTAAAGAGGTAGAGACTGGTGGATCTCTGTAAGTTTGAGTCCAGCCTGGTCTACAAAGAGAGTTCTAGGATAGCCAGAGCTATACAGAGAAATTCTGTCTAAACTTCCAACCCCACACCTCCCCCCCCCCAAAAAAAAAGAAAGAAAAGAAAGACAGACAGAAACAAACAAACAAACAAACAGAAAGAAAAAAATATCTCCCACAAGTGTGCCTAGTCATTTAGGTTTTAGTTAATTTTAGGTGTTGTCTTGTTGACAACCAAAATTAGCAATCACAATGACCAAAAGCAAGTTAGGGAAGAAAAAGGTTTAGTTTTTTTGTTTGTTTGTTTTTCAAGACAAGATTTCTCTGTGTAACAGCCCTGGCTGTCCTGGAACTCACTCTGTAGACCAGGCTGGCTTTGAATGCAGAGATCCACCTGCCTCTGCCTCGAAAGGGCTAGGATTAAAGGTGTGCGCCACCACTGCCGGGCTCGGCTGGCTTTCTTATACAACCCAGGACCAACTGCCCAGGGTTGGAACCACTCACAGTGAGCTAAACCCTCCCACATCAATTATCAATCAAGAAAATACTGCATGGGCGATTCTGATGGAGTGGCAGTTCCTCAAATGAGAGTCCCTTCTCAGACATGCCTAGGTTTGTGTCAAGCTGGCAAAGAGTATCAACCAGCACACTTGCCTTAGGTGACAGGCCGCAGAGAGAGCAAACCTCTTTACTCTGCTTTCCATAGTCCGATTGACTAGGAGTGGCTCTCTATGAGGGTTAGCCACCAGGTCCGGGGAAAAGGAGGACTGTGAATGCTTAGCAATGTCTGTGATTGAGGGTAAGGTTTCTGGGGGTAACATGAATGCCACAGCCGCCCTTTCTCTCACAGAAGCAAGTCTAAGTAGCCCTCAGTCTTGTGTGCTGGCTTCGTATGACATCCATGCCCATCTTTCTTTCTGTTCATCTTCTCATGCTCTTAACCTCGGCTTCAGGAGCGTGGCTTGAATGATCAAGATAGGAATCTGACCATTTTCCTGTCACCTTTCTGTCTCCTTCCTGTGGTCCCCTCCCACCACTCTATCTAGCCCAGCCTCAGGGGTGACATTAAAGTCCTCCACTTGCTTCTCCGTTTCATCCATGGCCACTGACAGCCACGCATCCCAGCTGTTGTAGTTCATGCTGTTGCTATGATAAACACCAAGAAAGGTTTATTTCATCTTACACCTCCACATCAAAGTCCCCCAGAGAAGTCAGGGTAGAAACTCAAGCAGAAAGCTGAAGGTCGGCCTGCTTGCTAGTCCATGCAGCTTCACCCCTCACAAGAAAGTCACCACAAGAAGTACAGCAGTCCCACCGAGGAGGGTGCTGTCTGGCTGGCTCGTGCTTAACCAGTTCTCTAATGTGTTCAAGTATGTGAACCTCTGGGGAACATTTCTCCTTTAGACCACCACAAGCCACTATATGTCTGTGCGTGCAACTGTGCACACACATATGCACATACCACACACTTATGCAAGAACAGAGGGTAAAACACAGGATATCTGGATAACACTACGGTTAAAAAAAAATGGTGGAACTTTCAGTGTTCACAAGTTAAAACAGTGCAAGGAGACCAAGGGCACTGCAAAGAGCGGATGCCTAGAAATGCTTGGGACCACTAAAGGCATTTGTTCCTCTGTGGAAGACTCTTCCAGGGTAACTAGTTGGCACAAGCCTATTGTGCAGTACCTTCTGGAAACCTTCCTGAGTCTTATCTTCTGAAACCTCTTGGGTTAAAGGCTGTTCCCTATAGTGGAGCTAGGGTCAGTAAGATGACTTAGTGGGTTAAGGCATTTCCCACAAAGCCTGATGATGCAGGTTTGATCCCTGCGACCCACAAGATAACACGAGAAACCCAATTCCCAAAAGTTGTCCTCTGTCATCTGCACATGTGAGTGCACGTGCACACACATGCACACGCACACACACACACAAATAAATGGAGCTAGAAGAACCCAGGATGGTTTGGGAGTGACAAGCGGCCTCATTCATATTCTCCCCAGCTTCAACTCTCACCTCCCACGTCTGAGTAAAAGCAGCCTGCTTACCTCACTATGTAATTGCTACAGGACAAGCCCTTAGTCACACTTCCAACTAGAGTCACACCTCCAAAACTCCAACTCAAAATACAAGGGAACCAACCTCCGGAAGTACTGGGTAGCTGGCCCAGGGCCGAAGGCTCAGCGACATCACTGAGACTCAGATTCTTGCTTTGTTGTGGTGGTTGTTCAGCACCCTCACCCGATGAACCCCTCAGCCTCAGGGGTTCAAAATGGCTGCAGCCATTCTGAACATCACATCTGTATCATTGGTGTCCAGAGGCAGAAAAGGGCTGGCTGGTGCTTTGCAGTAGTCCCCCTTCAGACTCTTCCTCCCTCTCTCAGAAGGGGCTGCATGCCTCCCTTAGACTATATGGTTATTGGATGGAGGTAGACTCTAGGGTGAAGCCGGGTCCTCCTGCGGTGATGGAAAAAGGGGAGCTGGCAGCTTGCCGTGTGGTCACATCACAATCCCCTCCTGACACAGCACGCTTGCTCCTTCAGATCAGCCCCTCCTCCTCCAGAAAGCCCTCCCTGCTAACTCTGACTCCCTCGGAGAACTAGACTCCACCTTATGGCTCTGGCCACAGTTGCGGCCATATACTTCTGTGCGTCATTATTTGAATTCAGAGCAGCTCCGCCCTGAATCCCCAGAGTGCAGAACCTGGCCCAGGATTGCATCCATGACGCTTTAATTTTTCTCTTTTCTTTTTTACAGGGCTGGGGACAGAACCCCAGCCCTCATCCATGCTAGGGAAGTACTCCACAACTGAGCTACAACCTGGATCCTACAGACAGCTACCTAGACAACTGGATGAGCAGGTTACAGGAAAGAGATGTCCAGTCTAAAAGGGGACCTCACACATATTCTCTGGGTCATGGAAATTGTTGAGGCATCCCAGGCGGAGCTCAGCAACTGAGCTCAAGCATAACTTTCGTAAGTAGTTGGGAGGTACCATGGAGAGGAATTTTATTTTTCTCTTGGTCCTCCCAGCTGACTTAGATCTTTTTAATGATGCCATGAGCATCACTTATGAAAGGTTGTGTCACTTTTACCAAAACAAAGCTTTTATTTAAAAAATATGAAGAAAAACAACCATTTTTTACTCTGGGTGGTGTAAATCTGTGGGGTCCTATAAATGCCTTTCTTCCCTTGTCTGGGGCTCCCCTGAACCCATCAGGAGCTCCTGCGGAGTCTAGGGTCCCCTCATTCCTGTTTCCCCAGTAGTTTCAACTTTGTTGAAAGACCCAAAAGGGTGTGCAGGGCTCAAAACTAAAATCAATGTAAAAGATGAATTTTGATGAAAATTCAGCAAAATTCTTCTTTGTTGCTTTGATTAAAAAATGACTAAAAGCAACTTGCAGGTGTTGCAGTTAGAGAGGTATTTTAACTTATAGATGACAGTCCATCTAAGGGACACTGAGGCAGAAGTTCAAGGCAGGACACCTAAGGCAGGAACAGAAACAGAGAATATGAAGAAACACTGCTTCTGAGCTTGTTTCCCATGGCTTGCTCATTCTTTCTTGCTTGCTTGCTTGCTTACTTTCCTTCCTTCCTTTCTTCCTCCCTCCCTCCTTTCTTTCTCCCCCCCCCCCTTTTTTGGCTTTTTTACTATACATCCCCTCCTCTTCTGCCAGCTTCCCACCTCATCCTGCTTTCTTATACCACTTAAGCGCACCTACTTAGCACTGACATCATACACAGTGGGCTGAGCCTTCCCATATGAATCATGAAACAACCCCCCACCCAAAAGCCTCCCACGAACATGCCCACAGGCCAATCAGATGGAGACAATTCTTCATTTGAGGTTCGTTTTAAGTGACTTTGGTTTGTGTCAGGTTGACAAAAACTATCAGCACAAGGTGTCTGTATTTTCTTTTCCTCCCACAGCTGAAATTTGGTAGTGGTGTTGGGGTGTCGGAACACAGCCAAAGGAATAATGCTTGGTGAACAATGCATTGGGGAACTGAGAGAAGCTCCCAGAAAAAAACCAGAGGGCCTTTTACTTCAGGTGCATCCTATTTCCTGGGTTGTTCTTAGACTTGATTTCATGCCTCCTGCAACAAACATTTACATGTTTATTCTTTCTGCATGTCAGAGCATAGCTATAGAACCTGATCTGATTAGAGTGCTGTCCTCAGCGTGCCCTGGCCCTGGATGTGGCCTTCTGCCTTGCTTTTGTGCTTTCTCAGATATGATCTATACTACATGTCAGGTACTTGTGTTTAAATTGCTCTGTCCTAAGAAAGTTCTGGGAAAGGGCAGCTCTGTTAGGAATTAGTGTGTGTGTAGTGCTGTTTATTTACATGTTTTAATGAACTAAACAGACTTCCTTGGATCACTGCTTTCTTTGTTACACTTGCATATAAGAGTACCCTGAAACTGATGTAAAGCTGTCTGCATTAGACAGTAGTTCGCGCCGTTCCTTCAGGTCCTCAGATCCCATGTCTCAAGACAGACTTGCATAGGTCAGCGAAAGTCATCAGGGATGGTCGAATCATGCAGTTCCCCACCCCGCCACACTTTTATGTGTGTTTTGCCTGCATATATGTTGTCCATCACATGCACCCGGCACCCAATGAAGGCAGAAAAGGGCATCTGATTCTCTGAACATGAAGTCTGAAAATGGAGTTACAGTGAGCCACCATGTGCATGCTGGGAATTGAACCTGTGTCTTTTGCAAGAGCAGCCAGTGCTATTAACCACTGAGTGATCTCCTCATCCCCAATCTGGCTTTTTTGGTAAAGCCCTAGAATGTGTTTTCAAAGTTATTCCCTCACTAATGACAAGTATGGGATGAGACCATCCTTTACAAATTCATTTTTTTTTCATTCACGCACCCATTGATTGGTCATCTTCTTCACATCTAGCACATTGGGAGTGTGGTGAGCAAAGCAACGACTCCCATAGGTCCCTGTCACCAGGGAGACGGACATAGATAGTCATAACAACCACTCCAAACCATGGTAGAGCCTGGCTGAGCATAGAGCAGAAGCCGGCTGTCACGGAAGGGGTGAAACAGAGGTAGGTCTTGAAGGATACATGGGAGACTGGCGGGCTGAGATGAAACGGAAGGGCATTCCTGGGAGAGGGAACAGCTGTGTGGATAGAACAACGCACAAAGTACAGAGGTCTAGCACCTTGTGGTTCACACACATTTTCTGGTTTGAGCTCTGCATCAGGGACTTTGGAGTGGGTGGATACAGAGGCCAGAAAGGATGGCTTCCGTTTCAGGCCTGAAGGGCACATCCATGGTGTGATATATGCAGAGTAGATGTCTGGAGTTTGAAACTGAACCCCTCGGCCTGGACCCCCTCACCAGGCTGCTCCGTGATACTAGCACACACAGACTGGGTGAGGCACAACCAAATGGGCTCTGCCTCAGCTCAGGAAATGAAGGCAGGCCAGGCCACGGGAGGGGAACTGTCGACAAGGCATGTCTCCACACCCCACAGCTGGCTTGACCCAAAGTGGCAGTTTATTGGAATATAATGAGGCCATTTGGCTCTTCTTCCATCCTGGACGGTGCTAAGAGCACCCGTAATGTAGGGCTCTGTCTTAGTTTCTTTTTCTGTTGCTAAGGAAAGTAACTTAAAGGAGAAAGGGTTTATTCAGGCTCCCAGTTGAGGAGTACATATATCATGGCGAGACAATCACAGCTGATTGAAGGGCTGGTCACATTGCAGTCAGGGACAGAGCCAATGAACTCATGCCGCTCAGCTCCAACTTACACGGTTCATTCCAGGGAATGGCATCTCCTACAACCCGAAGGTAATCAAGATGCCCCCCCCCCACAAGACCAGGCATGCTCAGAGCTCCATCTTCCAGGTGATTCTAGATTCTGTCCACCTGACAATGTTAATTATGAAAGAAACTGCAGCTCCACTGTGTGTGGCAATGGAATTAGGTCCTTGTCTTGTTCGATAAGTGCTCTACCACTGAACTACACCACCAAGTCCTTCTTTTATGTTATTTTTTAAGCTCTTATTTTGCTGAGACAGGATCTGTCTCAATATGTAGCCCAAACTGGCCTCAAGCTTGCGATTCTCCAACCAAGACCTGAGTGCTGAGATCACAGGTGTCCGTCATACCTGGCCCTGTTACCTCAAACTTAGAGATGAGAAAACCGAGGCTCAGGAAGATGAAAGAATCACCCGCCTGCAGCATGGGGCTCTTCACCATTCTAATGGTTGGCATTAGCCCGAGATTTTTGTCTTTATTTGAGGGGGTGGTATGAGACAAGGTCTCACTCTATAGCTCAGGAGCCCAGGTTGGCCAGAAATTTATTGTGTAGTTCACAATGACCTGACCTCTAATATAGGACAATCCTCCTGTCTCAGCTTCCTGATGGCTGGAATTACAGGTGCAAACTACCATGCCCAGCCTCATTCCAGGTTTTCTTTCAAGGTCAAGTTTGGTAACACATATTTAACAATAACAGAAGCCTCCAGAAAGCATGGCTGTTACATGAAAGAGGTAATCTATGAACATATGCTTTTTAAGTTTTACAGTTAAGAAATTTGGAGGCTGGAGAGGTTAGGAACACTGCCTGCCCTTCCAGAAGACTCAGGTTTGATGCCTGGCACCTGCCCAGTGCCTGACAACTGTTTGTAACTCTGACTCCAAGGGAGCCTAAGCTTTCTTCTGGCCTCCTTGGGTATTCCAAGCATATGGTCCATAGACTCACATGCAGGCAAAAACAAAACAAAACAAAAAATCCCATACACACAAAAACAAATAAATTTTTTTAAAAAAGAGAAATTTAGGGGGTGGAAAGATGACTTATTTGGGTAAAGGCTCCTACAACCAAGCATGACAAACTGAGTTCTGGTCCTAGACCCCATGGAACCAATTCCTGCAATTGTTGACCTTTGACATCCATGTGTGAGCCATGAAACACGTGTATCCATCCATACTCACACACTTGCACAAATAAATGTAATTTTTTTAAAGGAGATTTTTGTTGGGTGTGGAGTCCTATACCTATAATCCTGGCACCTGGGTCCTGAGACAGGATGATAGCTACAAACTTGGGACTAGACATGATTCTATGAGTCTAGAATACCCTGGGCTTCCAAGTGAAATTGTCTCAAAAGGAGGGAGGAGTGAAAACAGATTCTTGTTGACGGGGATTGCAAGATTCATCTGCAATAAACATTGAAAACTTGGAAGCTGGTGGAGGTGGGAAACAACTCACAGCAGAGCACTTGGTGGGCGCCGGTGCCTGCCAATCCCAGCATTCTGGAGAACTCCAGGCCTTGCCCTTGCTGGTCCTTGGGGAGCCCTCCACCCACTTAGGGTTCCCAGCCAAAGCCACTTCCTCAGACTCAGCGGAGCTCTGAGTCTTCCTGGAAGCTGGCCCACTTCCCAGCTGCGGTTTTTGCCCTAGCGTATGGAGCCATCCCACGATCTGAGGCGTGAGCCTGTCTTCTTTGCTGCCTCCCCAGGGAAAGCAAAGCCCGAGTTCAAATCCCACTCTACCTCTAAGAATCCCACCGGGTCTGAGTGTGAGCTGTGGAATCAACCCCTGGGGAAGACTACAGACTCAACTATTTTCCATCTTGGTGGTCCTCTGAGGTTTTGTTTCCTCACCTCCTCAGTGAGGACGGAATCACATCAATGTCAGAGACGGGTGTGTATGGGGTGGGGGGCACTGAACAGCTCAGGGTACATACACAAAGGGCTCAAAACAAGCTGACATGGATGTGGTGCCCAGTGAACATCTGCTGCCAGGATGCCTCCGAAAAGTACCTCTTTCCTTCTGCCTCAGTTTTTCCATTTGTAGAATAGGAGTGGTACTGGTCCTGCCTCAGGATACTGAGGAGCCTGTTAGTGACTTGATACTTGAAAAGGGCCTGGCATGGATAGATACTTGACAAAGCATTAATCAAAAGCCTCCTGGGAACTCACTTTCAGAAAGCCGCCTGAGAAGGAAATGGGCAGAAGCAGCAAAGCCCTTGGGAGAGTCCTCACAGCTGCTCAGGTTCTGGCAGAGGCTCTGTAGACGGCACAGGGAGTCCTGGGAGCAGGAGGAGGGTGTCAGCAGGGAGGCTGGGGACTGTGCTGTGGAGGGCAGGTGGCCAGCAGAGGGGCAGGACCAGGAGGGGCCACCTGGAATTGGAACTAGTGGGTGGGACGGGGCGTGCGCCTCCCCTTTCACCCTCACTAGTCGTGTCTTCTCATGGGGCCATGATGTATGGAGGACTCCAAGAACACATAACGGGATGGGGTGTTAGGACAACCTGGAAGCTGGGCAGGCATGAGGAGAAGTGGCTGCGGATCCTCCTGCCTGGTCTGAGGCAGTTCAGATGGGGTGGAAGGAATTCCAAGCTAGGCCTCTCTAGGTGCCTTTGTATGCACAGCAAACTCAGTGCCCCAGTGTAGTAAAAATGGGTTTCCGAGCTGGGGGGTGAGTATGGTTCTGAATGCCCCTGGGCTGTAGAGGGACCCGCCATCCTCTGTGCCCTGTTGAGTCCTGCAGAGCCTCCACCCAGCTGGCCTCTGGATGTTATCATGCTGCTCTTTAGCTCCCCAACTCAGGCTCTGGGACTTTCCCCACGAGACTGGCACTCTTCCTAGAGGCAGACTTCAGCCTTTATCCACAGAGGACTTGGGGACCTGGCACAGGGCCTGCTTGACCCTTGGGGGAATTCATGGTGCTGACATTGATTTATAGCCTCGGCAGTTGGCACTTACTGGGTGAAGCTCTAAAATGCAGCAGAGCTGACTGTGGGTCGTGCACGCCCCTGCTGACCTGGGCTCTGCAATCCCTTCACGAGGAGGGTGGCCTTCCTGTGCGCCCCCCCTGCCCCCCCGAGTCACAGCAGATGGTAATCCTGGCTTTTAACAGCCCCAGCTCAGACAGGTTTGCCCAGGAGAAGCAGCACTGGTTTTGGCGTCTGCAGGCCTGGGTTCGGCCTCCCTCTTGTGACCTTGGGCTCCTTGCCCACACTAGAGACAGCTGTGCCCTGCCTCCTCAAGGCTCTAGTTAGAGAACAAGCACCCGCACCTCTGTCTCTTTCTGTCTCTGTCTCTCTGTGTGTGCCCTATCCTTTTTTCTGTTAGTGTTCTGTGGCACTGTGTAATGTAGCTCAGAACAGCCTCAAACTCAGCAGGTGACTTTGAGGTCCTGACTTCTGCCTCTTGTTTTTCTTTGCATTTGGGATAGTAGAACCCAGCATATTGCCAGTATTCTGCCAGCACTCTGCTACTGAACATAGCCCCAGGTCCAGCCCCAGGCAATATACAGAGTCTTACTATACAATGTAGCCTGAAACTCATCCTATAAACCATGCTGGCCTCAAACTTCTGTTGATCCTTTTCAGGGCTTGGATTACACATTCTGTGCCTGCACATCTGGCCTAGCTCCTATTCCTCATTTCATGACCCTACGAGCTGGGAAGCCAAGCGGCCAGGAATTGAGGCAAGATCTGTGCTGTTTTGAGGCAGAATCTTTTTTTGGCTCAGTATTTTGCTGAGGAGGATCTAAGGAGGCCCACATGCCCACTCACAGGGAGTAATCTGCATATCAGCTGGACATGATGACTTAGCCACATGAAGAGAGCCTTAATGGCCAGACTGTATTAGAGTTCGATTGGATAACCAGTCACCACAGCCTGGCCTAGTCAACACATGAGAGTAACCAACACACCCGCAGCCTCATACTGGTGAAACTGAGGCTTGGAGCAGTGATACTCACAGCATGCCTTTAATCCAGCAGTCAGGAGGCAGAGGCAGGTGGGTCTCTGTGAGTTTGAGGCCAGCCTGGTCTACAGAGCGAGTTTCAGGACAGCCAGGGCTATAAGTGAGATGCTGTCTCAAACAAACAATAAAATAAAATAAAAAAAGAAGCAAGACATGCCAGCCCAGAAATGTACATTTTTGTTGCTGACATCTTGAAAATGTTTTAAATTACTTTACTAGTCAGGCATGGCTGGTGCATGCCCTTAATCCCAGTACTTGGGAGGGAGGCAGAGTTGGGAAAATCTCTGTGAGTTTGAGGCCATCCTGGTTTACATAGTAAGTTTCAGGACAGCCAGGGCTGTTACATGGGAAACCCTGTCTCAAAAACAAAACAAAACACAAATAAATAAATACTACGTGAAATGTCACCAAAGTTTGGTCTGAGTGGCCATTAGAATTACCCCTGTAATCCTAGCACAGGAGAAGCTGAGGCAGGTCAATTGTTCAAGGCAAAACTCGCTTATTGAGTGAGTTTGAGTTCTATGCACTATGTAAGAACCTGTCTGAAAAAGTAAAAACAAAAAGAGTCCTTAAAAACTTAGAAAGAGTCCTCTCTGGCTGGGTTGTGTCCCTGCTTATAAAGGTCTACCCATGCCTGTCCCTCACTCTATCAAAGAGCTGAACCAGGAAGGCCAGGCACCAGGTCATTCTTGGTGTGAACTGGTGCTCAGCCCACAGCCTCAGTGGGTTCTGTTCTGTGGAGTCACCAGAATGTGGGAGAGACCTTGGCCGGAGAGCAGGGATTGCAATCCCCTGGGCCTGCAGCCCACACCGGGAGAGTGTAGTGATGATCTGACCCCTGAGCTTCACAGATTCTTTGTGGCATTGGTGTCATGTTGCTACCCAAACAGGAAAACCATCCTAAAGAGACTCACACTAAAAATAATAACTAAGTAAGACTAAGTTTCTAGGCTGGCCAAATTGAAACTCAAGAGAGTCAGAACAGGACTTAGCACTTGGGAGGCTGAGTGGGAGGATCATGAGTTTGAGCCAAGATGTGACCTACGTGAGAGCCCATCTCAGGAACAAAGAACTGGGTCTGGGAATGCCGCAGAGACGGCGGAGGGCTTGGTAAGCATACGGGACGCCCTTGTTAGATAATAGCATGTAAGGTCCACGTTTGCAATTCCTGCAGCCGTGAGGTGGAGGCAGAGGGTTACAGAGCTCAAGGTCATGGGGGGGCAGGCTGGGCTACCAGCGACCTCGCCTCAGGGCATACCCACTCTCTCCTCCCCACAAAAATGAAAGAAATAAGAGGGAGGGAGGAAGGAGGGGCGGGATGAGGAGAATCTGAGCCACACTGGACAGCTCTGCGGCTGGGAGGCCTCAGTGTCACTGTCTCTTTAAATCCTGTTTGCACTTATTTCTTTTATGTGTGTGAGTGTTTTGCCTGCACATAGGTATGGACACTACAAGGCAGTCAGGAGAGGGCTTCAGATCCCCTGGAGTTGGGGTTCTGGATAGTTGTGAACCACCATATGGGTGCTGGGAATTAAACCCAGGTCTTCCGCGGGAATGATAGGTGCTGTATACTCTGACTCATCTCTCCTGCTCCCAGCCTCTCTCTCTCTCTTTTTAATTAATTATTTTTTTTTTAATTTTATGTGCATTGGTGTTTTGCCTGCATGTATGCTTGTGAGTGTCAGATCTTGGAGTTACAGACAGTTGTGAGTTGCCACGCGAATGCTGGGAATTGAACACAGGTCCTCTGGAAGGACAGTTAGTGCTCTTAACTGCTGAGCCATCTCTCTAGCCCCTAAGTCTCTCTTTTACGAGGTCAAGCCCAGCAACCAGAGGACAGGTTTTTTTTTGGTTTGATTTTGTTGTTGCTTTGAGACAAGATCTCACCACGTCTTCCTGGCTGACTTGGCACTCACTCTGTAAACCAGGCTGGCCTCAGACCCATAGATCCTCTGCCCCCTGAGTGCTGAGGTTAAAGGTGTGTGCCACCATCAAAAGACAACTTTTAAATGCATACATAGGCACCTCTCTACCTCTCTCTCTCCTTTTGAATTGTGAAGACAGAATTTCTCTGTGTAGCCCAGTCTGGCCCCAAACTCATAATCCTCTTGCCTCAACCTTGTTAGAACGAGGGTCACAGGTATGCACTTTATTCCATGTTTGTTCGTTGGATTTCTAGAAAACACAGGTATTTTTCCTGGTGTCTTTGCGGCCACTGGGTGGGAAAGGGGCTCACACAAGCCCAGTGTATAGGAGCCCAGCTCACCCCCCATGAGAGCACGTAAACTGCGCTGGACTCCCTGCTCTGGACGGGTTCTATCACCACTCTCAATCAGTGTTGATGAAATGGAGGAACAGATCAGACAGGTGAAGGATACAGGTAAGAAGCCAGATTTGAACGCAGCTGTGAAGAACTGGGGAGGCCAGGCCAAACCCTAGCTTCCTTCAAGGTGCGCCTGCGCCAGCCAAGTTGTCACGTGACTCAAGTTGGCCCAATCACAAACTCTCCAAAGAAGCTGCAGGCCCCTGACACCCAGATGTATATCCCTGCTTCCCATCCGTGACCCCAGCAGCTTCCCCCGTTGAAGGCTCAGCTCAGTTGCGCTCAGAGAGCCTTGGTTAAGCTGTGTACACCCCCATCTCTTCTTGGGGACTGTGTTCTTCCCCCACCTTACCCACCCACCAGTGACGGATCACGGAGCTCTCTTCTAGCTCATGCCTTCCAGATCAGGATTTATATATCTTATAATTTTGCAGCTGCTATTCAACAGAATGAATACTTTGTACGACAGAGTGCGACTCCTACAATGCTTCCAAGGCTAGCAGACTGGAAGGAAGCCAAGTGAATGACATTTAGCGAGCATAATGCAACGTCTGAAGAATCCTCATGCAAGTAGCAGAGGGGGAGGGTGCCCTGGCTGAGCAGGTGCTCATGGGAAATAAGTGTGCACTGCATTTTTGAGAGAATAATTTTGCTGCAGCTTCGAATGAGTCTAACATGAAAGCTACATTCCTAGAGACAGAGTAGGTAGAAGACTGGGGGCGTGCCTTTGAACTGGCCCTGTCAATCAACACTGAGTCCCACACATCAGGGGCGACAGTGGCAAGTTAGTGCATTTCAGTGAGGATGGCCTAGGTTATTGGGAAATCACAGCACCCACAGGCATTCAGCCCAGCTCCCCAAGAAGGAGCCAAGACTCCTGTATGCAAGTGACTGTGGGGGAGGGAAGAGGAGAGAAGCCACCCTGAATGCACAGAACTAGGGAGAGACACCCACTGAGGCATACACAGAGATTGTTTCAAGCTCTGCTGATGGAACAGGATAGAGAGGCATGAGAAAGGGGGTATGGGAAAGGAGCCCTTGACCTTGGAGTCTAGAGGTGGTCTCTTGTCAGCTGAGAGTCAAAGGGGATGTAGTATTGGGTGGGTGGGTGGAGAGATGGGACAGCACAACGGTTAAGAGTGCTTGTGGCTCTCGGAGAGGACCAGAGTTCAGTTCCCAGCACTCTTATAAGGCAGCCCACAACCACCTGTAACTCCAGCTTCAAATCCTCTTTTGGCTTCCAAGAGCACCCACTGCACACAGGCACACACACCCAGATGTACATACCCACCCAAACATACCTACCCACCCATATATGCACACACACACACACACTCACACACTTTAAAATAAAATCAGATTTTAAAATAATTACTTTAATCTGAGACAGAGGTAAGAGGATGTCTATCAACTGGAGGCCGGTCTGGGCCACATCACAAGAGATTTGGGCCCTGACTCAAGAGAGGAAATGTGAAGGTTACATACATAGAGACAATATTCTTTTCATCTAGAGATATTGCAAATAAAAATGTTAAAACAGCCATAGGCCACACTCAAGGCCTAAGTATATAATATGACCTTGACGGTGGCCTTGCCCCTTCCCAGCTGCACACATGCAGTTTTCTAGGCCTCTCACAAGAAACCCTGTGTACAGTAAGACATGTTCTGACTCGATTGTGTAACCCTTGTGATTCAGGTTTTCTTTGTTTCTTTCTTTTTAAATCTTATCAGATTGAAATCCTACCAAAGGCACCTCCAAAGCCATCCCATAACCTCACTTTACCGAAAAGGCAAAAAGTGAGGGCAAAGTTGCCTAGCTGGCCTTACAGATAGTACTCGAGAGCCACCTGATGAATTTTTTTTTTAAACTGTTTCATTTTGAGTTTCTTAAAGCCTCTCCCTCCCAACCCCTCAACCCTAGGCAGAAGAGAGGTTAGTGGGGAGAGCGGGCGCAGACCCCTTTACTTCCCCTGGCTAGGTGGGTGGGTTCTTTTGGGGGTTACACCAGCCTTTGTCAGCAGCAAATGCAGCAAGCAGTCTCCCTCTCTCTCCTCCGAGCCGCTGCTCCAGGAAGCATCTCTCCTATGTCTCTCCAGTTGCCACACTGTCACTCTCTGGTCACTCCAGACTGTCACACTTCTCTTTCTGGGCTCTCATATTTATATCCCTCAGAGTCCTGGACCACGCTCCTCTCCTTGCTGCTCATAACCACCCACAGTGAGATCTAGTGCGGTCTTCTGGTCTACAGGCGTTCATGTACACAGAATATTTCCTCCAGGTTCCTGCCTGTTTGAGTCCCTGTCCTGACGTCCTTCAGTGATGGGACTACAATGTGGAAGTGTAAGCCAAAGAAACCCTTTCTCCCCCATTTGCTTTTGGTCATGGTGTTTCATCACAGCAACACTAACCCTGAGTAGGATAGATGGGAGAGATGCTGTAGGTAGACAGTCCAAGGTAGGAAGGGGAAGTCAGGTGGCTAGGGAACCAGTGTGCATGGCTGTTGGTGCCTGAGCAGAGAAGATGGAGGCTAGGAAATTCTGTTTTCGAGGGCCGTGTCTGGGAGCCATAGCTGCTGCTGCTGGTGGTAGTGGTGTTGAGTGGCCTTCTAATCTCAGCACAGATAGGTCTCTGAGGAGCCGACTCAGTGACTTGGGCCCTCTGGGAGTGTGGATAAGGGTGGGCCCGACTCAAAGCTGCCCTTGTCGCCCCACATACACGTCTGACTGTCTCAGGCCTAAAATAGAGCAGAAATAGAGTGATCCCGTGAGAAGATTCTGGCAAAGGGCTATGGGGAAAAGGACATGAGTCACAGCTGGGAACCCTTGAGCCTGACACTCCCAAAGTTCTGCTGCCCTGCCCAACATCAGGAGTCTGAAACCCACTAGTCCCTAGTGACTAGGGGTAGGCCTCCCACATCCATCCCTGCTCACTCTGGTGTGGCTGGGGAACTGGCAGGCCTGGTTTTGGCCTCATCTCTGCTCTGTCATGGAGGAACTGAGGAGGTACCCATGCCTTATTCTCATGGCATCCTGTTTCTTAGAGGTATCAGAAATAAGGGACCCTGCACACCTGCCGTGAGGGACCTGGTAATGAGAGAAAGACCCAACCCAAGGACCAGCACCATTATTCTCCTCTATAGTTCTCTGGACCTCAGATTCCTTATCTGTAAAGGTCTGTTCTTTGCAGGTTTTGGGTTAGGAAATCCATATGCAATCTCAAGAGCTCCTGGGACCTGCATCTCCAACTCCAGCCCTCAGCCGGCACAGTAGGGAACGTTGGTCAAGACCAACATACTTTTTCATGCCCTACACCTAAGGCACACTCTGCCTCCTGCTCCTCGCATCGTGAGGTATAGAGGTGGATGTTGCCCCCAGCTCCAGGGCCAGCCAGAAGCCTGGCTCCTCATGGGTGCTACCACGTGTTAGGCACTCACGTGTTTGACTCAACTACAGGTTGGGCAGTGGTAAATCGGATCCTGTTCTGCATGTGGAAGGAGTCCATGGCAGCGGTAGCGTTTGTAGTTGGTGTCCCGATGATTGAGGTTGGCGCGCCCTCTAGAGGCCACTCTGTCTTGCTCCATAGCCAGAGCGGTTCGGATCTGGCGGGCAGGGCGGTCCCAAGGTTGGAAGATCCTTTCTGCAGGCTTCAGGAGTCCTACCTTGCAGCAGCTCCGCTTTCTGTACCTAAAAGCTCTCTCGCTAAGGCCTTCCGGGTAGGCTTCTCAGAGACCTCCCCCACTGCGGCTGCGCGCCCTGCCCTATTACCATGGCGACTGCTTGTATACAATTTTCCTACCCTTTCCCTCCCCTTTCCCCCAGTCCTGAACGCAGGCCCCTCCAACAGGACAGGTGCCCCGTAGGAGGGAGCCCTCCAGGCCCAGAGGCGGGTGCCCATGAACAGCGATGGCCCCCAAAAATTGGCCGTGGGCAAAGTGAGGTACTTCGGTCAACATCACGGGGAGGTGAGGACACCCAAGGTCTACGCAGTCTCGATGGGGTCTTTTCAGGTCCCAACTCAAGAATAAACTCTAGGTTTCTTTTTTTCTTTCTCTCTCTCTTTCTTCTTTTTAATTCACTTATGTTTATTTTATGTGCATTGGCGTTTTGTCTGGATGTGTGTCTATGTGTCAGATACTGGAGTTACAGACAATTGTGAGCTGCAACGTGGGTGCTGGGATGTGAACCCCTGTCTCCAACGAAAAAGGGCCTGGAGAGATGGCTCGGTGGTTAGGGCACTTTTTCATTGGAGACAGGGGTTCAGTATGTGGCTCTGAGTGTCCTGGAACTCATTTCATAGACCATACACTGACCTTGATCAGAGATCCGGCTGCCTCTGCCTCCCTGGTACTGGGATTCAAGCGTGCATACCAGGTCTTTTTGTTTAAAGACAGGGTCTCCTGCTGGCCTGTAATCCCATTCTGGGAGGCAGAGGCAGGCGGATCTCTGTGAGTTCAAGGCCAGCCTGGTCTACAAAGTAGTCCAGGACAGCCAAGGCTACACAGAGAAACCTGTCTTAGAAAAACAACGAATGAATAAACAAACTGAATGAATGAATGAATAGAGTCTCAGTGGGGCTGTAGTGACACTTGCCTTTAATCTAAGCACTCCAGAGGTAGAGGCAGGTGGCTCTCTGAGTTCAAGGCCAGCCTGGTCTACAAGACTGAGTTCTAGGACAGCTACCTAGAGAAATGTAGCTGTTTGGGTCGGGTCATCAAGGCCTCAAACTCTCACAGATCCACTTTGTCTTTTGAGGTAGCATCAGGCTGGCCTCAAACACAAGACAATCCTCCTGCCTCTGCCTTCCCTGGTGCTAGGATCAAATGTATAAGATCATTATGGTCAGCTTGGACTCAATCCAAGTTCAATGACTTTGAACTTGTCGATTCGTGATCCAGAACTTGCTTTAGGCTTCGGGTTCCAGTGTTGGTTGGAAGATTCCTGCAGTTTATAGCCCCATCCATGGTTCCTGGGCAGGTTAGCGGTGGTTAGAGCTGAGGGGACAAGTGACTGCTGACAAGCATGGGACCAGTTTTGCCCTGTCCTTTCAGGTCAACTGCTCTGCCTTCTCCCCTGATGGCAAGATCCTGCTCACAGCCTCTGATGATGGCTGTGTGTATGTATGGGAGACGAAGAGTAGGCGACTGCTCTGGAGACTGACAGGCCACAGAGGTGGGGCTTAGCCACCATGATGAAGAGACCTCTAGGGCTCTGCTGACATTTTGCAGCCTACCTTGGTGACCTCTGACTTCCGGGGAGAGGGTTGTAACAATAGTCTAGCAGGGGCTGCTGAATAGAGAGACACCAAACCTAACAGCCAGGGGTCGGCCCCCTTGTTCTAAGACTTGAACTCAAAATGTTATTTCACAAGTCTTAAGCCCAGTAGTACAAATGCGCACACTGAGTAGTTCTCTGGAAGTTCTTCTGGCAGAGCTGTAACATGAAACACCCATGCTCAACCTCCATCTCCACCAGTGCAGTTTGATCTCTCTAGAAGCCTCTCCAGTGTTGACTGGCTTATTCCACTCAGCCTCAAGGTTACCTGTTGCGCTGCACACATGAACTTGTCAAGACTGTTCTTGGTCCTATTACCTCAAACCATTGTCACAGGACAAACCCATGCAAGCAAGGTGCCGTACCTGTTAAGACAAATGAGGTAATGATGGTTCAGGGTGATTAACACCAAAGACAGTTTACGCCAGAGCCAGAGAACCCACCTGGGCAACGAGGGCATATTGCTGGGAGGAGGAAATCTGGATTTGATGACAGTCTGAGATGGGCAAACCAGCTGAACCCAGCTCAGGCCTGGCCTTGTGGTTGAACTGCAGATGACAAGTTTGGACTATGAGCGCAGGACAATGCCATGTGTTCCCTGCCTCAGGCCCAGTGAAATTCTGTCGATTCTCCCCTGATGGCTGCTTGGTTGCCAGTTCCTCCTGTGACCACACCGTACGCCTATGGGATGTGGGAAGATCCAAGTGTTTACATGTACTGAAAGGTGAGTAGTTGGCTTGGCCGGGAACCACACTGGCTACTTTGTGAATTGTGTGTCTTCTTTCCCACCTTTGGGCTGGTGTCTGCAGGTCACCAGCGGAGTGTGGAGACCGTGAGCTTCAGCCCTGATTCAAAGCAGCTGGCATCAGGTGGCTGGGACAAGAGGGTGATTCTCTGGGAGGTGCAGGTATGAGGATGGGGCCTGGTTTAGGTTTGCCTACTCCCCACACCCAATCAGTTATCCAAGTTTCTAGGCCTCAGGTTCCAGCCTGGATTTTCCTTCCTCCTGCTGTGGCAAGTCCCAGGAAGACTTAGATCAGTAGTCATGTAGGGAGCACCTGGCCCCCTCCACCTCTGCAGCTCTCTTTACAGTCTGGCCACAAAGTGCGCCTCTTGACTGGGCATCAGGATTCTGTCCAGAGCAGTGACTTCTCTCCAACTTCAGACTCTTTGGTGAGCCTCTCCCCCCACCACACCCCCCCGCATCAGTGGCCAGCAGATAGAGTTGTTTCATAGTATCTATCACTGCCTACAGGCCACTGGTTCCTGGGACTCGACTGTGCACATCTGGGACCTGCGGGTGGCAAGCCCAGTTACCTCGTACCATGAGCTGGATGGTCACACCGGCAAAATCAGCTGCTTGTGCTACTCAGCATCTGGCCTCTTGGTAAGCTAGGCTAACTGGGCTCCTGACAAGGCCCAATTTGCCCCCAGACCTTCATCAAGGGTGTAGGCTATTGTCCAGTCCACTGAGCTCAGGGATCTCTGTTCAGGCGTCTGGCTCCTGGGACAAGACCATCCGCATCTGGAAGCCCACAACTAGCAGCTTGCTTTTCCAGCTCAAGGGCCATGCCACCTGGGTGAAGAGCCTAGCCTTCTCTCCTGATGAGTTAAGGCTGGCCAGTGCTGGCTACTCCCGTATGGTAAGCCCCTTCCTCCAAACCCCAGCCTCACCTTTCCAGAGGTTTCAGCCATACTAGAAATGTCTATGTACAACAGAAGCAAGGACAAGATAGGTCTCACCTCTGATGACCTCAAGGAAAGCACAAAGCAGGCTGTCCCACATGTGGCACCACTGACTATGAACTCTTGACATTTCTATGCTAGAGGCTGTGGTACTTCATACCTTGTCTGCAGACAAGCCGAGGCCATGTCCGGACCTCTGAGCACACTGACACCTCCCACCTCTAATGCCTATTTTAACTCCTAGGTCAAAGTCTGGGACTGCAACACAGGACAATGTCTTGAGACCGTAAAGGTAAGGCACTGGGATCAGTACAAACCAACACCCTCGTACCCCACCCACCCACCAGCAGGGGCCTAGGAATGGTAGGACCCACTAACCCTGACTCTGATGCTATGTCACTGACAGGGCCTGCTGGATGTGGCCCACGCCTGTGTTTTCACCCCAGATGGCAAACTCTTAGTGTCAGGGGCTGCTGATGTGACAAGATGACAAGTCTCCTGCTCAAAGTCTCAAGAACCTACTCCATGTAGCTTATCACAGGCCTAAAGTAACTAAGAAAGAGGTTGCTAGATCTCTCCGCTGTAGGGGCTCCCCTATCCTGTCCCATAACAAGACCTATAGGCAAGTGGTCACCTGAACCCCCACCTCTCCCTACCGGCCCCAGGTGGCCAGTGTAAAACACGAAGCAGAAAGACAGCCAGTTTTGCACTTTATTGTCGTTGCCACCTCAGGCCTTGACTGCATATTTGCGCAGCGGATATAGCCTCTCCTTCCGCTGCTGCTTCTTGGTCTTCAGCTTCTCCTCGTGTTTGGTGAGACGGCGGCGCATGGCTCTAGTCTTCTTGGGTCGCAGGTCCAGAGGCTTGTATTTCTTGCCCTGGGACAGAGATGACAGGGTGAATCCGAGCACCAGGGGCTACTGGGAAGATGCTAAAGCACGAGAGCCAGATGGGACAGGAAGTTGGACTTCTCTGAGCAATTTGTGGGGCATCCAGAGCCTTTTAGCTGGATGCTCACAGTAAGGTTAACAGAAGCTGGCAGGCCAAATAATTGCAGAGTCCCCTAATTTCAAGACTACAGGACTTAGAGGGAGGCTAACCTTCAGTCTTCCTACACACCAATCACCAGTAACTAAGTAAAACACCACAGCACAGGGCAGGCATGGTGGTGCATGCCTGCACCCAGGAGGCAGAGGCAGGCAGATTGCTGTGAGTGTGAGTCCAGGACAGCCAATGCTACAGAAAAAAAAAAAAAAAACAGGCACAGCCCACAATCTAAAGGACACAAGACATACACTCGGTCCTGTGGTGGCTACAATCAACTGGATGGTCTACAGGGCAGGGCTCATTAATGCTCTAGGTAACACTGAACAGGAAGGCCTGGCCAAGGTCACCCTGACATGATAGGTTAAGACCCTGAACTGTTAAGGGAACTGTGCCCTCTATGTCTTAGTCTTTCCCAAGTGCTCTAAAGCAAGGTGGTCCCTTAGGTCCCCCCACCCCCTGCAACCAGGTCTGTGGGTCACACCCCTACATGGGGAGGAGCAAAAGCACCACGAAGATTTTCAAGACGCAATAACCTCCAAAGCAAGCCCCTCAGTTGGAAAGCAGAGAGCAGGGCGTAGGAAAAAACCCTTTAGGAATGTACAATCAGAAGCTGGACATGGTGGTGCATGTCCAGCACTCCAAGAACAGTCTGGTCCAAAGAGTCCCAGGACAGCCAATGATGTACAAAGAAACCCTGCCTCAGAAAACAAAATCAGGCTCCCTATACTTGGCTACTGCTGCCTTCAAAGGGGCAGGCATCATGAAGTCACATCATGCATCAAACTCCAGTGGATAACAGGAAGTCACCAGAAAGCTGCCGTGCAGGATGGGGCAGGGACACAAAGCCACCTCAGGCAGGTCCTTATCCATGCCAAGTTCACGTATCCATTTAGCGCTCTGCCCAGAGCAGCCCCTAAACATATCTCCATTGTTCATTCTAAAACCAGGGCAGCTCAGGTTAGGAGCACTGGCTGTTCTTCCAAAGGTCCCAGCAACCACATGGTGACTCATAACCATCTACAGTGAGATCTGCTGCCCTCTTCTGGCATGCAGGCAGAACACTATTACTAGATACTAGATTATGTATATAGTGTTCTGCCTGCATACACACCTCTATGGCACCAAGAGCCATCTCCCCAGCCCCTAATAAATAAATAAATCTTAATCTAAGTGTCCACAAAGCATGATGCTTGTAATCCCAGCAACCCAGAACCCCCTAATCTGGTTCCTTGTGGCATGGAGGCAGCAGCTCAGTGATGGTTTACTCACTTGCCTGATCTGTTAGACCTCATGGTTTAAGCCCCAAACACGGCCTAGATAAAAAGCCTACATCTCCAGCCACATACTCATTAGTGTTGAAAAGCTACTTGTATCAGCAGTCACAGGGAAGCAGAAGCAATTCCACACAAGTTCCACTGCAGTGTATGGTAAGGCCCTACACTCAGTTCCCTGACAGTTAGCCGGGTCCCAAACTCTCAGAAACACTTCAGACTTGCCCAAGACAAAAATTCCATCACACGAGGGGCCCTCAAGGGCAGTGAGTGCAGTCAAACCACGACACTTTTCTGATGTGCCTTGCAGAGATAATAAAAGACTCTACTAGATGGCTTCAATTAAGGGCGATCACCTTAAAACGAGGCTCCATGTCACACGAGCCAATTCCCAACAAGACCGTGTAAAATTGCAGCCTCACTTTGCCTCCACACTAACACTTAGGACAAACATCTCACAACCATTCCAGCAATGCGCCAATGTCCTGACACGGTTCTGAGGAGAGGCTGTTGGGCCCTCAGTTTTACCTACTGTGCTGTCTCTGGGCAACCCAACCTCTCCAACCCTTGGAAAAGCAGATGCTTGGCTGTGAGAGACACATTTTGACAGTGAGTTGACACGGGAACAGCTGGCTTTACCTCAGGGGAGGGTTCCAGTTCCATCTTACAGCAAAGCAACCCTGCAACTACCACAACTGAGAAGGCCAGGTTCAAAGCTCATGCTCAGATCCTTTAACACCTACATGCCAGCTCAGGAAGCTGACAACTGGGGTAAACTCAACCACAAAATGGGAGCCTTGAGGGCCCAAACCCAGTCCCATGATACTGGACAGTGCTCACCTTGTAGAATTTCCTGAGGTTTTCTTTTTGAGTCTGATTAATGACAGTGAGGACACGGGCAATGGATTTGCGGACGACTCGTCTATAAAAAGAGATGGCAGTGAAGACCAGGAAGACACACAGTGCTCACAACACAAGTCTCTTATCTATATCCTCCAGGAGGTCCAGCCCTGGAGGTAAGGACAGGCTCCCCAGGGACATGTGTCTGTGTGGAGACCTAATGCAGATGAGAAAGTGAGGAAAAACCTTTAAACCCAGGCCAAGGCCTTAGACCAAGGGCCACAAAGACTGAGGCCATGTTAACAGGGTGAAAACAGTTGTTTTTAAGTCATGCTAATGACAGGATCAGTTGTCGACTGCAACACATGATCTGGAGGTCTCAGAATGTTTTCCTAATCATCTCAAGGTTGTCTGGGGGGCGGAATGCTTGTGGCATTCACTAAAAACCCCAAGTTGTCTCTTCGAAAGTCTTCCCGGTCCTTACATGTGCTTCCAGCCCCGCTACAACCTACGTAAAGGTCCAGGTGGTTGGCACTACCATGGCCCTTCAGGAAAGCCCAGTTCTTTCACCACAGTAGTTGGCCAAGGACGACCGGGGGAAAACGGCAGCAGGGGTAAAGGCACGGATGGCTAAATACACAGGTGGGTCACTTCGAGTGTTACTTACATCTTGGACAGCTTGGACGCGGCACCGCCTGTCACTTTGGCGACGCGAAGCTGAGACAACTCCACCTTCAGATCGTCGAGTTGTTTCAGCAGCTCCTCCTTCTTCTTGCCGCGCAGGTCCCGAGCCTTAATCTTGGCCTGCACAAGAAGAGTTTCTGTGGGTCACTGAGCGGGAACTCCCGTTTCCTCCGAGGTCGGCGAAGAGGGACCGTGAGGGAGAGGCCGCGGCACAAGCAGTCTGAACCGGCCAGAACCACGCACAACCAGAGCCAAGCCACAGGCCGCGACTGCTCCCTGGGTCCCCCACGCCCGCCCCGCGCCCCGCCCCGCAGTTCCCGCGTGTTCCCCGCGCCCGATGGCACCCGATTCTCTTGGCCTCACCATGGCTGCGCTGCTCACCGCTGAAGGCGCCTGGTTCGAGAGACAGAGCGAGGAAGGGGCGAGGCCGACCTTTGCAACTACTTCCGGGTGGCGCCGAGCACAGCCAATAGCATCTCGGCGTGGAAGGCCCGCCCCCCTGTGCGCAGTGGAGGTGCCCTCCGCTTCCGGGGTATTCTGCCCAATCTAGATTGGCTGGTTCCTAAGCAACGCACGTGCGGAATCTGAGACGCCCACTGAGCAGCACAGACCTCGGGATAGCTGAGTGAAGCGGTTCGTCCATTCAGTTGTTTGTTCGGGAAGCCTGACGTTCCCTGCCCTGTCAGCTGTGCTCTAGCCGCGGTTGGTCTTGGGTGCGGAGGACATGAAGTGTGACGGTTTTATTTCTTTAAAAGTTAGAGAAAGGGCTGGCGACATGGCTCAGAGGTTAAGAGCACTGGCTGCTCTTCCTAGTGATCCTGAGTTCAATTCCCAGCAACCACAAGGTGGCTCACAACCATCTGTAATGAAATCTGGTAATGAGATCTGGTGCCCACTTCTGACGTGCAGGTGTGCAAGCAGGCAGAAATTGTATACATGATAAATCTTAAAAAAAAAAAAAAGTTAGAGACATGTTCTTACTGGAAATCCCTGGCTGGTCGGGAACGTTCCCAGCGCTGAGATTACAGGTTGCTTTGGCAGTGTGTGCAAGAGCGAGCCAGCGAGATGTTTGGTGGTCAGAACAACCGTGGGAGTTGGTACTCTCCTTCCACAATGTGGGTCTCGGGGCTTGAACGCAGGTGGTTAGGGTCTGCCGAAAGGTCTCGCTAGTCCAGTTTTTGTTGTTGTTTCTTTAAATATAAGATATCTATATATATCCTGGGCTGATCTGAGGTGCCCGAGGCTGGCGTCGAAAAAGTGCGCCATCACCTGGTCAGAGTAAGAGTTTCAAGGATGATAATAGAGGCAATCTGCAGTGAGAACTGATGGAGACAATGTAGTTAGTACAAATGGCATCCCCAGACGTCTTAGGTTTCCGATTATTGCTCTAGGTCTGAGCACGGTGTCACACTCCTGTGACTCCAGCGCTCAGGCAGTGGAAAAGAAGAATCCAGAGTTCAAGCCGCCTCCACTGCAGCCTGGTGTGGAGACCGTATCAAAAGACTCAAAAATAGGGGCTGGGAGTTTGGTTCCATTTCCCTGACATGCACGAGGTTCTGGGTTTAATTCTCAGCACCAATACATGAATAAATAAAAAGCAACTCCAAAACAAAATCAGATTCTTTATTGCTTTGTTATCTTAGTAAGTCCATGTGTCTTTGAGGATTAGATAACTCGCAAAGCTCTCAACCGAGACCTGATATGTAAAGATCGAGCAGAGAATCATTGGTATTTGGTTAAAGTGGACACGGCCCTTCATCTGCAGTCCTAACAGACCACCAGCATCTAGTTTGGAGCAAAGCAGACTAGATCTGCTAGGTTTTTGTAATAAGTGGCCAAATGGACCTGTTGGAGCCTTTTCTTTGCCAAGCTCCAGTCACACGGCTGCCCTCTGCAGTACACAGTGCTGACCTAAATTGGAGAACAAACAGGGACCCAAAAGGCAGTGTGTAATAAAGGTTTTTAAGCTGGGTGTGGTGGCACATGCCTTTAATCTCAGCACTTGGGAGGCAGTGGCAGGCCGATCGAGGCCAGCCTGGTCTACAAGGCGAGTTCAGGACAACCAGGCTGTTACACAGAAAAACCCTGTTTTCGAAAAACAAAACCAAAGCTTTTAAAGTCATCTCTCACCCCTGAGTAGCAGCATACCCTTGTATTCTAAGCGTTCTGTGCAATGCCAAACTGAGTTAAGTGGTGTTTGTGTGCCTGTTTCCAGAGTCAGTTTGGAAGGTCTCCAAGGGCAGAACCACTTATCTGGTTTTCTGCTCTCTGGGCCCAGGATGTGGATACTAGTTGGATAGATGAATTAATTGGCCTTGTCCCAGACCACTGTGAAATCAAGGAATATGTAGAAATGAGCAGGGAGTGTGAATTAGTTTTAAATGGAAGTCTAAAGGTGCAACTTCCCAGATGCCCAGAATGCTACTACAGTTATGATTATGCTTATTTTTTGAAAATTTTTGTGGTTGTAGGATTAAACCCAGGGTTTCCAATGTGTTGAAACTTCCAGTGTATTGGGTTCTATTCCCAGACCTGCATCTTTATCTGCTAGTTTCTATTACATGTTCGATCTAATCTAACAGCAAATCCTGCAGGCTCTATCTGGAAAACACCTGATATACTCCTAGCACCCTCTTCTGGTACCTTCCTGGCCTGAGCTACTATTGCCTACAGCTTACTCCTAATTTTTTTTTTTTTTTTTGAAACAAGGTCTTCTATGTATCCTTGAATGTCCTGGAATTCCCTATATAGACTATTCTGGCCTCAAACTGAGAAATTCCACAATGCTCAGCACACCTCACAACCTTGGATCTTGTTCTCAAGAGTTTTGCTTTTTGAGACTAGATTCCTTTGTGTAACAGCCCTGGCTGTTCTGGAACTCTTTTTGTAGACCAGGCTGGCTTCGAACTCACAGAAATCTGTCTGCTTGCCTCCTGAGAGCTGGGATTAAAGGTGTGCACCACCACTACCAATCGTAGAGGTCCATTTTACATTTCCCTTTAAGAAATTTAAGGCATAGTGGCACACACTTTTAATCTCAGCACTGGGGAGGCAGAGGCAGGTCACTCTCTGAGTTCGAGGCCAGCCTGGTCTAAACAGTGAGTTTTATGGAAACCCAAAACAAAACTGAGTAGTTTTCTCCTCAGCAGTCTGTCATCCCTGATGTAATATAAGACAGCTTAATTTTTTTTTTTTTTTCTTTTTGGTGTTTTGAGACAGGATTTCTTTGTGTAGTCCTGGCCTTAAACTCAGAGATCCGCCTGCCTCTGCCTCCCAAGTGCTGGGATTAAGGGCACATGCCACGACTACCTGGATTAAATTTTTAGTATTTTGTGTTACCATAGGTGTGCAATGGCAGCAGAGGTGGCTGGAGGTGGAGTTGCAGAGCTCTGAGCTGCCATGCCGATGCTGGGAACTGTACCCAGGTCTTCTGGACAGCAGCAAGTACTTTTTGTTTTTGAGACAGAGTTTCACTATGTAGTCTTGGCTGACCTGGAACTCATTATGTGGACCAAACTATCTAGAACAAGAATCCTTTGCTGCTGCCTTCTGAGTGCTTCCATGTGCCAACATTACTAAGCTGTATGCAGCAGCAGGAGCTCTTAACCAATGGGCCATCTCTCTAGCCTGGGATTTGTTTTGAGGCAGGATTTCACTAAATACAGACTCTTTATCCTCTTGCTTAGTCTTCTGAGGGTCAGGATTACTGTGGTGCACCAACATGTCAGATTTCATATCATGGATTTAAAGTCCTATCTGATAAACGTGCACAAACACAAGCGAGAACCTTATTTCATTATCTAGATTATCTGAGGCTATTTCCCTGTCAAACTCGTATTTCTGATATTAAGTTCCTTCTCACCAAGATATTCTAGGGGAGGGACTGGTGACATGGGTCGGCAGGCAAGAGAACTGGTTGCTTTTCTAGAGGACCCGTGTTTCCAAGAGGTTCCATGATGTGGTGGCTAGTAACCGGCTATGTAATTGCAGTTCCAAAAGGATCCCACGCCCTCTTCCGGCCTCCAGCAGCCATCACACTCACGTGGTGCCCAGAAATACTTGCCGGCAAAAATACTGATACAAATAATTAAAAAATTAAAGATGAGTCGGGTGAGGTGGCACACGCCTGTAATCCTAACACTCTGGGAGGCTGAGGCAAGTGGATCTCTGTGAGTTCAAGGCCTGGTTTACAAATTGAGGCTAGGACAGCCAAGCCAAGGCTACACAGAAACCCTGTCTCGAAAAAACCAAAACCAAACCAAAAAAATTAAAGATGTTCTGGGGATATGAATTTCTGCTCTCTTGTGACCTGCTTGCGTTACATATTTCTTCTAAGGAACAGGCAGGAATACAGGTAGGTTTGGACTACTTCCATGAGTTGAGACTCTATTCAGCATCTATCTGTCCTCGTGGAAGCCTACCTTTAGGATCCCAAGGTTAGGCTGCATCAGTCTGGCAGAGCAAACCCAAGTTTCAACTACTGGTTTTTTACTCGAGTTCTGTTAGGTGAAAATGTAATAAAGTTTTCGTACAATTACAGGAAAGATCCATTTTGCCCTACGGCTGAAATAAACAGAAACCAGCATCGCAAGCGTCCTAGACAGTGCCTTCCTTCCACCATATCCTGGGAAGTCTGCAGCTTTCGCTTCCTAAAATGCGCCTCTTCAGTGAGGATAGGCGTTCAGAAGTATATGTGGTCATGGAATCATCTCTTTCTGGAGTGCCCAGAAGTTCCGAGTCGGTACATTCGCAAGTAAAGATGTCATCAAGCGTCCAGTCAGCCCCTGGGTTACACGTTAACGCCTTTAAACTCTCTACTCCTTTAGCAAAAAAGTCACTGTGGTCAATGCGGTTCGCGTTCGAGGTTGTGAGGCTCCGGCACTGCGCTCCACTCCCACGCATCCCTCAGCTCAAAGGTTTCTTTCTCAGGAGCGGACGGAGGCGCCGTCTATGACCGCAGGCTGGTTTTGCGAAGAAGCAGTAACGGCTGCGTAACCGGACCCCACCAAACAAGCTCTCCACGGTCCCGCGGCGCTGCCCCGCCCCAAGAAGCTTCCGGTTCCGGCGCAGCCCGGAAGTGGGCGGGCGGCGGCGACTGCGCGCGGAGGAGGTGCCGGGCGGCCGCTTCCCGCCCCCGAGCGGAGCCGGTGCGCAGGGGAGCCGGTACGGAACGGAGACGAGCCGCTTGGGCGGCCGCCGAGCTCCCGCTATGGCCCGGAACACGCTGTCCTCGCGCTTCCGCCGAGTGGATATCGACGAATTTGACGAGAACAAATTCGTAGACGAGCAGGAAGAGGCGGCGGTGGCAGCGGGCGAGCCAGGCCCGGACCCCGGCGAGGTAGACGGGCTCCTGCGGCAATATCCTTCCCGGCGCGGCGGCCCGGGCTCGCACCCTTACCGTCCCAGCCCCCGTTTCCCCGCCCCCCGCTGGCTCCTGCCAGTCCCAGGCCCCGCCGGTCAGTCGTTGGTGGCCTCTCGCCTCCTCAGCAGTGCGGCCCCGGAGCTCGTCTCACTCCTCCGCGCGGCCACGCTTCGCATCCCTCAGGGTGGCCCTGCATCGGCCTTGGTAACCCTCCATCCCTCCTTACAGTAAACGGGGCCTTCCCGGGCGCTGGTTCTCGGGAGGGCCGGAGGTGAGCCTCCTTGGATTCATTGAGCAGCCGGGGCCACTGCCCTCCTGCGCCTGTCTAACTGGCTTTCTTGGACCGGATTGCAGTCCCGCGCGAAAATAGGTGGGCGGATGGTTGGAGGAAGGCAGACTGGAGGGCGGAGGTGGGAGGTGATGCCTTAAGGCCAACCCTCAGGTGTGATGTTGCACCTCTCGCCACTTTCCTCTGAGCACGTTGGGTTTTCGGCCTTTATGGGCCAGTCACGTTCAACAAGTGATTTGCGACTCTCCCATTAACCGCCTTATGCAGAGATCATGTAAAAAGCTAGTGATTCCGAGCTAAGCAACACGCACAGTGTCAAGTGCAAAAGTGGCGACTGAAAATGACTGCTTGTGGTCACAGAAAACAAGCGTTTAGAACAGAAGAGTAAAAATAGAGGTGATTGTCACAGCTGGCCTGGACTCTTAGCAGTTTGAGCACCACAGGAAACTGACTTATTCTCACAGGAAGATTTTTTTCTTTATTCAAATGGTTTGAAAGGAAGTGTGCCCCTCCCCCGCACTTGCCAGGGTAGGGCAAGTATATAAATCAGGTTCTGGGTATTTAATCAGTTGACTAAGCCTGGGGAGTAAGGCCTACTGCTTTTGGGAAGATATCTTTAAAGCAACTCTTCTCAGACTGAACATGAATGTGTTTTCAAATGTGGAGATTTCAAACTTGTTTTCCTCCATCATTAGATGGTTAAATGGGGAAGGTTGGGCTTTTAGTATGGTGAAGGGTACTGACTGGCTTATCGGCAGTCACTGTTGTCAAGGCTCCAGAATGATGCATTTGGCCCAGAATCCTAATTACACTGATGAAGAGACAGGCCTGTCGGCCGCTGCCCTGGTATTGTTGCTGCTGGAGCTCGTTGAAGGCCCTGGCTGGTTGTTGTATTTTTTTGAGGCAGGTTAGAGGCATTGGCTTAGCTCATAGAGGAGATGGTTTCTACCCTTGTGGTAGTGTCAGAAGTCTTGTTACCATGGAGAGCATTACCTCTTGGGACTGGGAGAAGGGAGGTTAGCAGATGAGAAGTGAAACCCTAGCAGATGTCAGGCCCAGGTAGGGAGAAGGATGGAACTAGTAATTGAGTCCTTTTCAAGAGGCAGTCATTGCATTCAGTCTACAGAACCTCCTGTGAGTCTTGGGAGAGAAGAGGTCATCTCAGGGCTGTGCTGGGTATTGTCATTGTGGAAGAGCCGAATGAGGACGTAGAAAGATGGCTGTGCATCCACATAGGCAGACTCTAACCTGCTTTAACCTTCCATAGGTCACATATCATCTCAACCTTAGCATTGTTTTCTTTAGTGATAGAGACAACTCTGTTGATCTTATTACTTCAGAAGTACTACTGAACACAAAGCAGGTGTTCTCCACAGCCTGGGTCCAGGTTGTAGTGGCAAGGGATTGTGAAGAGGGTTTGGATTTGAAGGGCATCCTGGCACTGTAGTTTTCTGACCTTGTGCAGGTAATTTCCCTTTGACTCAGTTTCATTGTCTCTAAGATAGATGTCAGGTCTTGTCCCAGGAGATTTTTAGAGTAAGGTGAAATGTGACTGCATCTGGTCCTGGGTCCAGACCTTGGGGAGATTTTTCTTCCACTCTGGCAGTTTTAAAGTACCACTGTTTTCTTTCTCATTGAAACGGATAATAGTCCTTGAAGCAGGATTATAGAATAGCATTGGTTTTGAGTGATTTTCTAGTGCTTTCACCCTACCCCAAGGAAATTTGACAAGGTTTGGTGACATTTTGGTTATCACAGTTTTGGGATGTTACTGGAAACTTTAGGGTAGAAGCCAGGGAAGCTGCTCAGCATCCTGTTTCACTTATCAAAAAGTTAATCTGGTTTAAAATGGCTGTAAAGCCATGGCTGAGAATAGACCAGAGGATTCTTCAGTTATCACAGCTTGTTTTCTGAAGGTCTGGAAGCTAGTTTAGTAAATGCTGTGTGATTGCTCCCTATTTGACCCAGCAGTTTGGGGCCCTTGATTATTAGTGGTTGCAGTGGCTGCTTGACAAACAAGCTGCAAGTGGTCACTAAAGCAGCACTAAGCCTAATATTTTCATCTTTGTAGGCTAATCATTTCTGACCTTCCCCATCATTCATTTTGTGAATGGAATGATTAGTCCATGTGTAGTGTTAAGCCAATGGCACCCTGATTATTGCCTGGGAATATCAAGTTAGAAAAGTTATGGGGTGGAAGGTTATCAGTGGCTGTATCAGGACTAGTCCTTGTTTGCCTGAGAAAAAGGAATTCCAAAACTAAAAGGGCTGGGCACCTGTCCACTCTGTAGGGTAAGTCTGATTCAGTACGGTAGGGGAGTGACTTGCCTGGTGGTATAGACCAGCTTTTCAAGATGGCACTCTCTGGGGAAGCTGGGAAGTCAGGTTTGCACCAGAGACTAGCTATTCACACATTGGGATTGCTGCATGGACAAGAGTAAAGACCTGATTGGGTAGAGTCATCCCTTGTTCTATTTTTGAAGCTTTTTGGCTTAAGCCACTGTTTCACATGAGGAAATGAAAGTTGGCTGATGTAATTCAGTTTAAAATAGGTGTAACCTTTGGGGACATAACCTAGATTGTAATTTTCTTTTATGTGCTAGGTATTCAGAACTCAGCACTGAATGTGGACTTGGTTTATGGGGCAAGGGAGCAAATAGCTCATTTTGTGGGCCAGACTGAGATCTTGCTGACCTGGAAGAGAGACCACCCTCCTATCCCTCTTTTTGAGACAGGTAGCTCTGGCTGGCCTTCAATCTGCCTGCATGCTGATTTAAAGACATGCTACTAGGCTTGGCCTAGGAGGTAGATCTGGCACACTTGATTTCTTTAGTAGTTTGATAGGAGTGAAGAGTTAAGGCGTGTTTTGAGCCAGGTAGTGCATGCCTTTAATTCCAGATTTCTGAGTTTGAAGCCTACAGGTGAATTCCAGGATAGCCTGGGCTATACAGAGAAACCCTACTTGAAAAAACAAAACTATTAAGATACGTTTATGTCTCTCCTTCCCTTTTAGAATGAGAGGTTGAATCTGTTTGCATGATTTTCCACGAAGATCCTGTGGGGCAGACAGTGCCCAGCACTGAGGAGAGGTGCAAGTAGGCTCTGAAGGGACTCTGGCTAGCTTGAATGTAGCAAGCATGGCTCTGGCAGGCCTTGCCCTTCTCTCCTGTTCCCTCTTCCTTGCTAAAAACCATTAGATAATATTCCCGAAGCTAGCTACCAAAGTCTATTCCCCTATTTGGCCACTTCCTCCTCTGGAGGCCAAGGTCCAGCAATCAAAAGCCCCCTTTGGCTCACCTAATTAACATGCCAATTAAAGTCAAACACTTCATTTTAACATGGGGTTTCCCATTTTACCTTTATAAACCACCATTTTCTTATGTGTCTGTCTCCTCTATAGCCAGAGGTAGTCCATTGTCCTCTGGGACAGATAACCTTGCCCCTTTCCCTTGATCCCTTCCCCTTCTCCCTCATTTTCTAGCTCCTTTGTTTGTTTCTTATTCCTTGCCCTCTCTCCCTCGGTGGCAAATATACTTTGCAGTGAGAACTTGGTCTTGGGGGTCCTGATACTTTTTCTTTCAGGCTCTATCTGATTTTACCACAAAAGAGGGCAGGTTCTCTCCCACCCCCCCCACCCCCACCCCCTTCAGAAGGAAGCTTTAGGGAGATATGAAGGAAGAACTTAGTTGGCAGAGGTGCCCTCCATCCCTTCCTGTGGCTCAGGAAAGGTCAAGGCTGTAACAGGATGTGCCTGCCTGAAAGAGGCCAGCAGGAGACAGTGGGTGGTATGGATAAGATCCCTTTGACTACTCTCGAGCTGTTTATGAAGTGAGGTCATTAATGACAGCATGGACATGTTTGAGCCTAGCCATCCTTAACTGGCTTTGATGTACAGGGGACATGCTTCGGGCATTCCATGCAGCCTTGCGGAACTCTCCAATCAACACCAAGAATCAAGCTGTGAAGGTAAAGAGGTTGTGCTGCAGCTCTGCTCAGTGCCAGGACCAGGGCTTTGATTGTGTCCTTACCAGCAGCCTGAATTCCCTGGGGCCTGGACAGCAACTCTGCATAATTGGGAGTGAGCTGCAACTGGGAATTGCTTTCCACAGAAGCCACCTGGTATACCCCAGATACCAGGTGCAGTAGGTAGCTTGATAACCTTGTAATCTGTAGAGTCTGAGGCCTTGCTAATGTATCAAGAGGAGTGATTCTTGAGTCTGGGATTAGTTTAGTGGTAGAGGGCTTGCCTAGCATATGGATGGCCCTGGGTTCAATCTTTTGACACCACAAAAAGAACATTGTATTTACCTGCAGTAAACTACTGTTCTCTCCACATTAAGTAGAATAACTTATTTGTAGAAATACGGGATATAGTGAAATTTAAAGCCAAAGAAGTTTAGCTTGTCTATGTAGCTCTACCCTAGATGAATTAGGTTGCTGTTTCTGGCATGTTTTGTCTTTGGGTGTTCTGCAGCAGTGTTAGGATTGCAGCTCCTGGCCTCACTCACTTTTTCTATCCTCTCTAGGAACGGGCCCAGGGTGTAGTCCTGAAAGTACTCACAAACTTTAAGAGCAGCGAAATTGATCAGGCTGTGCAGTCACTGGACAGAAATGGCATTGACTTGTTAATGAAGTACATTTATAAAGGGTTTGAGAAGCCCACAGAAAATAGCAGTGCAGTGTTACTCCAGTGGCATGAAAAGGTATGTGACTACATTGCTCTACTGCAGCTTGCAGTTTCCCCAGGGTTCACACTGGCAGGTCAGACTCAGAACAGATGTAGGATGGTCTCATAGGCATTCGGGGATGGCAGGCCTAAGTTGTGACACTGAACATTTCACCTCACCCTGGAAGCACCTAATGAGGATCTTCAAATCCCGCAGCCATATTACTTTTGCTTTTTACCTGTGGATTTAGTCTAGGCAGGACAAACTACCCTTGGTATAGGACAGGAGGCAGGTGGCACAGTGAGGTAGGAAGGGCCTTCATGATGTTTCCTTTGCTTGTGTAAGAGAGTTGCTAAAAAGAGGGAGCTGAAGACATCTTAGAAATGTAAGCCCAGTCTCACTGCCAGAAGGGGCAATTGGCAGAAATCAGAGTCATTTAAAATGGTTCGCTTGAATCAAAAAAGGCTTCTTTGTGTCCTTTATTTGAAGGATACAGGACTGAGGCATGTGTCAGACTTTGTCCTGCCTGTGTCAAGTACACACCCCTCAGTCCTGTGACACTTCAGCAAAATTCCTACCACTTAAGGGTTCCAGGCTGTGATGAACACAGTTCTTGCCAGGAGGTTCAGTGTGAGATTATTAAGATTCTCATGTAGTTCAGACTAGCTTCAAATTTTTTTTTTAACTGGGGATGATCTTGAACTTCTGATCTTAGTGCAGAGATTGTAGGCATGTACCACTCTACTGGGCTTTATATGGTACTGGGGACAAAATTCTGGGCTTAACGTATGTTGGATGGGTACTCTACCGTCTGACTACATCTCCATCCTGAGATTTTTTATTTATTTTTCCCCTATGTTAGAGGCAGAACCAGGGTTCTGGTATGTGTTAGGCAAGTGATCTCTCACTTGTAGTATTGAGTTTTAAGAATACTGCTCTTACTGGCAGGTCACTTTCCAGCCAAGTGCTGGACTATGGCCTCTGGTCCTGTTGGTGAGGGTGCTGAGCCTTTTAAGCCTCATCTTTGCGTGGGCTCAAAAATTGCTGTTGGTGTGGTAGCCAGGCCCTTTCACCCCTATGAAGTGACTTGATGTCAGTCTACCAGCAGGAAGCAATAAAAATGTTACAAGGAAACTTGGGCTTTGTTGTATGCTTGGGGACAGTGGTCCTAAGCCAAAGCCAGTTGTGTTGCTTCAAGAGCTGGCAGATTTCAGGACCCTAGGCTTTAGGACAGGGCTCTCCCTAGAACTTGATCTTTTGCAGCAAATCTGTGACATGGTGGGATTGAGGTCTGGGAATATGTGTCCTCATCTCTATAGGTGAGTGAAGCTTCCCTCTGGCCAGTCAGGTACCATTTGACATGTTTCCTTTTCCTGTCCCCACAGGCCTTAGCTGTAGGAGGACTAGGCTCCATTATAAGAGTTCTTACAGCAAGAAAGACTGTTTAAAAAAAATTACGTTGAGAAGAATTTTGGATGCCCAGGCTGGTGAAGAAGGGACTGACAATGGACCATCTTCCTAGAACTCCCAACTAAATACTTCAGGACACACCTGCTGGAATGTATTTTACTTTTGAGGTGGAGGGAGAAATTGTCTTATTGTTTCCTAAATTCTTTGCAGGATCAGAGTGTCTGCCTTTATCTACAGAGTAACACAGAACCGACACTGGACTATCAGGCTGGCTGGCCAGATTATGTCAGGTGTACCTTTGTGCACTGTCTGTTTGAAATGGGGAGGGACTATTTGGGCAGGTGCAGATCCAAGGGCTGTGGTGAAAAGGAAAGCCCGGATTCTGAAGTGGAAAAAGCCTGAGAGATTGTACAGATGTTCTGTCTTCCCAGAGAAGACAGCCTCTCTTGGGTTCATTGTAAAGTGCCTGCTGCATCAATAAAGCTCTTGGCTTATTAGTCTATTCATTGCGGTGTGTTCTCTGTATATTAAGTGGTAAAGCAAGGGATGGTAATGAGTGATAGTTGAGTTTGGAAAGCCGATGTGGAAGGGGTACAGCTGTCCCTGTCCTGCCATCCCTGGGGCAGGGAGAGAGCAAGCATGGTGTCACAGCTATGCTACACTTTAACCAGTGATGCTGGATGCTACTGAGAGGCATTTTGCTGAGTGTCTATTTTTCTTAATCTTTTGATTTGTATGTAATTTTGGAGCTTATTTAATAAAGTGCTATACCTTTAATGATTGAGGCTTCAAAAGTCATCCATTTGTATGATTACAGTTGGAATCTTTATCTCCTGGTGTAGGGTCTGTTGTATTGCAGGATTCTGTTATGCCTTGACAAATTTTCTTTGAAGACTAGACCCCATTAATAGTAGTCAGCTATTAGACATAAAGCAGGTGCTCCTGAACATCATGACTGCAGCTTCAATGCTGGTAGAGGACCCCATTCATCTTCCTGTAGTGCTGTGGCCAAAGTGCCACAGGCCCTTCCCTTCCCAGATCCTCTGCAGATGCTTGAGAGGTAAGACTAGGCTGTGGACTTCATTAAATCACATTTATTCATCTGTAATCTGGGGAGCTTGTTTTCTTTTGAAAGACAAACATCTGTAATCCTTGAAAATAACATATTAAATACAAAGCTGGTGGGGTGGCGCACGCCTTTAATCCTGGCACTTGGGAGGCAGAGGCAGGCAGACCTCGGAGTTAGAGGCCAGGCTGGTCTACAGAGTGAGTTCCAAGACAGCCAGGGCTATGTAGCGAAACTCTGTCTCAAAAAAAAGCCAAAAAAGAAAAATACAAAGGGTTAGGGTTGAAACATCAAACACACCTCAACTTTATCAAGCAAAACTCACTGTAGTTGCATCTTGAAGAGCTTTAATCAAAAAGTATTGCACCACAAATGACTCTGCTACAGCAGTTTTCAGATAATACCATCCCTATTTACATTGTAGTAAGATCATCACAGTCCAGTGCTACACATACTGTCTCATCACCAAAGTTTACAGAAGTAAAGTGCATCAAGCCATGTGGAATAGCTACTGCACACTTCTAGTGCTGGAGGAGCTCAACATGCAGCAAGAAAGCCATTCTAAATGAGTGGGCCCACAGCCACTCGTATGTGTGTATGTGCATGTGTGTGAGAGACCAGCTCAAGGGCCTGAGAAACTTCAGGTGTAGAAAGGGCTTCTGCAGCTGCCTCTGAAAGGCTGTGTACTGCTCAGTCCTCTGGGGTTTCTTGCCTGGGACAGGAGGAGGGGAAGGAAAAGCTACATCATCCTCAGTAAAGTCATATAACAGTGACTCTGGTTTCATGTACCCACTAAATGGGAAGAAGCATCCTAAAGGGCAACAGCCAAAGCAATGCCATCCTGATTTAGAAGGCAAAGGCTGCAGACACTTGGATTTCTGTGTGACACATTGTATGTATGTACATACATATGTTGACCTTAAGCTGAAGAACATAAATTCACCTAGATCAGTGGTTACTTTAGAAGCTCCAATTATTAGTTTATTTGCTAATGAAACTTTCATCAAACTCAGTCAAATGGTTTCCCTTGTAACCTGACGTGGCTTCTCCAGAACAAGCATAAAAATGAACATAAGTTTCTATCAGCTAAAACTGAGGCATGTGTGCTGTTAAGTGCAGCAGCCAGCTGGGCTTTCTGGGTGCCACGTGTGAATGTAGTGTCCTCGAAATACTGGGGTTAGGAGAGGGAGAGCCTGCTTCCATTGTATTCAGCAGGTTGTTCTTAAGTAGAGTGATTGGCATTTGCTCAGTGGAAATATGACAGAATTCAGAGCAAAGCCAGAGAAACTCCTCCATTGCTTCAGAGAGCAGGTGCCATAGAAGGCAAGCAAAATTACACAGGGGCACAAGTCCTGGCACTAGAAAGACTTGGTGCTGATTTTCTTTTTTAAATGGATTTTATAATACAGAAAACATGTTTATAATAGTGAACTTTTGCTATAAAAAATAGTTTAAAATGGTTTACCAGCAACCCATCCAAGACGAGTACATTCATTAAGAAGGCAATTGAGTGTATTTGGTGCTATACGTAGAGATCATTCCGTCTGCTTGCTAGTTTTCTCAGGACTGGAAAGTTGCACACTCATCAGTCCACACTGGCCCCGTTACCTATGAGATGGACACATCTCAAGTTCTAGGTGGTTGGGGAAACAAAGTGAAATGATACTTTCTTGAGAGGCGGCATTGCATGAAAACCCAGATGCTAGTGGAAGGGGACTTCAAAGACCACCCTTGAGTTGTCTTTTTATACAAGGACTAGCTCCACCTTCAGTCCTGTTACCTTTGCTTGATAATTGTCACCTGACATGCCAGTTACTTCAATCTTAAGTGCTAATGTTAAAAAGATAGAGGACTTAATTGCAGCTTGCCAGAGCTGGGATATTAGCAGCACTGGAAATCCAGGCAGTGCCCAGGATTCCTTCTCGTGTTTGGTGACCAGAATGATAGAATTGTCCCCCCTCTGAAGTTCTTATCAGTCTGCAGGGAGGTGGGCCTAAAGTCTTGTAAACTCTCTAGACACTTGTACAAAATACTGCAGTTAACAGCGATTAAAAACCCACCCAGTCTGGTGTGTCAGCATTCTTTTCACAGAGTGTCAGCCCATGTAGCTCTGTCCTTGGGTGGGTCTAGGACCATGGTATCCGAGGGTTGGAGATAGAAGGTCGGATGCTGCCCTTAGGAGCTGGTTTAGATCCAAACCAAGACATCTGCATTTGAAACAGAAAAGGCTACTGAGCTGAGAACTAGAAGCAGTGGGGGCAGAAACAGCCCTTGCCTTCTAGTCATCCCAGTTGGCCAGAGTAATGAAGAAGCTTCCAGTCTGCAGGGCCAAGAGCCCAGATTCAGGGAAAGAAATGGTAGAAAGACACTGAGTTGATGAGAAGACAGTGAAATTGTAGGAGGGTTTCTTCCACTCTATTATAGTGTTTATGTAGGTGCCTTAGCAATTGCATTGGGGTTTGCTGTGCTGGTTGAACCTGAGACCTTGCACTTACCAGGCAAGCACTTTACCACTGAGCTATACCCCAGCCCAGGAAAAACATTGTTTAAGTGTAGGTGCTAGGCCAGAACTGGAGCAGTTGAGAAAATGCCATCAGTGAAAATGCTATGATGAACAAAGTCTACTGGTGACAAAGAACAGAACACTGGGCTAAAGAATGTTCTTTGAACTGTCTCATCAACTTCATCCTGCACAGGCAAGTAAGCTGAGGTGCAGCTGTGGCTGTTGGTGTGGATGACAGTGTCTGGGTAGCTGACAATACTGTGCAGTAGTGGAAAGAGCAGACCCAGGAAGCTCACCTTATATTCCAGTGTTTCTTTGAGCATGTTCTCCTCTTCTTGTGAGAAGTTCAGCAGCACTGATACTGCTTTTATGAGATGAAAAGCCTGAAACAAAACCCACTTTTGCTGCCATAGGCCTTGAGGGGTAGGCAAACAGTTAAGGGGCTAAACGGCAGCATTTCCTGTTTGCCTTGGTTCACGAGGATGAGGTGGTGGGTGCAGTTCCAGGCTTTTGAGTCATCTCTCACTTTGGGGACTAAGAGCCAAGAGAACATCCTCACCAGCTACCCTGCTCTTCATGCAGGACAGACTTTCTAGGTTTCTAGCTTCAGGAGCATTCAAGCTAGAATTTATAGGGGAAACCCACATTTCCCAAGGAGCCACTTCCTGTCAAGATATGCTCAGTACTGAGGGGTGAGGGGAAGAAGGCAGAACTGGGCCGAGAGGGAAGCCATGCAGGACTGGCTATACAAGCCCAAAACCCAAAAAAGCAGCTTGGAAGCCTTTACCTCAGATTCTCGACAGGACATGAATTTTAAAACAACATGTTTAAGGTATTCAAAGTTGATCTCTCGGGCATCAGTCAGGTCAGCATTATTGGTGACAGAAGGGGCCATATTTGGTATTTCAGGACCTGTCTTCTCCCGGACCTCAAAAAGCTCACTGTCAGGTTTGATTTTCTGAAAAGCAATGGGAGATGTGCCATGTCAAACCCCTCAAGCTAGGTCTAGGATCACAGGGATTCTCCAGCCCCAGCTGTGACCAGCTACTGCTCCTTGACTGACTGTCCACATCACTGGGCAAAAGGGCCCTTGATTAAAAGGAAGTGCCTGAACCTGAGGAAGGCTCAGCAACTCCTCTTGGGGTCAGTGGCTGAGAGGAGTGAACTAGAGCATATTTTTCTATCTATGCAAGAACACATGGAGATGGTATGGAGAAGGCAGACTCAGACCTGTGCCCAAAGGTCACAAGAGCACTTTTTAAGATCTCAGGCCGTTCTTCCACTAGCCCAAACCTAATCCCTCAGAGAACCCTCTGCAATCAACTAAGAGTACACCAGGCAGCCAAGGACCCCAGGAGGACCAAAGAGTCAGGGAGGCCATGGGGGTGGGGAGATGTGGGCTGTGAGGGCACAGTGGGCACTTACCAGCTCCTTCTGCAGAGTCTTCTTCAGCTCCAGCATCCTCTGCTGCATCTGCTTCATAACCTGAGGTAATCCCCACCCGAAACCAGCTGTGTCACATTAGAAGGCCTTCAGAAGCCCTCCTACAGGCTCATTCTCATTGCCTCCTGGGCTTGCTTCCTTCCTGATGCTCCACCCCTTGCCTTCCTAGACTCCAGAGGGGCCAGAGTATCATCATGTTCTCTCCACAGTACACTCTCCACCCAACCATGTGCGCTGGGCCCTCAGTGCCCATATATGTTGAGAATGCTGTTATCAGTGTCTCTGCATAATATATTCCATTTTTTAAAATTAACTTTTTTGTGCATGGGTGTTTTGCTTGAAGATATCTCAGATCCTCTGGGACTGGAACTACCATGTAGATGCTAGAAATTGAACCCAGGTTCTCTGGACAACTGTGCTCTTAACCATTGAGCCATCTCTCCACCTCAGGTTCCATTTTTTTGGGGTGAGAGTGTTAGAGTTCACATATCGCCACTGCACTGATAATTTGCAGGGTAATTCAGATAGTGTAAAAGGTCGTGAAGTTTTTCCGTACAATCCACCAATACTGGCTTTACATATATGTATATACACATATATATGTATATATGTACATATATTTTTTCCATGTGCATTGGTGTCTTCCCTGCACGTATGTTTGTGTGAGACTGTTGGATCCTTTGGAATTGCAGTTATAGACAGTTGTGAGCTGCCATGTGGGTATTGGGAATTGAACCAGGCTCCTCTGGCGGAGCAGCCAGTGCTTTTAACCATTGAGCCATCTCTCTAGCCCCCTATTTTTGTATTTTAATCAGTGGGTTTATTATTATAAGGCTTAAATGTAGTTTATTACACATTCCATCAGTCATCAGAAAGGCCAAACTTCATTTAACACTTTATAATTTGTAACAAAGGGGCTGTCCATGCTTTACTCTGTTGACTGGGTTTTCATTTTACTTCATTTTATTTTTTGTAATACTGTGGATTGAACTCAGGGCCTTATGTAGGCTAGCTAGTCTAGTGTTCTATTATTGAGCCCCATCTTAGTCCTTGGCTTTCTATTTGTTTTTCCTAGAGACAGGGTTTCTCTATGTAGCCTTGGCTATTCCTGAACTCACTTTGTAGACCAGGCTGGCCTCAAACTCACAGAGATCTACCTGCCTCAGCCTCCCTGAGTGCTGGCCACCATGCCTGGGTTACTTACTTATTTTTGAGACAGGCTCTAACTATGGAGCATGCTATGTAGAACTGGCTGGCCTTCAACTCAGATAGATCCACCTGCCTTTGCCCTTAGAGTGCTGAGATTAAAGGTGAATACTACCATGGCTGTGTTTCCCAATTGCCCATTTTTGAAAGTAGGCCTCAAGGTTAAAGTGGCGTACCTTTAGTCCCAGTACTGGAGAGGTATAAATAGGTAGATCTTGAGAGTTCTAGGCCAGATAGGGCTACACAGTGAGGTCTTGTCTTAAAAGCATTTTTTTTTTTTTTGAGTTACATAGTGGACCTGACCTGTCTTCGTTTAAAGAGCTTCACATAACCCAGGCTGGCCTTATCTCCTGGCCCTTCTGCATCTGTCTCCAGAGTGCAGGGTTACAGGTGTGTGTCATTACACTCATACACTCACAAGGACTGCAATTTGCACTGAGATGTAAGCAAAATAGGACAGAGGAGGGAGACCAAAAGCTATTGGCAGTGGTTGTGCACACCTTTAGGCCTGCTGGGGAGGCACAGGTAGGCAGATCTGAGTTTGAGGATAGCCTAGTCAATCTACAGAGAAAGTTCCAGGACAGCCAGGGCTTTAAAAAAAAAAAAAGCCATGAAAAAACCAGCACCAATCTCTGGAGGAGAGATGGTAGACTTGGAGGAAGGGCTAATGGCCATGAGGGGGAACAGCTGGGCCTAGGGCCTGAGGGCTGGGCTAGAGCACAACACAGATAGTACAGCTAGCCAGGTGCAAAGTGTCCTCACCTTATTTTTCTCTGTAAGTTGCTGCTCTAAGTCTTGCTTTTCTTTCTGTAGCTGCTTTAGATCCATGGCCCCAACCTCACCATTTGGAGTTCCTTCTGCAGCTGGAAGCTCATACTCAGAATCCTGCATAGCTTTTGAGATGACCTACAGGATAAAGGCAACAGGACAGAAGGCAGGTGAGCTGCAGGTCTGTGGTGAAGGGATGCCAGCTCATTGTACAGGTGTGGCTTGGTGCAGGCAACTGGGGGAAACTAAGGTCAGACATGAGAAGATTCCCTCCAGTGCCTGCCAGTTGGTGATCAACTGGCATAATAGGTGCTGCCACAGAGATGGCCCTATAGGTCTCAAGCCTCCTAGGCAGCTGAGCACTGTAAAAGTGCTCTCCACCCTCTCCCATCCCCCTAGCAAAAGGAAAGCACTCACAAGTGGCTCCTGGCCCTGCAGTGGCAGGGGGTCCTCTCCTGTTGTGGCTGGCACTGCCTCCTGGGCCCTGCAGGTCCTCAAGGCCGCCAGTTCACTCTGCAGTTGGTGCATCTGCAGCAGGGCAGAATTGTGACCTGTGTGGTAAGAGCATAGCATGAGCCAGTGATTGCACACTACTTTTGACAGGCTGGCTCACTAATGACACCTTGCTGGCCAGGGGTCGACTCCTTACCTTTTTCCAGCTGGCGAAGTTCCTGCTCCTTCTGGAGAAGCACCTCATCCTTTTCACACAGGCTCTGATTTTTCTCTTCTAGGATGGCTGTCAGCTCAGCAGCCTTAGCAGGAAACTCAGCATGAGAGGGGCTGACATAATCCCCTCTCCTACAGGGACTCCGTTTTCCAAATGGAGGATGGGGAGCCCTCCATGACATCTGCAGCCTAGAACAAACCTATGGCAATCTGATCCATTCTCCTAAATGGCACTGCACAGGATGCTTCTTTTCATTGCCCCTCTGGCCTATGCTGGGCCGGCCAGAGTATGAATGTTCTGATCAGCCTCTCAATACATCCCTTCCTGAGCACCCAGGCTTCACCAGCCTGCTGCATCACCTCATTTTGGAATCAGAAGATATGACTATTACCCTAAGTTCTTTTCAGAAGTGACTGTGCCTCAGACTGGTCAAGAACTCACTGGAAGCCTCTAGCCAGCAGGACAGAGCTAGGTGCTCTGTTTGTTCCCACATATGGTTTCCCCTATACTTCTGGCTGGAAACTTAACTTACCCTTTGTGGGTAGTGGGTGGTGATATACCACTTCACAGAGTCCAACTGTTAGATCCCTACCTAAGGACTTTTCTGCAATCAATGTTTTATAACTAAATAGCCATGAAAACTTAGGAAGAGGCATCATATGGGCTAAAGTTTCTTGGTAGTAGTTTTTCTTAGTATCCTACAGGTCATAGGGCATCTTTCAATGGACCATGTCCCCTAGACCTTTGACATGCTTACCCTGTGTATATGGGGACTCTCTGATGGCCCCAGCAGATGCAGTGACCCTGAGACTACAGGGGAACATGGTTTTGGCCCACGCCTTGGTAGCCAGCTAGGGGCCTACCTGTTTCTGGAACTCTTCCCTCTGTTTCCGCACCTCCTCCAGGGCTTGAGCCATAGCCACACTCACAATTTCTCTTTGGCTCCATTCATCCTAGAATTCAGAAAACAGGTAGGTGACTGAGTCCCAAAATACTTTTTTTTGAGACAAGGTTTCTCTGTTTAATAGAGCCCTGGCTGTCCTGAACTCACTTTGTAGACCAGGCTGGCCTCAAACTCAGAGATCCACCTGCATCTGCCTCCTGAGTGCTGGGATTAAAGGAGTGCACCACCATGCCCAGCCCAAAACAGTCTGTTTTCTTATCCAGTCTATTTTCTTCTCTGTTTCCTTTACCTGAAGCCCAACAGAGCTTCCTCTCTTGACCTCCCTCCCCCCAATACCTTTGCAAGGCCAAACATTCTCCCTGCTTCCTTAAATGCCTCTGATGACTACCTTGTTAGGCACTGTACCTGTTCTAACAAATGGGCACATCAATGAGGGCAGTGGTTCTTGGAGCTCACCATCCAGTAACCAGAAGAACTCACATAGAACATGAAAACTCACATGCACAATCTGGTCATAGGAAATGTAATGAAGCAGCTGCTGAGATTTATAAGACCTTATTTTCACTGATTCATCCACAGAAGCCCTTTTATGAGATCTATTTTTATTATTTATGTGTGTGCAAGTGTGAGTGTAAGTCATGTGTATGGGCACCTGTGGAAGCCGGGGGTGGGGGAACCCTACAGCTGCAGATCAGACAGTTCTGAATTGGCTGACTGGGATGCTAGGAACTGAACTCAGGTCCTCTGGGAGAGCATCAAATTCTCTTAACTGCTAGCCATCTCTCTAGTCCCCATAATACATTTACTAATTTAAAGCTACCTTTTTTTCTCTTTCCTTCTTTTTTTCCCTCTCTCTCCCTTTCTCCCTCTTTCCTTTGTTTCTTCCTTCCTTCCTTCCTTTTTTTCTGTGTATGTGTGTGGGCTAACACGCTACTGTGTGCCTGTGGGGCCAGAGGACAATTTATAAGAGCTAATTCTCTCCTTCTATGTGGGTCCTAGACATGAAACTCAAGCCAGAAGGCTTGGTAGCAAGGCCTTTATCTGCTTAATCATATCACCAGCCCATGGGCCCATTTTATAAGAGTGAAAACAGAGCTCCAAGGTTTGGTGATTTGCCTTAGGTCCCAGTACTGGCAGTTGGCAGAAGCAGACTGAGAGCCAGACCTAGTCCAACCCCAGTCCAGGGACTCTGGATGCCAGACTCTCCCACCTAAAGCATCTTCAATATGAGCGGGAACATCAGTGCCCCAGCTGACTGGCAGGATTTCTGCAGCACAGGACTGTGTTATCACTGTCTTCCTTTGAGAATATGTTCATGCTTGTCAAGAGTCACAAGTATAAAGTACAACCTTTCAGGTCTTGACCACTTGGTCAGGGAATGACCTGGGGGAAAATACTATGTAATATCTGCTGTTTCTGTCTACCCAGAACCCCCTGGGTTCTGTGTAAGCACCTCATTTCTGTCCTCCATTCCCACCTTGAGACTCTACATGGCAAGAGTTGGGCTGTTCGTAACAATGCCCTAATTTTGTGGCATATGATTTGGGTCTGACCTATCATAGCATCTCTTCGCCTTGATCAAATAAATTCAGCTAGCAGGTAGTTATGTCACCAAGATGAACAACCAAAAGTCTTTTGTATCAAGAGTCTTTATACTCTGAAGCTAAGTTGAGACGTTCCAAGATCAGAGCTGACATTATGTCCATCCCCCCAAAATAGGAAGCTGTCTCCATTAGATGAGCCAGCAACATATCACTGAGGGAGAAAGAAGACCATCAGCTTCTTCGGGTCTGTGGGCTTCCTGTGTCTTCTTAACAGTTCTCCCTGGGTCAGCTACTGGGACATGGCATGCTGGACCTTCCTTACTTGAGTAATCACAATTGTCTTCACCGTGAGTCTAGCTCTGGCAGACAAGGACAACTGAAGTACACTGTGCAAGACTCCTTGTCAGGGTCTCCCATCATCTCCTGCTACCAAATGTTGGTTTAGGGTGTGGCTGCTGGTACAGGTGAAGGAACTACAGATTCTGGCGTGGTAAGAATGCTTTACCTATTAAGGAATGTTTTTGGGGGAAGTCTAGAGAGATGCTTATGACTGCTAGTGTCTAGAAAGGCAGATGGCCTCAATATATCTGAGCAGGCAGGATGGCAGGCTGGGGCACAAAGGAAACTCATGCTGGGGAACTGTCCTTGGCACTTTTTATCTGTAGCCATGTTTGTTCCTCCAAATAGTCTTCTTGGGGTCAGAGGTTACCATTTCCATTTTAAAAAAGAGAAAATAGACCAGGTGTGAAAGCACCTGTAATCCTAGTGCCTGAGAGGTTAAGACAGAGAATTCCAAGTCCCAGGCTAGCATGAGCTACACTGAGATTCACGGTCTCAAAATGGCAAACAAACAAAAATAAGATGAGGGGTTTCTCTATAGTAGAACACTCAAATAGCAGAAGGGAATCTCCAGGTTTCAGGCCCAGTACCACAAGACAACAACCTAATACCAAATACCAACTTAATACCAACTGTAGCAACAGCACACACACAGATACACAGAATGGATATTTTATAGTGAGTGGTATACATGGCCACGCAAATGTAGTTATGAAGTGCCTCAGAGTCCCATGAGTCCCCAACTATTAGATTCTAGGTTGATATTCCAGCCTGCCAAGTAAGCCTGGTTTATATCCTGCAGGAGTTATCAGGCCTCCCAACACATGGCAGCTAAGTACCTGGGGTTGAGCCTGTGGGGAAGTTGTTTCAGTAGCAAAATGTTTTAAAAAATAAAAACAAAGCCAGGTGGTGGTGCCACATACCTTTAGTGTCAGCACTGAGGGAGGCAGAGGCAGGCAGATCTCTGTGAGTTCAAAGACAGCCTGGTTTACAGAGTTGGTTCCAGGACCAGCCAAGGCCACAAGTTTTGGAAAAACTTAAACAAACAAAACCCAATTGGGTGTGGTAATGAATGCCTTTAATCTCATCACTTGGGAGTCTGAGGCAGGCAGATCTCTGTGAGTTCCAGGCCATATGGGAATGTAGAGTGGGAGCCTGTCTTTAAAACAACCCCTAAATATATGTATGTAATAAGTTGCAGTCCTTTAAAAACGCATGAAGACAGAAAGAAGGGAGAAATGCAGACAGAAGCATTATTAGAGATTTGTTGGACTCTGAGTTGGATCAAAGGAACAAATAGGAAAAACAAGTAAATAAAATACTGATTTCTTTTCTGCTTTGGATTTATTTTTTTTATATACATACACGCATGTGCATGCGGACATGGACATACACCACACCTGCATGCCAGAAGAGGGCATCAGATCCTATTATAGATGGTTGTGAGGCACAATGTGGTTGCTAGGAATTGAACTCAGGACCTCTGGAAGTGGTCTTAATTGCTGAACCATCTCTCCGGCCCCAATACTCACTGATTTTAATAATGCTATCATTATTAAAGTTCAAAGAGTGTGTGTGTATGTATGTATGTATATATATATGTTTATATATATATATAAACATATATATATGTTTTCAAAACAGGATCTCTCTGTGGAGCCCTGGCTGCCCTGGAACTTGCTTTATAAACTGGCTGCCCTTGAAATCTGCCTGCCTCTGCCTACTAAGTGCTAGGTCAGCTGGGTCTATCCTCTGTCTCAGGGGCATTCCAGGAAGACAGGAAGGCTGTTCCTTCCTGGGGTCTTCCTGGTCCCATATAACCTAGGAGGAACTCTCCAATTCCAGATCCTTCATTTACTCTTCACCTGTAGAGCTCCATTTGCCATAGAAAATGACTATGGGATAGATATGCACACAGAGTTAAGGATGTGCCTTAGCTTTTGCCCCTACCTCAGCCTGTCACTGCTGGGATGTGACATGTACTACTACACACAATTTCATATAACTTTTAACTTTTACAACAGATATTGGTATAACATTGTGGGATGTTTTGTTGTCACTGTTGTTTTATTAAGACAGGGTCTCTAGCCTAGCCTGGCCTTAAACTCCCTAAATAGCTAGGAATTAGTTGTTTATATTTCTTATAATGTTATGCTTACAAGATATATAATAATGTGTCATTTCTCATTCTTGAGTTTGGTAATTTGGCCATTTTTTTGTGTGTCATTTCCTTTTTTCCTTGATTCATCTCACTTTGAGTTTTAACAATTTTACTGACTTCAATGAATCAACTTTAGGGACTGGCAAGATGTCTAAGCAAGTGAAGGTGTCACCACAAAGCCTAATGATTTGATCAAACCTTTGGACCAGAGAACAACTTCCTCAACTTTTTCTCTGACCTCTACACTCCTACCCAAATAAATGTAATTAGAAAAAAAATCAACTTTAGGTTTCAATGCTTTTTCTTAATGACTCTTATATATTCTGTTTTTTAAAGTTATGTGTGTATGTGCACATGTTCTTGTGTGTGTGTATAGAGAGAGAGAAGGTGGAGGACAGAGGTTGAACTCAGCCATCTGTTTATCTTATCTGTTAAGACAGGGTCTGTCACTGAACCTGGCCCTTTACTGATTTGGCTTGACTGACTGGCCTCCCCAGTTTTGAAATTACAAGTGCCCAATACTGTCTTTTTGTCTGTTTCTGAGACCGAGTCTCGCTTTGCACTGCTGGCTGGTCTGGAATTCTTGATGCAAACCAGGCTAGCTTAGAACTCAAGAGATCCTCCTGCCTCTGCCTCCCAAATGCTGGAATCGAAAGGGCTGTACCACCATTCCTCTCTTCTCTCCTTTGTTTTTTCTCTCCTCCTTTCTCTCTCACTCTTTCTTCCTCTCTCTTTCTTTCCAAGACAGGGTTTCTCTCTGCATCCCTGGCTATGCTGAAAATCAGGCTGGCCTCAGACTCAGAGATCTGCCTACCTCCCAAGGGCTAGGTTTAGCGGACTGTGCCAGGCTGCTACGCTGTCTTTCTAATTTATGTAATTATCTTAAACCTCTGCACTGACTTCCAGATTTCTCAGTTAAGAAACTACCAGATGTATCCTAGACACCTGTGAATGGTATCTCTATGTGCCTAACCATCTGGTCAGGTGGCCAACCCTCTGGTCAGGTGAAATTTTGTTTCCCAAGGGACATTTCTGGTTGTCATCAATGGGCTGGCTATTGATATCTAGTGGATCAAAGTACTTCTGGATCCAACAGTACACATTTGCTGCAAGGTGCCCTCAACAACAAATCTTAGCGCAAATGCCAACAGTGCTGAGGTCATGGAACTTTGAGTTCCACAAACCAAACCTAGGAGTCACTCCATCTCCTATTCCTCTCATTTCCTTCTTGCAATCAGTAGAAAGTCCAAAATGTTCACCCAGAATCTGAATGTGTCTTCCATATGCTGACCTAACACAGCCATCTTTTCCAGCTTGTGTTATTAAAAGCTTTCCTTACAGAAATTTCTCTATGCATAGCTAAAGAAACACCTTCAAAATAAAATCTCTCCCATGCTTTTCTGCAACGGCTTTCTATTGTACTTCCTAATTCCTGCTGTGTTCTATTCTGGAAGCCCTGCTCTCTCTGTCAATCAGCACTGGCCACATTGGCCTTCCTGCTGTTCTTTGAACAGAACAAGTTTTCACCTCAGCCATTTTTTTTTTAATGTCAGAAATGGCATTTCCTTGGAATGTCTACTTTGCTGGCTTCACTGTTCACATCTTTTGCTGAATGCCACTGAAGCCTTCCTTTCCCTCCACTGTCCTTCACAGGCTTCATTTTCTTCACAGTATTTGCTAATATTTGCAACTAGTTTACGGTTTCTAGTTACATGCTCCATGGAGGGAGGGACTGCCTGTCTTCTTCTTCTTCTTTTTTTTTTTTTTTTTTTTCTGGTTTTTTGAAAGAGGTTCCTCTGTGTAGCCTTGTCTGTCCTGGACTTGCTTTGTAGATCAGGCTGGCCTCAAAATCATAGGGATCTGCCCACATCCCCCTTCCAAGAACTAGAATTAAAGACATGTGCCACCACTGCCCTACCTGTCTTGTTCGTGACACATCCTAACACCTATCCTGGTATCTTGGCAACTCTGGCACTCAGATACCTGCTGATGGAATGAAAACCAAAGCCAAACCAACTAAACAAAACCTAAAACAAAACAAAACAAAACTTAACTTCAGTCTGGGCTTTATAGTGCAGGCCTGTCATCACAGCTACCTGGGAAAGTGAATCAGGATGACTGCAAGTTCAGGACCCTTTTCTGGGCTACAGAGCTAATTCAAAGCCAGCCTAAGCTGCCTCCTCCTCCTTCTCCTCCTCTTCCTTCTTCTTTTTTCATTTTTCAAGACAGGGTTTCTCTGTGCAGCCCTGGCTGTCCTGGACTTACTTTGTAGACCAAGCTGGCCTGGAACTCACAGAGATCTGCTTGTCTCTGCCCTCTGAGTGCTGGGATTAAAGCATTGCACTACCACCGCCCAAGAAAAAGAAAATCTGATTGCAAGATACATGCTTTTTATGATGCAGCACCTTTGCAATAGTGCCTAAGCAACTCATTGGATATTGTTACTGGGAGCTTGCCAGGCAGGGGAAGGTCCTGAGTGACAGGTCCTGATACAGAGAAGGTCTGAAAAGGCTTGAGACCAGGATCAAACTGGGCAAATATTGCCATGACTCACCTCCCAAAGGTATCATGAAGGACCCAGGGAACCTAGAGGGCCTATAAGAAAGTAGGCATGCCAGGGCTGCTTTTCCAGAGGACACGAGTTCAATTCCCAGCACCCACACACAACTGTCTCTAACTTCTGTTCCAGGGGATCTAATACCCTCACACAGACACACATGCAGGCAAAACACCAATGTACATTAAAAAAAAAAAAGTGGGCATGCAGTTCTGTCTGGGGAACAACAGGAGTAAGATCTGATTAAAGCACCAACTTCACATATAGGAAAAGACAACCACCCAGCAAACTGTTCACTCCTGTACAAGGTCCCCAACATACATAAACATCTTTCTAAGGCCTTCTTTATAAGATAGAGGGGTGCTCTGACAGCATAGTTTTCAGTTAGCTGTTGACAAGGACACAGAGAAAAAGCTGTACTTTGGGGTGGAGTGAACATCTAGATGAGACTTGGACTGACCGCACTCAAAGGTCAACAGCATTAGTTGCTAAAGGAGCACAACTCTTCCTCCTCCTGGATCATTGAGAAGACTTGAGCAGATACCTAACAGAAGCACTGGAACAAGAGCAACTTCCATTACCTCTTTGCTGTACGTGCAGGACTTTTACCTATCCACTCTGAGCATATGTGACAGAGAGGAACTTCTGTAAAAGTTCTATTAGATAAATACCTTTAGTTTCTTTAGTTCTAATTGGTGCTGTTGTAAAGAACGTTCACATTCATTTCTGCTTTCTTTAAGGGCCACATTTTCTTGCTGCAGCTGTTGCTGTAAATTGAGCAGAGCACATGTAAGAAAAGGTCTGCCATATTTCCTCCAAGGCATAGCCTGATCTCTCTCACACTGCCCTTCTGAAATGACTTATTTGATAAAGTGCTTAGGAAGGTATGAGGTATATTCAGATTTCTAACACCCATGTGGAAAAGGCTGAGAGTGGTGGTGCACACCTGTAATCCCAGTGCTGGGCAGAGACTGCTGAAACTCTGGGGTTTGCTGGCCAGCTAGTGTAGCCAAATAGTAAAATTCCATCTCAAAAAGCAACTGAGGAAGACAGCTGATATACAGTCTCTGGCCTCCATAAAAGAGAGGACTGGATACTGGAAATCTCCAGGGCCAGGAGAGCGGCTATAGCACGTGTCTAGTAGATGTGAGTCTCCATCTCTAAGTCCGTCAGACACCCATGCCTTTTAAGACTGTGGGACACATAGAGGGGCCATAGAAGAGAGAAGCCAAATAGAGGAACAATGTGGATTTCAGAAAAAGCTGGGTGGACTGTTGGAGAACAGAAAGATGTCCCTGTGGAAAACCTATCTGCTGTGCATTTCTGTAAAACCTAGTCTTTTTACTTCCAGTCTCCTAAGCAGGGTAAAGTCCTTATAGGAAAGGTGAACTGCTCTCTCAAGTGATTTCCCAGCCTAGAGAGACACCATTCTGTTCAACTGCAATGATAAGTGTTCCAGCATGGGCTGACTCTCATTCCACTCACCATTCCATTTTCTGAGGCTATCTGGTCGGCCACCCGTGCTTGTTCCAGAGCTTCAATCTGGGTCTCCAGTGCATGGGTGCGCTCCCTAAAATGCTGCTCCAGGACATGAACCTGCTGCTGGGAAAGGCTGCTCTCTTGGTTTGTAGTGATCTGCAGGAAAATCAGAGGACAGTTAGCCCAGACACAAAGATTTCAGAGGAGGGCCTGCCTGTCTAACAGAAACTGTCCTCTTTGACCTCTGCTGCTCTGGTGTGGCTTTGAATCCCTGCATGTTCTACATATTGCTGTTGGGTCTGACCTGCCCTGGAAACTAAAACCAGGCAGTTGTCCAGATGCCACTAGCACACCCTTCAAGGTGTGTGCTGGGCACCTCTTTGTCTTCAGATATAGCCTTCTGTTAGCTGCCCACTGGATTTCTATGGCTGAGGTTTTCCTAGGGGAGGCAGGAGAATGAAGTGGTGAAGAACAAGGGCTATGCATGGACAGATGGAGTCTTGACACCTCTGTTTACCTCCTCTACAGAATGAGTATGATAGTGCCAATTTATTAGGTGTGCTACAAGGACTAAGTGAAAAGCATCTGCACAGTGCCAGGGATGTCACAAACAAGAAATCAATGCTGGCTGCTTTTATTTCCCTAGCTCCAACTTATTAGCTCCTTCAGGGTATGCTGAATGTGCAAATGCTTCAACCCCATTTTTTTTTTTTGTTAGCTTTTGAGAGGGTCTTTCTATGTACTTTGCTGGCTGGAACTCACTATGTAGACCAGGGTGGGTCTTGAACTCTGGTCTGTTTTCCTCAGCTTTGCAAATGCTGGATTAAAGGAATGTTTCACCACATCCAGCTCACCTAGTAGTTTTGACCTGTTTTCCACACCTCTGACTGAAAGCTAAGCTTTGAACTCTTGAGGATCCACCAAAAAAGGATCCTCAGCAAAGGCAGATGTTGGCTCTAAGTAACACTGAATCCCTGGTGTAACCTCCCTTGCTCTGTTAATGTTGAGTACAGAGAGTGTTGTGTACATCTGAGGCATCTGCAAAGATGCTGAAGGAAAGCACTGGAGCCTGCACATGCTCAATACTTACAAGCTTCTGGATCTGGACTTCCTGGGCAGCCACAACGCCTCTGCTCTGGCTTAGCTGCTCTTCAGCAGCCTGTAGACTGTGCTCTAAGCCCTTCACCTGAGAGAAAACAGAAGCATTCTTTTTGTTCACAAGGACCTGGGCAGGTTTAATGAATGACTTTAAAATTAGAGCCAGACTACAACGGGGTGGGGTGGCGGGCCAAGGGGAGCCTGGAGGTAACAGCACATGACTTAAATCACAGGAATATTTCTGAGTTTGAGGCTAGTCTGGTCTGCAAAGTAAGTTCCAGGACAGCCAGAACTACACAGAAAAACCCTGTCTCGCAAAACAAAACAAAAGAATAAAACAACAAACAAAAAGTAAAATTAGAGCCAGAAGCAAGGTGTAGTAATCAGAGTAGTAAGCAGGTAGAGGCAGAAGATCAGAAATTCAAAGCTATCGCTCACTACATAATGAACTTGAAGCTAGCCTAGGATATAGGAGACTGTGTATGTGTGAGCGCATGCTCTGAGTTTGAAGCCTATCTGGTATATATAAAAGATAGGTCAGCCAAGGCTACATAGTGAGACCTTGTCTCAAAACAAAGATGGCTCAGTAGTTAAGAGCATTGCCTACTCTATTATTCCAAAGACCCAGGGTTCAATTTGGAGCACATAAACTGCAGCACAGAGATGCTCAGGACTCCAGTTTTAGGGACTCTTCTGGCCTCTGGCAGAAATCAGGCCTGCACATGGTGCACAGACATAACACATAGGCAAAATACCCACACACATAAGAAAATAATTTAAAAATAAGCAAACATAAAAAACCACCCCTTCAAACAAAAAAAATCCCAACATAACAAAAATCAAAACAGAGCAGGTAAGGCATGGAAGCTCACAGAGGAACTTTAGCACTTGGAAGGCTGAGATAGGGGACTGCTGCAACTTGTAGGGCAGCCTCGGAGTTATATATATAAAATGAAAATAAAATTCCATTAGAAAAAAGAAGTTCAACTCAGGGTCGTAGATTTTGCTCAGTGGTAGAGAGAGTGCCTAGAATGAACATGGTCCCAGCTTCAATTCCATAACACACTTATATAAATCCCTACTTTATAAAACAAGCAAGAGTCCCGAGTCTTCCATTATAAAGCAATACCACTTCAATGTTTTTTCTTCGAGCCTTTATGATTTCTTTATAGTTTGTGTACAATTTAAATAATCGCCATCCTTTTCCTTCCACTCAACTCCACTCTGACCTGAGATTATTATTTTCTCAAAGAGTGCTTCCTGCTTTACTGACCACATGTCTAGAGGATCATCTGCTGGTACTTGGATTGTTTTACATTTTTATTTGTTCTAGATTTTCAATTTTTTGATTATTGTGTGTGGCACATATCATGTAGGTGTCTGGATGCACACACTGAAGCGTGCTGAAGAGGTCAAAGAACAGCTTTGTGGAGCTGATCTGGGCTCTTGGGATCAAACCCAGATTTGTCAGGCTCATGCAGCAGGTACCTTTACCTGATGAGCCATCTTGAATGCCCTTTTTGGACATTTTTTCAGTCTAAAATAAAGTAGCCATTAGTATTGTCACATAAAACTGTCTGATGTGGTTTCAATAACTTCCTTGGGAAAGAGTCCCAGAAGTGGGATTGCTGATCACAACATGAATTTTAATCTCACTTCGTCCACAAGTTCTGAGATACATACTGCCAACACATTACAGAAATATATCAGCAAAGGCAGAGACGATCCAATGTATTCAAAAAAATCTTAGTATATACTAAAAGTTAGGTCAGCGACAGTAAGGAAGGTCAGACTGTTAAGTAAACAGTGGTAAGAAACCTAGAGAAAAGGAAAGCTAGGTTCTTACTGAATACAACACACAATGACAGTCTGTATGTGAACAAGAGCTCTATTATATGGACAAACTTATACAATTAATTAAAAATATAGAAGACCTCTGTGACTTAGAAATATGAATGGACTTTTTTTTAGATGGCGCTTTAGACCACAGACAGAAGTGATATCAAACTTCAGAATTTCTATTCAACAAGGTATACCAACAAGACTGGTTCAAGACTATAACTGATGAGATTAGGAACTAGAATATGAAACAAAATCCTATAACTCAATTTAGAAAAGACTGAAACCACCAAAGAAGAAAAAGGTATAGGATTTGTAGACAATTCAAAAGTAGAAACCCTAGAGGCTAACAGGAAGATGAAGCAATAGGTGAAAACCATAGCAGTAAACACAATGAACCATCACTTCACATACACTAAACTGGCAAAACAAACAAACTCCAAAACAAAAAACACTGAGGCTGTGTAATACCCACGCTGGGAGTTAAGAAATGTAGTTTGGGGACTAAAGAGATGGCTCGGTAGTCAAGAGCACTGACTTCAGAGCATCCAGATTAAATCCAGCACCCACAATGCAGTTCACAACTATCTGTAACTCCAAATCTGACTCCCTTACACAAACATACATGCAGACAAAACACCAATGAATATAAAATAAATAATTTACTACAAAAAGAAAAAAAATGCAGTTGGGGCCTAGAGTAGACAGAACAACTACCTCGATCCAGCCAAAAATAGCTCCTTAGAATGAAGATGCTCTGACCAAGGAGCTTCTTAGCTAAGATTTACACAGCACAGCAAATACTGGTAGTGAGGTTCAGTACCCGAGTCTCCAGGAGGTCAATGGCCTTGGTGTGGCTGCTCCTGGCAGCCAAGAGCTGCTGCCTAGTATCTTCCAGATTCTGCTCAGCAACTGTTTTCTGTAATTTAAAAGACGAGTAAGAGAAAGTTGTTTCTATATTTAATGAGTATTTATGGATGCTGTAACATTTGTGGTAGGCACAAACAGATAAAACCATCAGCAAAATGAGATATAATTCACATATCATAGAGGACACACAAATAAATTTGGCACAGTCTTTTGTCCCCAAGGCTGGGACAAATGACCAACAACACTAGAAGACAGGCATGCATGGTGGTGCAAGCATTTAATGCCAGCGTTCATGAGGCAGAGGCAGACAAATTTCTGTTAGTTTGAGGCCAGCCACATAAGTGAGCTCTTGTCTCAAAACAAAACAAAACAAACAAACAAACAAAAAAAGAGCTTGCTGTGTTCCAAGAACTAAAGCTCTTCAAAACTCAAGACTGTGAATGTTTGGTATAAGGGTCAGATGATGAGGAACTCTTTAGTGCTGTAAAAAGCAAGTTTTTTTTTTAATACATTCATTCATTTAAAAAGGAAGTTTTACTTTACTTTGCAGGCAGAATTTTTTTGAATGTATCTTCCAAAACTTGGGGAGACTGGCTAACTATGAGGTCTTTCTACAGTAATGCTAATGAACTGTTGACTTCTAGACCTGTCTAGAGACCTGTTGATTCCAGCATTTCTTGGAGAAATATTAGAGATACATACTCTAAACAAACTCCCAAGTAATTCCTCTTCACTCTTTAATAATAGTTGGTTATAATGCTAGTAATGCTACTAAGCCAGGCATAGAGGCTTAATCCCAGCACTTAGAGTGTTCGAGGATAGCCAGGTCTAAAAGGTGAGTCCAAGACAGTCAAGGATACACAGTAAAACACTGTCTCAAAAAACTAAAAAAAATCAAACAAGAACCCCCAATCTAGTAATGCCTTTATTATATACTCAAATTTTTATTCCTTTTTCATTAAGTTTGACATAATATGAACCCAATTTTATAAAGAAGACAATAAAAAGAGATTAAGTGACTTGCTTTAAGTCACAGTGACTAGACAGAAGATACAGATGCTTCCCTCTAGAAAACAACTTAGACATTAGAACCTACCTTATACTCAATGTAGATGTTTAAGGGAATTGTGGAAGATGTTCAAGGAAGTGATATGATCAGAAACACAGTTTGGGAAGATTAGCTTCATACGAGTGGAGACTGGTGTTGGGTGGCCAGCCTAGAGACTTCAATGCACCTTTAGTTAGTGCTGTCAGAAGCTCTGAAGCTCTGCAGTACTGCAGTGGCTGGAGAGGAGAAGCTTGGCTTAAAAGACACTGAAGTCTACTTTAGGGTATGCTCATGGCTTTGTCCACTTTGTCATGATGAGGCCAATCACTGGGCTACAAAGAGGAGAGAAAGTTCACCTCTACTACAGGCAAAGTCAGTCTGATCTACAGCTTCCCCAGCCAAGGTAAATCTTGTTGTTGGGGGCTGGAGAGATGGCTCAGAGGTTAAGAGCTCTGGTTGCTCTTCCAAAG